>JAPMUY010010611.1:165000-442500 GCA_026901105.3 Galaxias olidus
AAAGCCAGCACTGGCCTGTGTGTCAAGGTGATGGCTGTCATTGTGTTGGCGTCCCCCAGTGTGTTGTGTGTCAGCCTCGGGCTTGGCTGGTTCTTTTCTTAATTGACGTAATTGTGTTCAAAGAACACATTGGGTGATTGACAGAGTAAAAAAAGAAAATGTAATTACTTGCTAATGAACTGCATAATTACCGTCTAGGGTATTGATCTTCATTACAACTGGGCAGAGAGGTTTTCTGTTATTTTCGATTTTCTAACTAACTATTGCTTACATTCACTGACTGTTTTATATGGATAAAACATCATTTCCTGTGAAATAATTCAATAAATTCAAATGTCAATAAAGTCAAAATAATCTCTCCCGTCTCCAGTTCCAGAAGCCCCAGGAGCAGTATCCGCCGTTCCGCTTTGGTACGGTCCCCAATGGCAGCACGGAGAGGAACATACGCAGTAACTACCGCGAGATGCACGCCCACATGGTCAAGTACAACCAGAAGGGAGTGGAGGACGCCCTGAACAGCCTCAAGACGGGGTACGGCCCTGACACTGTCATTGGGAAGCATACAACATAGGCACTGCATAGTAGGGCTAACCATGTGGTGTCATATCAGATTAATGATCTGTTAGTTGGGATTTGACACGTTGCGTCATTTCATATGCTAATATTGATAATTGTTGGCATTAATGGCGATTATCATAACAGAACACGTCTTGATGATCTGTTTAATTCTCCCATTAAAAGCACGTTACGGTAATGTTTGCTGTGACAGGAAACTGGATGCGTTCATCTACGACGCGGCGGTGCTGAACTACATGGCAGGCAAGGACGAGGGCTGTAAGCTGGTGACCATCGGCAGCGGGAAGGTGTTTGCCACCACAGGCTACGGCATCGCCCTGCAAAAGGAGTCCCGCTGGAAACGACCCATTGACCTGGCCCTGCTACAGTTCCTAGCTGATGGTAAATTACACCCGTGAGGTTGCTATGAACTGGCATTGATGAATATTGACAGGCAGTATCTAAAGTTTTTGGTTAACATATTTGTATGTTACAGTATTGACTATAACATAGTCAATTTGGGAGAGATTTATTTTTATATACAGTACTGTGCATACGTTTTAGGCAGGGGATGCTGTTTTGAAGGCAAAGGGTGTTCCCACCAAGTATTGAGTCTTTTCTCACTTTGTATCCTGATAAAAATTAACTTTCATATTTTTTTTGAAAATCATTCTTACTTCGAAGCATTTCTTCCACACCTGCCTAAAACCTTTGCACAGTAGTGTATTTCCCCTTGGAGGCTTACATACAGAGAACATCAGAAGCTGGACAGAGACCCAGAGAGTAGCAAGTCTAATCTGCTGTGCCAGGCTCTATGGACCAAGGCTGTGATATGAGCAATGACAGCCACCAGAGGACATTGAGGTAACACAGCTCTGTTCTCCCTGTTCCTCCTCTCTTTTCAGGCGACACCCAGAAACTGCAGACGGTGTGGCTGACGGGCATCTGTCGGAACGAGAAAAAGGAGGTGATGAGCTCCAAGCTGGACATCGACAACATGGCTGGCGTCTTCTACATGCTGCTGGTGGCCATGGGCCTGAGTCTGCTGGTCTTCTCCTGGGAACACCTGCTCTACTGGAAGCTGCGGCACTCCGTGCGCAAGTCGGAGCGACTCGACTTCCTGCTCGCCATCAGCAGGGTAGGTGTTCCTCTGTGGGGTCGTCGGGGTCAAAAGGCATTTGATAGAGAAGATGACTGTGCTTTAATCCCACTGAGAAAGTAAATTTGCATCCGGTGTGGTATTGATTTGAGGTCTTTGTGCTCTGTAAGGGAGTCAGCGTTTGAGTCAGACGTAAGCCTTATGTAAAAGTCATAAATTGGAGTTTGATAGATGACCACATAAAAGAAAATGAATACAAATGGTTTTCCAGTGGCCAATGTTCTATAAACGTTATCAGCAAACACATATCGTGTTGAGCAAGCAGAATTTTCTAATGGGCCTGGCAGTGCTTTTGCCCTACGCATTCCACGTCAAATCATTTGCTACTCATTTTGAAATAACATCCTAGCATAAAGTCGCCAGCCTCCTCTTGATTTAGCCTCAAAACATGGCTTGAGTAATATCGCTAATAAAGAAAGTCAAATCTCTACACGACCATGATATTTCAAGGGCACTCAAAATAAATATCCTGTTAAAGGAAATGAGATAAGTGCAATAAAAAATACTTTTATGGAGAGTCTCTCGCAGCGTTGTTACGGTCCTGATCCTTTTGAAATTGAATTTAAATAGCCCCATTAACAAAACTTCATGTGCAAGTGTTGACAGAGGCCAGGTGAGATTAAGCTGGCCAGACTGAAGCTCAATTTGAAAGTGCAATATCCAGTGCAGAATGAAATCAGAAAAGCCAATATAGTGAGTGTACGGTCAGCTGCTCTTTCATTTACTGCTGCAGTTGCTTTGAACACCTGATTGCATGCATGCATGGCATTCAAAACACAACCGACTGCGGAGAAACCCTTTCTCAACTATGTAGAATCTCATTTGGCTATGCCATCCCTCTATAATTCGTTTCACTTCATTTCTCAGGCAAGTTAATGTAAATTAATTTCAAGACAACAAAAAAGCAATGCCTATGATAACAGTACTTCTTTGCTGTTATTTGATTTGGAACCATGATAAGAAAACATAATCAACGCCGGTGGGGAGATTTAATCATCTCTGTTGATGTGGGAGCAGGAGTAGTTCAGTTTAGCTTCCAGAACACCACATGGTTCGCTTCCGGATCAATGTTAATTTCCTTGCCTCCCGTTTTGTTCCTCCTGCAGGGCATCTACAGCTGCTTCAACGGCGTGGAGGAGGCGGAGCGGAACGGCAGCATGCAGAGCCCAGACGTCACCACCAACTACAGCCAGGCCAACATGCTGAAGATGCTGCAGACGGCCAAGGACATTGTGTCCTCGGCCCGCGTGGAGAACTCCCTGGACAACGCCACCAAGACCATCGAGCACTGGAGCCGACGGGGGGCCAACGACAACCCCGCACGCCTCCCGCCGCCCCCCCGCGTGGCCACCACCGACATGGCCCACGGCGCCAGGCTGCCCTACATCTCCAGCATCACCGACAACCACTACCCTCAGCGGGCGCTGACGCCCACCTTCCCCGTCCACTACGACTCCTCCACCCAGCCCCTGCTGGAGAAGGCCCGCGGCGGGGTGGCACGGCCCACGCCGCTACGCTACACCCTGCCCGCCCGCGGCAGCCAGCACCTCTTTGAAAGGACCCTGCCCATCTCCAGCCTGAGCAGCCCCCACATCAACATGCGTGACCCGGCGCCCCCCAGCAGCTCCAACCCCCACCACGGCCGGCTGTACATGGACAGCCAGGGGCGCCACCCCAGCTCCTCCTCCTTCCTCCCCTACAGGGACTTCCAGGTGCCCGACATCTACGTGGAGCACCCCAAGGGGCCCCTGGGCCGTAAGTTCAGCTACCCCCCGGACTGCGTGAGCCGGAAGAAGCGCTCCCACAGCTACGTGCTGGACGCCACCGTGCCCCGCGGCCGCCGTGACTACAGCGAGCCCACGGCCTGCCTGGCTGAGCTACGGGCCAACCACCTGCTGAGCCACCACGGCCCCGGGGCGGGCGGCCTGACCTGTGCCACGGTGCACTACCCCGCGCCGCCCGCCGCCAGCTGCAGCTCCTGCATGAAGCCCTACCTGGAGCCCGCGCTGGACGACGTCCCCCTGCTGGGCCAGGACAAGGTCAACCGCCGCGCCTCCTTCCTCAAGGCCACCTGGGGCAGCGACCGCATCCGCCAGGTGGACGAGAAGCCCTCCACCTCCACGTCCGGCCGGGCCGACATGCCCGACCTGTTCCCCCGCGTGGTGGTGGCCAACACCAAGGCCCACAAGCTGTATGGCAGCACGGGGAACAACCTGTCCTGCTACCCTCTGGCCGCTGAGCCTGCCTACCTGGACCCAGCCCACATGGGCTCCTACCCGTACCAGCCACAGAAGATCAAGTACTCTCAGTCCACGCGGCTGCCCTCGTACCGGGAGGCCATCCTGCAGAACGCCGCCTCCCTGCGCCGCTCCTCCTCCACGGTGGTGCACAGACACTACTCCACCTACCTGAACTCCTACACGGACCTGCCCGTGTACATGGGGCCGCTGGCGCAGGGGCCCGCCGGCTTCTACCAGGACCCCAAGGCCGTGTGCCACCTGTTCCCCTGCGCCAGCCACTGCCCGGACAACGGCAGCCTGCTGCCCCGCGTGGGCGAGCGGCCGGTGGTCTACCAGAACAGTGTGTTCGGGGGCTACGAGGGCGCCGGGCGGGCGCGGGACGAGCCCCAGCCCCTGCCAGGCAGCGGGGGCCGGGATAGCAGGCAGGTGCTGGTGGCACGCAGAGAAAGCAGTCCCTATGTGCCAAAGCCCTGGGGCAGGGTATCCAGTCTGGAGTCGGAGGTGTGACCCCCCAGTCCTTACGGGGGCTCCTCCAGGCTGTCAGACTGGTGCCCCCTCAGGGGGTTGATGCCTGGGGAAGGCGCCCTCAGCCTTTGGGTTCAAGCAAAAATGTGAACTCCCTACCAATGGTGGACTCAATGCCAATGGTGAGAAGGGTTTTACTCAGTGCAATAATAATATTTTTGGCAGCGCAGGAGAGGACAGTGGAGAGCAACTACAGCTGGGACTCTGTTTTAGTACACTATAAGGAAATATAGGAAATGATTCATGACAATGTTGAATAGTATTTATAACAAATTATACCTGGTGATTGTTATTTAAAGGCTTTTTAATAAATGCTGTCTTGCTGTGTGTGAGTGAGAAGGGAAGTGCTGGGAGACAATATACTGTAGCCTCTCTGAATTATAATAATAATAACCTTTTAGAAACATCGTTTCAATCCAAAAGAAAAGAAGAACTATTTCGGAATCCTTCCCATTTCATTTAGACATAATAAACTAAAAGAGACCAATCCACCCTAAAAATGTCTTCCATGACTTTTGTAAGTGCAGGGGCTAGCTTGGGTCATCTCAGGCTCCAGCTGTCACAAATGTCATTGTTGCTGGGATTTAAAAAAGGGAACTGAAGAATTCCGTGACCATATGTATTTCCAATGTTACTCTACTCTTTAATAAACTACAAGGCCACCTCGAGGGTCGTTTGGAAACGTTTCTCTTTCTTCTCTTATCCTCTGTCAACTCCAAAATGTAATCGGACTCCTGTCCTGCACATCGTGTGAAGCCGACATGTTTTAACTGAATATGTATGAATCGTTATCTCTGGATACATTATAAGGTGAGATCTGTCTTCTCTCATTCTGATGTGGCACACCTCTGTTTACCTATTTAATGGATATCAACAATTACACAGTAAAGTGTGTTTATTGGCTGATAGATGATATGACAGCAAATTTTTGCCCTGATATGGACAACAATGTGTACCACACACACCCTCTCAGCAGGGCGAAAAAAGGCTTACACTGCATGAAATCCAGTATTTTCTCGGTATCACCTAAAAAACAGAAACGTTTGTGTTCTGTAATACAAACACTTAATCCGTTCAGACGTGGAACTTGAAGTGAGCTAAAAGACAAATATTTTGCTCACAAGAAAGCCTACGCAGCGTTCAGCCTGTTGTTTTAAAACTGGGGAATTGCAAAAATGTTTAGTTTTATCTACTCTTTGCTATTGTTTTTGTAAACTAGATTGTAACACTAATTGCCAAGAGTGTCTGAGAGAATCTCCCACTGGAAAACCACGCCATTAGGTGAAGTCACAAACTCACAGGGGGGGGGGGGGGGGGTCTCCTTCCTGTTCTCCCTGTCGTGTTGTCAGTATCCTCCGTTACTCGGGGGTGTTCAAATAAATCCCCCCGGGCTTGTCAAGGTGACACCAGGCGACTGAACAGGCATGAGAAAGGCCAGAGAGATAAAACAGGCTTATTGCTGTTAGAAGCAGATATTCCTTGTCTTCACATTCAATGGAAGAGAAAGTGATACAGCCACCCCACACAGCCACTGTAGTCTTTCCCATCCAATCACTGATGTCTACACAAACAAAACGTTGTATCTACTTAGTGCAGCGTATGTTTGTGTTCCCCCAAACTGTAGCGGGACAAAGCTAAATTGAAAAGATTAAACAGGTTTGGGACGGTTTGTGTTTTTTTTCCCAGACCGTGGTCAGGAGAGCAGAGTTTATGAAGTGCAGTGGTACTAAAATAGTTGATAAATTATTCAACAAATGCAAACAAATTAACACATCGAGAGGGCAACATGCTCTGTAAAAGATACACGGCACGCACACTGACACACACACACACACACACACACACAAGCACACACAGGACTACCCCTGCAGTCAGATATTGGGCTGCATGCTGATAGAGGAATTACAGCGATTTAAAAGTCATAGGCGTGCTTGGATTGTCTGGCCCTTGTGGCTCCATGCTGTCAAACTAAAACTATGAAAGATGATCTTTCTCCATTGGAATCGAAGCATAAACATATAACCATACGGTATATCCTAGCCTGCAGTCAGAAAACGTTAAACTATCCCAAGCAATAACGTATGATTAAACTTGCTGCATAATCTTTGTTACAGCATTACACAAGAACAATAGGCAAAACGAAAAGTTATTTTGAGGCAATCATTCTCAAGGTCGTGATAGTGTATGTGATAAGTTCAACGAAACTCTGCAATATCAATGTCTCCAGCTCACTGCTCGCCTTTCACTGATACCCCTGAGTGATGAGGGCTTTTCAGATAGTCTAAATAGCATTGGAACGTGTAACAAAGCTAGATTAATGCCCCCAGCACTTAATAAGTGTGAGAACTGTGCCTTGCCTGAATGGTCCTCGTCCCCAGTCGTCTGAAAGAAGCACTGTGAGAGGAGCGTGGGCTCACTGCTCAGACCCGTGTCTTTCATTTCACACAGTAATTAATGGCTAATTCTGGGATGCGCGTGCTTTGTAACGGGGCCAATGTGCTCCCTCTCTCCTTGTGAAATGTTAGGATTCATGAGAGGTAGTCAAAAGCAAGCCAGGCCCAACTATTCATTTCTCAGCAGTACCACATAAATACAGGACAAGATTATATCCGACCTTGTGGGAATGTTTTATGAATACAATTTCACTCTTGATTCCCTCAGCGCGGTGATACATATTTTACAGTTCACTCAACTTGGGAAATATGAAAAGTGAGGGATAGCAATAATGCCATAGGCAAGCCTGAACTTCCTATGTAAGCTAGCTGGCATGGGGAAGGTCTTTGTCTTTAGTGGTGTGTGCTTTGCAGACGCTTTAGGGGACATTGCAGAAACACTTAGATCAGTGATGTCCAATGATTCTGTCCTTCCCTCATGCATGAACCAAAACAATGCAATGCTTGTAAAAAATTGTTAATTTGAAGAATACACAGACCTTGTCAATGCGTGTTTATTGTGAGTATTAGAACTTGCTTGGAGAACTGTTTCAGCATTTCAAGGGTCTTAAGTTCAAGAAACCCACTGTCTAATGTTTTATAAAGTGTACTGCTTGTAAATACTGTACACATTTATTTAGCATAGCTGAATTTGCTAGTTTTTTTTCACCCTGCCTTACATTAGGAGGACATCTGGAGATGATCTGAAGACTGTCAGCACTATTTATAACCCATTTATTATCTATGTGGTCAGACAAGCAGACCCACGATGGCACCTGATGGGATGGGGGGGGTCATATTCTATGTTCAGCCACAGCACATTCGGTGAAAGAAGACCAGCTATCTAAATAGTCTTATGTGTGACAGTGTTGCGTGTGGGCCATATGACAGCTTACTTGTCAGAGGCAAACACACTCTGGGACGTTTGCCTGAACTTAAGATGAAACCCCCATCTTATTTTAAGGTGAACCTGGCGGTCCTACAGACTCTTGTGGCCCACGAGGCCCCAAAGCCCTGTCCACTGGCCTGCTCGGGGCCGCAAGGGTCAGGAAGATGTGGCCAGAGACGAACGAGATCTATTAACCTTGAGACAGTGTGTGAGTGGTGTGTTTAATCAAACCTACCAGGATGGGCTGCAGCTGACACCATCTAACACTGTAACACACACACACACACGCACACACACACACACACACACACACACACACACACACACACACACACACACACACACACACACACACACACACATACACACAGACACACACACACACACACTCACACACACAAACACACACAGCACACACACACACAGCTCACACGCATGGTCAAACACTTACACACACAAACACACACACACACACACACGGTCAAACACTAACACACACACACACGGTCTAACACTCACACACACACACACACACACACACACAGCCACAGTTGCGGCTGGCCTGTGGAGCTCTCTGTCTCATTAGTCAGACCGTGGAAGGTGAGCTGAGCTAACCTAGTGGAAGGGCCCTCCACAGAGAAGCATCGCTTTTTGTTTGAAGAGCCCTTGAACTTTCCTCCCCCCAGGGCCATGGCATTTAGCTGGATGGAAACAGAGAGGAATGGCTAAAATAAAGTTGTTTTTTATTTGACCTGTATAGTGCTACAGGAGCCCTCCATGATTCCAGCATCCTTCCTGCACCTGTAAGTACTACTCATGTCTGAGAGAGTAAATATAATCTCAGGTGCTATCGTACTCTGAGGCATGTAGGGCTGGTAATCTACATCTCACAAGAAAACCCACGCACCCTTTATTTATCCCTTCTCCTTACTTTGTCTTGCTCTGATGGATTGGTGCAGCATAAATAATATGGTTAGAGGCCGACTTATTGAGGTGAGGGGACAGAGAGTTGGGTGACTGCAGGGGGAGCATGTCCATGTCATTTTGATGGATTACAATGCATCCATTTCCACAGGAATCACACAACTTAATGGTACCACCCGCAGGGCCCAGGAGATGGTCAGGGTGTGTGTGTGTGTGTGTGTGGGGGGGGGGGGGGATTCACAAGAATAGCCCAGCCAAAACAACATTTTATTAATCAACAGAGATGTTCATCCCCTTAAGGCTAGACAAGGTCATTTCTCACAGGCAAGCTCAAACATTGCTTATTTAACATGGTAGAAACATGCATCCTTCCGGGTGAGAACGTTCTTGTCCTTAAGATTGCCATACTATTGATAGCAGGCGTCCAGTGCCCGAGGCCGGTACTGACGATACTGACAGGCGGCCATTGTTGAGTTGAGTGGCAGAAGCTTGGCCACGTCCAGAAGGGCATCGGGCATTATTGGGCATTAGCAGGCTTTGCAGAGCATTAACAGGCATTAGGGGTGTGGAGAGCTGAACTGCAGCCAGGGGCTTGCCGCATCAGATTGGGACACAGTGGACACAGGTCCCCTGGAGTCCTGTGCGGAATGGGTGTGTGTGTGTGTGTGTGTGTGTGTGTGTGTGTGTTATTAACAGTGTTGTGCTAGATACTGGAAATTTGTAATTTGTTACAGTTACTCGTTACATCTTCAAAAAAGTAACTAAGTTACTTTACTGATTACTCCCTTAAAAAAGGCATGCGTTACTAACGTAAGTAACTTTTGCGTTTTCCAATTTACTCAAACTGAAGTTCAGGCTTTATTTTTTATCCCACACCGCTAACTTGTCATCGTTCTGTGGTACTTTCTATTAGCCAATAGGCCCCAATATATACATATATTTTAAAACAGCAACACAAATAATAATCAAATAAACCATGCATTGTTTACTAAGCAATTGAACAAACCACACACAAAATATTGGTTCAACTTATTCATTCTAGTCTCAAATGGCCAGCCAACAAGCCTCAAAACTCATGGCTTACATTCCCAGCTCAAAACAATATTCCCATTTTCAAAGCAGACGAAATAGAATGATATAAGTTTCACAAAATGCTCAGCAATGAACGTTATCTAACTTTAAAGTAACAAACTATTTCCCTTACTGTTTGTGTCCAAGCCACCCTCCAGATCACCAGAGCAAACAGTAAGTTTTGTTTAAGCTGGTTTTGGTACGTTTGCTTTGACTTAGCTAGCCAGTATGCCAAGTTTACCTTGCTAACAACTACAAGTAGCCTACAACCACTAAAATAGAGCGCTTAGCAAACGTTTATTATCAGTTTAGTTACCACAGTTTCCTCCAGATCCAAAACGTATGAATTTCGAACACCAGAGGTACCCCTTAAAAAGTATGAATTTGAAAAATACTAACATTAGCAAACCCTAAATAGCATGTGTAGTTCACTGTAACCTTCTTCCTCACGCTAATTAAATAACTTTGAGGGGCATAAGAAGGGGGGCTATATATAACGGTGAGCTCCCAAACTGCCCACAGAAATATAAACAGGAACGAGTCACGTTTGAGCATAAACAGTAAAGAGTGACCAGGAGGCAAAAAAATATACAAATTTGTTATCGGTAAAATGCACAATACAGGGGAAAATAACAGTAACTAGTAACAGCCCCATTTACATTTTCAGTAACTGTAATTTAGTTACTCAAATGTGAATAATAGCGCGTTACTTTACCAGTTACCACGAGTAGTAGTGAAATTATGGTAACGTGTTACTAAGTCCTCAGTCCCAACACTGGTGATCAATCTACACTGCATTTGCAGTAATAAAGATTGGCAACATTGACATATTTGAAAAGTAGGAAACAATTCAAGTTTTTTACAGATAGGTGATATTTTACACAACTGCTAATGAGTGTATTTTAGGTGTGGCTGGATACTTAATGACATGCCTTACTTATACTAACAATCAAATCTATGAAACATCTACTCAAAATTATATGGAGCTTCATCTGAAGTTCAGGCAGTCAGCTCGAAGTCTGGCCTATGACGAGAACTCGTCATAATGCACACTACCACACAAACCAATCACACACGAACCCGTCCTCAGTCTGCTCAGATCAAGGAAGAGGGGGTGACTATTTAAACAACCGGCAATCACTAATACGGTGCATCAACAAGGGAATGATGATTCTTACCACCTCCACCCCAACTGCTGCCTGGGTCTGCCACTCTGTTCTGCCATTATATTCTGCTATTCTGTGCTGCTAATCTGTAGTGCTAATCTTTTCAAAAGTGGGATCGAAGTATGAGTGCTCCCTGCCTCCGGATGACGCACCGGATATATGAAGCAGGGAGTGGCAACATGTAGCAGATCCAACCATGCCAAATTTGATGTATAAATCATACTTAATAAATGCTTAAAAGACGAAGAGCTTGTCTGACTGAACTAATAGACTGTCACTTTCATGGGTTCTAAATATTCTGAGTCAGGCAATAGTTGAACCACAGAGCGGACATTCTACGAGCCAGAGAGACCCGAGGTGCTGGCTCAGAGCCGGGCCCCTCATGGTCACAGTCTGTGAGCATTGAGCCGGTCCCCCAGGGGCCCTCAGTGCAACAGCGTCATTCTGGGGGTGTGGGCAGATGCCCTGACATCTAGGAGCAGGGTTAGGGAGTGCTGGACTGCTGGAGGGGAGCTGGCCTGGCACCCATAGGTTCACACCCAGGGCCAGGAGTTCTCTCTGGAGCAGATTGTTGGCCCTGATGGAGCCTGATTCCCATCATCCATTATCCAGGCCTTGCAGATGGGAGCCACTCCCCCCCAGGGGCCTCCTTCTGATCAGGACAGTGATCACACAGGGGACAGGGGACAGGGCTCTGAGCGTGAGGGGACAACATGGTCATATAGAGAACAGTGACGGTGGAGGGAAGGCTAGGGATGATTAATGGGGATGCTGATGAGGAGGTTGGTTATAATTATATAATAATAATTCATTGGATTTAGTTTTTATCGCTTTTCTCAGGTCTCAAATCGCTTTACAAATTGGAAGCCAATTAGGTACACACAACAAATGGACAGACAGCTATCACACACAACAATCAGTCTGGGTGAAACCACGGCAGCCATTCGTGCCAGACTTTGCACACACAGATCAGACATACAGACTAACTGACTCCAGTTCTATTGGCAGTGCTTTAGTCAGGACACTGATAGGAGTATTAACCCATGCTTTTTGTAAGTGGGAGGAAACCGGAGCACCCGGTGGAAACCCATGCAAACACAGGGATAACATGGAAACTACACAAAGGCCCTTGGGTCAGGTGGGGTTCAAACCAAGGACCTTCTTGCTGTAAGGCAACAGTGTTAATGATGTGCGATGATGATGAGGATGATGATGATGATGATGATGATGATGATGATGATGATGATGAGGATGATGATGAGAAGGATGATGGGGATGATGGGGATGATGATGATGAGGATGTTGATGATGATGATGATGAGGATGATGGTGATGATGAGGAGGATGATGGGGATGATGATGGTGAGGATGAGGATGTTGATGATGATGATGATGAGGATGATGATGGGGATAATGTTGTGATGATGATGAGGAGGATGATGATGGGGATAATGATGATGATCATGGTGATGATGATGATGATGATGGTGATGATGAGAAGGATGATTGGGATGATGATGGTGAGGATGAGGATGTTGATGATGATGAGGAGGATGATGATGGGGATAATGATGATGATGACGATGAGGAGGATGATGATGGGGATAATGATGATGATGACGATGAGGAGGATGATGATGAGAATGATGATGATGAGGATGATGATGATGATAAGGATGATAAAGGTGGTAATAGTAGGTGGAGCTGTTCATCACTGTGATAGGCCTGACTAAAAGTATGACTTGTCTCTGTGAGCGGTAGAGTGAAAGGTGTTAGTTTGACAGCTGAATGGAGAAGAGTGGGGAGAGACGGGTTACCAGTGCCGACTGAATGAAAATGAATCCATCCAAATATTTTATAACTCTATTTTGCTTCGCCATTTAGCAGCTGTTTTCATGCCAACAACACGTTTTTCTTTCCTAAATCACTATGGCCATAGAAAAAGCTTTACTAAGAAGTTAAATTGTAAACGTGGTGGCCATTTTACATTCTTACCTATGCAAGCAGCATGTGTTCAGGGAAAGTCAATCTGACCCCACAACAATATCAATGGACAGCTCCTTTCCTCAATACACCAGTCAGCTGTATGGTTTCACAACAACATGGATTTAATGATCCTCTTCTGTTCTCCTCCTGCCTGCTCCAATAATGCTCATGTCATGTTATCTATCGGGGACATGGGTCACTGACCCCACAAATCTAAATGTAAACAAACAGAAACACACACACACACACACCCCGCAGTAGAGCGAGTGGGTTTACTGTATGGCCCCTGTATGACTCAGTCACACTCCATTCAGGGACTCTGTGGTAGCATTCTCAGCACATCCGCACTTTGAATAAATTATCTCACACTCCATAAATTCTCCCAGATGCTACGGGTCACCTTGAGAATAAGCCCTGGGATGCTATCGGCTGGGGTGGAGCGGAGGGAGAACCAGGGAGTCCAGATAGTATACTAAACAAAGACAACGTGATGGCATATTGAAGAATACACACCTATACACAGTCACAAACACATGCATTCAAAGTGTGTATCTAGGCAAGCCAAAGAACTGCCCTGAGCCAAATCACTAGCAGGATAGAAAGTCCTTTACCTACAATACATAAGTAATTCAGAATAAATGTTAAATATGGATTTTTAATACTCAGGACTGACCTTTTGGATATGAGCAACAAGCTGATAGAAGCGTATCACAGTATGTAATATTGTATTACAGTATGTAATATTGTACTTCAGTATGTAATATTGTATTACAGTATGTAATATTGTACTTCAGTATGTGACATTGTATTACAGTATGTAATATTGTACTTCAGTATGTAATATTGTATTACAGTATGTAATATTGTACTTCAGTATGTGACATTGTATTACAGTATGTAATATTGTACTTCAGTATTTAATATTGTATTACAGTATGTAATATTGTACTTCAGTATGTGACATTGTATTACAGTATGTAATATTGTACTTCAGTATGTAATATTGTATTACAGTATGTAATATTGTACTTCAGTATGTGACATTGTATTACAGTATGTAATATTGTACTACAGTATGTAATATTGTATTACAGTATGTAATATTGTACTTCAGTATGTAATATTGTATTACAGTATGTAATATTGTACTTCAGTATGTGACATTCTATTACAGTATGTAATATTGTACTACAGTATGTAATATTGTATTACAGTATGTAATATTGTACTTCAGTATGTAACAAAGTACTGCAGTATGTTACATTGTACTACAGTATGTTACATTGTACTACAGATGTAATATTGTACTTCAGTATGTAACAAAGTACTGCAGTATGTTACATTGTACTACAGTATGTTACATTGTACTACAGATGTAATATTGTACTACAGTATGTTACATTGTACTACAGATGTAATATTGTACTACAGTATGTTACATTGTACTACAGATGTAATATTGTACTACAGTATGTTAAATTGTACTACAGATGTAATATTGTACTACAGTATGTTACATTGTACTACAGTATGTTACATTGTACTACAGATGTAATATTGTACTACAGTATGTTACATTGTACTACAGATGTAATATTGTACTACAGTATGTTACATTGTACTGCAGTATGTTACATTGTACTACAGTATGTTACATTGTACTACAGATGTAATA
Source organism: Galaxias olidus (assembly GCA_026901105.3). Lineage (NCBI taxonomy): Eukaryota > Metazoa > Chordata > Actinopteri > Galaxiiformes > Galaxiidae > Galaxias > Galaxias olidus. The sequence continues at coordinate 179,623 of JAPMUY010010611.1, forward strand.
TTGTACTACAGTATGTTACATTGTACTGCAGTATGTTACATTGTACTACAGTATGTTACATTGTACTACAGATGTAATATTGTACTACAGTATGTTACATTGTACTACAGATGTAATATTGTACTACAGTATGTTACATTGTACTACAGTATGTTACATTGTACTACAGTATGTTACATTGTACTACAGTATGTTACATTGTACTACAGATGTAACATTGTACTACAGTATGTTACATTGTACTGCAGTATGTTACATTGTACTACAGTATGTTACATTGTACTACAGATGTAATATTGTACTACAGTATGTTACATTGTACTACAGTATGTTACATTGTACTACAGTATGTTACATTGTACTACAGTATGTTACATTGTACTACAGATGTAATATTGTACTACAGTATGTTACATTGTACTACACTATGTTACATTGTACTACAGTATGTTACATTGTACTACAGTATGTTACATTGTACTACAGTATGTTACATTGTACTACAGTATGTTACATTGTACTACAGTATGTTACATTGTACTGCAGTATGTTACATTGTACTACACTATGTATTATTTTTGTTAGGTCCTCGATATTACAGGAATTCAAAATGGAATACAATTTGGTTTAATGCATGCTTGTTTTTCGATTACAAATAATCCTGCCTGTTATACCTTACTCAACACACAATTCACACTCAATACCTATTATGTATGAATGTATGTATAATATATGACAGCTACACATAATTTTGATGACAGGAGAATATGCGTACAATAATTCAAGCCTAATTTACTTTTCAGCAGTCAAAAAGCCTTCTTTTTATAAAACACCTTTTTCTAAATACTTGGCTTAGTGACCCACAGCATAGAAGTAATACAACACTGTAGGCTACATCATTCAAGTCTCGAGGGAGATTTTGCTAGCGGGGAGTGATCGACTAGAGGAGTGGATCTGTAGAGCCCCGTTCTCCATCCAACAGGCCATGGGAATGGAGTTGGCAGCGTTTGCTTCTGCTTTGTCATTTCTCATCACTGTCTCTCCCTCCTCTCACTGGAACACATAAACACATGCACAATTACTCACAATGCACAATTACTCACCCACAAACAATCCATATAGATAGGTGTCTGTGCACAGGTATGCACACACACACACACACACACACACACACACACACACACACACACACACACACACACACACACACACACACACACACACACACACACACACACACACACACACACACACACACACACACACACACACTCAAAAAAAGCGTATCTGATATTGTTCTTTGGCCAACAGTAATCATCGTTAGTCAGCCATTTAAAAGACACGGAAGTAACTATAACACAAGTCTAGTGTCTGTTGGTACAAAATATACATTTGGTTTCCACTACCCAGTCACCCAACTCTCCCTGTAACTGCATTTCCACCCTTCTCAAAACCATGACAACAGCTTTCATCCTGACATATCCATTGAACTCTTGAAACTCAAACAAAACAAGGTCAATGCCATCTCACACTCTATTACAATCACTCCCTTGAAGCTGGCTCCGCCACTGTTTCCTGGAAGCGACTGAGCTGCCTAGTGTAAACCCCGGCGTCTGGACCCACTCAAAGTGCAGACCGAGGACCTGAGCCTGCCTAGTGTAAACCCCGGCGTCTGGACCCACTCAAAGTGCAGACCGAGGACCTGAGCCTGCCTAGTGTAAACCCCGGCGTCTGGACCCACTCAAAGTGCAGACCGAGGACCTGAGCCTGCATAGTGTAAACCCCGGCGTCTGGACCCACTCAAAGTGCAGACCGAGGACCTGAGCCTGCCTAGTGTAAACCCCGGCGTCTGGACCCACTCAAAGTGCAGACCGAGGACCTGAGCCCAGCCGAGAGACGATCACCACCCTCCCATTTCTCTGCCCCCTCCTCCCAGCTCTGGGGCATCAGACCTAATCCAAATCCCAAACACATGTGCCTGTGGTGGTTGGTAGTGCAAGGGAGACAGTACTATGTCTCTGCTCTTCCCCTTCCATCCTGTCTCCCACGGTTGTATTGTGGACACCATGGAGGTAGGACAGGCTGTATGTTAGACACCATGGAGGTAGGACAGACTGTATGTTAGAGACCATGGAGGTAGGACAGGCTGTATGTTAGACACCATGGAGGTAGGACAGACTGTATGTTAGAGACCATGGAGGTAGGACAGGCTGTATGTTAGACACCATGGAGGTAGGACAGGCTGTATGTTAGACACCATGGAGGTAGGACAGACTGTATGTTAGAGACCATGGAGGTAGGACAGGCTGTATGATAGAGACCATGGAGGTAGGACAGACTGTATGATAGAGACCATGGAGGTAGGACAGACTGTATGATAGAGACCATGGAGGTAGGACAGACTGTATGATAGAGACCATGGAGGTAGGACAGGCTGTATGTTAGACACCATGGAGGTAGGACAGACTGTATGATAGAGACCATGGAGGTAGGACAGGCTGTGTGATTGCCCCTCTGGGAAACAGGCTGTATGTTAGAGACCATGGAGGTAGGACAGAATGTATTGTGGACACCATGGAGGTCGGACAGGCTGTGTGATTGCCCCTCTGGGAATGAGAGTGGCCAAGGTCCAAGAGGAATCAAAGGGGGGATGCTATTCCCAGCTCCCTCCTCTTCCTCAGGCATTCAGCGTATGTGCTGTTCAGTTTGTAGGGATGTGATGTGTAACATGCACCGCAGGCCGTGCAGACTGGGGCGTGCGCTGCTATTCAATAGGACCTCAGTGCTGCCCAATGGCTTTCTTCACTGTCAGCTCTGTTTGACCCTAGCGGCCCCGGAGCTAAGATGGGCTGTCGCTGCTGAAAGTTATTTTATGTGGGCTCACGATCCGGTACACAATTCATAATGTCAGGTGGACCAGAGCACGCTTTGTTTCGCGTGGCAAATCCTCGCACGACGCTCAGGAGCCGGATCATCACTTATCAACGTCCTACCAGCCATCGCTCATTGCTTGTGCAGCAGTTATTTCTCAACCTCTTGTAACCGTTTCCATCCAGTGAGTGTTCCTGCTGGGTGTTTAATGGGCCTGGGGCATGGCGACTCATTCCCACATCACACAGGGTGGACTCTGAATCCGTCCCCGTATTGATGTCTCTCAGAAGGCCGAGCCAATGGGACACACGTTGAAAGATAAGTCAGTGTGTGACAACGGGATCCACACAGCGCACCAGAGGTTTCACCCACGCCAGGATAACACACTGCTCTATGTGTCGCTTTTTGGTTTACGAGCCAAGGCAAAGAAATGTTTCCCTGGGTGACACTGTGGGCTACATTAAAGTCTGAGAAGCCCTTTGACCTCATGGGCTCAGGGGTGAATTCGGCAGTGGGCTGCACACATACCTTAATGTAATTGTGGCTGCAGCAGGAGAGGACAGCGTCAAAGGACGTGGACAGAAGCCAGTCGACCAACGACTTCTGTCCATGACCCCCATAATGTCCTGACAGAGACAGACACCGGGCTGCTGATAAGGCAAGACACAGAGAGACCAGCTCCTCCTGTCAAAGCTACACAGAGAGACCAGCTCCTCCTGTCAGAGCTACACAGAGAGACCAGCTCCTCCTGTCAGAGCTACACAGAGACCAGCTCCTCCTGTCAGAGCTACACAGAGAGACCAGCTCCTCCTGTCAGAGCTACACAGAGAGACCAGCTCCTCCTGTTTGAGGTACAGGACACAGATAGACCAGCTCCTCCTGTCAGAGCTACACAGAGAGACCAACTCCTCCTGTCAGAACTACACAGGGAGACCAGCTCCTCCTGTTAGAACTACATAGAGACCAGCTCCTCAAGTCAGACCGACACAGAGAGACCAGCTCTTCCTGTTAGAACTACACAGAGACCAGCTCCTCAAGTCAGACCGACACAGAGAGACCAGCTCTTCCTGTCAGATTTACACAGAGAGCCCAGCTCCTCCTGTCAGAGCTACACAGAGAGACCAGCTCCTCCTGTTACGGAGCGGTGGACACTGTCAAAGCAGTGAGTCGGCCATCTCCAGGACGCTGCACAGCAGGATCCCCCAGGCTGCCCCACAGGGAGGGCTCAGAGACAAATGACTGTCTAATTAAGAAGCACTGGAGTCCCGCCACCCCCTCATTAAAAACCTAACAACCCCCCTCAGCCCCCCAAAAACTGCTGTGTTTCCTAAACAGGGAGAAGCCCACACTCTTCCTACTCCCTTAATCTCCCTGTCCCAGATGTGGGAGAGCACAGGGAGGGGAAATCTCATTATTTGATTCTCTCTTTTTTCCTTCCTCCACTCCACAGGCTTTCGATTGGAGACCAGTAATAGTGTAATAAAAAGCCTGGGGAGGGGAGACTATTGGAGGAGGAGGAGTAGGAGGAGGGTGAGACGTACTGTAGATGATGAAACGGCCGGCGTGTGGAAGAGGTTGGAAGAAAGAGCTTTACAGTGCCCTGGGCACTCTTTCCTTCAGTGGAACCTCCCCCCAGGAAATCAGTCAGGCAGTAGGTTCTGTTTACGTCCCTACTCCTTCCTCTCACTGTGAAATGATCCTCTACACACCATACAATAATAACAGGGCAACCTTCACAACCCTTCCGATCCTACTCAGTTTCCCATTTACCGCATGGACGTTCTATAGTTTTTATGGTTTCTATGGGGTTGTGAAATGGGAATTCTATAGTTTCTGCTGTTTCTTTGGGATCTGAAATGGGAGTTCTATAGTTTTTATGTTTTTTTTTGGGTTCTGAAATGGGAGTTATATAGTTTCTGCTGTTTCTTTGGGTTCTGAAATGGGAGTTCTATAGTTTCCATGGTTACTATAGGTTCTGAAATGGGAGTTCACCATTTAGCAAGACTGTGATGAAGTAGTAAATCGTGTCCTTCCGTTTTTATACACAGGGCAATCTCAACTCCTACCAGGAGCGCTAAACATTGGATTCGGATCTATGGCCTCTGCAAAGAATATTAATTTATATTCAGGACGGGTATTCTGCATGAGTGCACTATGAATGGGGTCAAGGTTTGAGATAACCCTATCCAATCAGAATGCCCTGCCACATCTCTTTGCTAGCGCTCTCGTATGAACTGCTCCGGTCGGACTGAAAGGCTTGGAGTGTGTGAGCAGCCTGAGGTGTGAGAGTGCCTCCACACTTAGTCAGCCCAGGCCGCTGAGACCACGGGAATGGCTTTGTCTGACCGGGCTTCCACTGTGGAGAGGGACACAAACACGGCCCAGCCAGTACAACGAGGCGCCTCCAATTTCCTCCGTCTGGTGGAGAGATATGGCAAAGCAGAGTGGACAGCTCAATGAGCGAGCCCTCTGAGACTCACCCACTTCCTGCTACAAGCTGAAAGGAAGATTCAGGAGAGGAGGAGAGAGAGACACGTAGAGACAGAGAGGTTTGGTCGGCACAGCTCTCGATCGAGAACAGGAGAAAAAGGCGTTTATTCTCCATTTTGTAAAGCCAGTCTAATGGAGCACTCATTAGTTAGAGTGGGAGGACTAAAGGGGAGCACTCTGTGTGGCGTCGGCTCTTTGACAACACCCGGAGCCCACAGAGCTCCCATCTCTCCACCACTCCCTCCTGCCCTCCGTCAGGCTGTCTGTCTCCGTCCCACGGGTCTCCACCCCAGACACTCATCTGTCCAGCCTTTCCTTGGCCCTGGACTCCTCCGCCCCCTGGCCCGGACTCTGAGAAGAATAATAATCTATAGTCCTTGACTGCTGTGCCAAAAACTCCAGCCTCCACACAGCCCTCCACGCCTGAAGGACGTGATAAATACTTTTTACGTGGTGATTGAATGGGAAGTCACTGGAACTTCGAGGAAGTTTGCAGCCAATGAGGCGGGTTCACTCCACAGTACAGCCAGACCTTCAATCTTCTCCAGGTGGTGGTTGCGTACAGTATGTGTCCCCAGCACCAGACAGCATGAGCGTGCCCAGCTGGGCTGCCAAGCTGCCAGCTCTGGGCTCCCTCTCCTCCCTGACCCCCACACACTCCCCCCCGTCTCCCCCAGCTCACTCCTGGACCCCTGGCACCGCCAATGCAAACGCTTAATAAGAATGGATGGACACGGCTGGCAAGTGCTGCGCCATCATCTGTCAAACCTCGCCGACTGTGTGACAGGCACAATGGAAATAATTGCCTTTGGTCCCAATAAGGAGACATTTAGAGTCATTGGAAAGTGGTGGTGGGGCTGACAGGGACGGCCGCAATGGTGGCCAGATTGGAATTGGAGAAGGACTTAATGAATCTCGTGAGCTGCAATGTCAGGGTTGGCAAAGGCAGGAGGGCGCCTGGTTTTAATTAACGCTCACCGCCGTTTCACTGAACCAGCCAGGACCTGTGCTTCTAACGACTTGACTTTTTTTTCAATTAATGACTTTGGGTTCCCACTTTGACTTGTCAGTGGAGTCGTCCATCTTGCCGTTCAGGTTTTGTTTTACATTCTGTGTTCGTGTTAAGGAAACTCTTTTTTTTGAACAGCAGCCAAAGTTATGCCATTTGTCTCAAGCCTGTTGGCTGCTTGCGGCCCAGTGTTAGATATTGATCTCTGGCACTCCATCCCTGAGCTGGAGAATGAGTTGTATAAAAACCATGAAAAGGTGTAAATGGAAAGAGAGACAACACCAGGGGGATCCTCAACTGGGACAAATAGAAGGGGCCCTGAACCATGCCATTTACAATTTTAAACTGTTTTGCAAAAAAATTCAAAAACCTCGCTCAATAATTCTGTTCCTGTTAGGAAGAATTATCTTCTGTTTAGACAGGCAAATAAGAATTCAAGCTCAAATAAATTATGTTTTTCAATTTATTGTACACACAACTTCTGCTTGTAAAAGTACAGCTTTGGTTAAAGATAAAAGAGATCAAGTATTTCTTGATATTTATTCGGGAGCAGCTGTTGCAAAGCATGGAAGTTTGTATCCCTGTGAGCATCTGCTATGGCAAATTGATTACCCAGGGGTAAACAGGGCTGTGCCACCCCACCACAGACTCATCCCATCTGCTGCTTTGATTAGGAGGGAAACATGGAGCACCATCTTGTCCCTGATTGGGGCCTGTGGTGGCTGGGTCTTTCCTGCAGGTCTCCAGTGTCCAAGCACGGCAGAGACAAGGGCCTATTGGGAGACATGGGACTCATGTGGTCAAATGAGCTGGACTACAGACCAAATTAGGGAAAACGGGACGCCATTGGCCTAATACTACCCTTGACTTGATAAATGGTAAAAAGCAAAGGAAGCAGGTTCAGCTGGCAGAGAGGAAGTAAGTAATATGTTGAGTTACTGGAGTGCAATAGAGTGGATGTGGTGATTAGAGGATGGTCCTGCCAGCTGTGGAGTTTAACACTCGCCCGCCCAACCCTCTCCCTTTCGCCTCTCTCTCTCTCTCTCTCTCTCTCTGTCTCTCTCTCTCTCTCTCTCTCTCTCTCTCTCTCTCTCTCTCTCTCTCTCTCTCTCTCTCTCTCTCTCTCTCTCTCTCTCTCTCTCTCTTTACTGATTTTGATGCTAATTCAGGCTGGAATCAGACAGCGTGTGAAGAAGTGGGCGAGCGTTACAGACAGGAAGTGGGCGAGCGTTACAGACAGGAAGTAGGCGAGCGTTACAGGAAACTGGTCTCTTGTTTACCCCCGTCGTCGACTTCATGCCTCAACAAAGGAAACCCAGCTAACGTTTCAATTAGGCTAATTACCTTGGACTGCTAGTTGGGGTTACAGGAATTGACAGGTTACTTCCCTGTTGTCTCTTACCCAGGATTCGCCATCGATTTCTCTGATCAAAGCTGTACTCAGAGCAGACACAGAACTTTTGGTTCAACTTCTTGACAACTTTCCAAAGACGAGCTTTTGAATCTGATGTGGAACACCAGTAAAGAGTTTACATTTGAATCCTCTCCATTGGACCCTGTGTTGATTCTGTTATGGATGAAAATGCTGCTAAACGTTACATTTCTTTGGATAAAAAGTCAGCATAAATGCAAAGCATTGATCAATTACCACTTTTTCTCATTGGACAAATGCTACAAATAGAGTAATTACGCTGATGAATAAATATTGATTTGCTTTACTCCGAATTACATTATCAATGCAAGGCGCCAGCGATTCATTACAAGCATGTGGGTATTCAAATGGAACTTTAATACTTCCACAGAAGAGAAATGATAAAACAGGAAATGATTGAGGAGGCCATTACGTGAGCTGTTTGTGTGTTTGGTGGGTGTTTGTGGCCTCAAAATGGAGTCTGGGATGTCATTATGGATCAAAGTGAGCACAGGGGAAATGTTGAGGGGGATTGGTAGGACAGCCATAATAGTGTCCTGTCACCTGGATATCATTATGTAAATGCATGGCTAGATTCTAAAAGGCAGTGTTGGATAAGATAACATCCTATGTCACCTTAACAGTATGCAAATGAGACACTCATTACAAGCCGCACATTATCGTGCATTTCATGGCCATTGCAGAGTGATTTATTTCCTGTAAAAGTTGTCTTAGAATCGTCATGGACAACAGCCCAAAGACACTGCGGTGCGTTTCGTCCAGGCAGAGAGAGGGGCGCGGGGAAAGACGTCAGGAGGCAGGCTCCATTTCACGCCTTAGAAAACATGCAACAGACAAATAACATTACATTGATCCAGTGACGCTCCTGGAATGACTTTGAGGGAGAGGATGTCGGGTGTAGGAGGGTTGGGCATGAGAGAGAAATGGTCCTGCGGCCGACTGGAAGGGAAGGATGTGACTGTAAACATTTGCCTCTCTCTCCGCTCTCTTTCTCATGCACTTTATGTGACGCGATAAACACTGCATCTGTATGGTGGTGAAAAGAAGCAATCTCTCTTTTATCGCTTGAAATAGGCCTGTCTATCTGTCTCCCCTTCTCTTCCCACACCTCCACTTTGCTCCTGACAGGTCAAGCCTTCCCGCAGAGTCCGGCACATTCTCCTGGTTTAGACGGGGATAAAGCAGGTCATGCTGGCCAAACGTCAACAACACTAATGTGTGTTGCAGTCTTTATCCAACAACTGTTGTCTCAAATCAAACGTGGATGCCATTGCGAAAGCGACACAGAGCAAGACATATAGACACTTTATGCACAAGAACTTCAGTTGTTTTAAAAATTTTTTACAGCATTGCAAAAGATCCGTTCATTGTACAATGAACTGTAGGAGAATCAAATCAACTTAACAAGCCTACCCCTCCGGCCAATTGTTATTTGAGGAGGGTTTAAATACATCTACATGTGTGGCCTCTGCCTTGACTTGTTCTTGTTCACAAGAAGCGTGTGTATCTTACTCTGATAGATGATGCATGCGTTCATGATTAATCACATTATATCTGGGCCATCAGTTAACATGTTCTGAATCTGAAGCCAAATGGGCTGCACTCTTAAACACGATTATCAATTTGAAACTCAATCTAACTAGCTGACAGATATGGTAACCGTTTCACTGGAGACATTTTCAAACAATGAAACATTTACTTCTGCTTCGCTGTTCACACATATCAATATAATATTCACAGTTGAGTGAATCATAATCAAATAGAGACAAGTGCTGAGCACCATTAATTTCCCACAGATGTTATTTCAGGTTCTAAATGAGAAAATGAAAGAACAGTGCACTGATGTTATTAGTCCTCCATTATATTGTGTTTGTTTCTGTTGACAGGGATCTTCTGTTCTGCCTGAGAGTTATTACAGTGTATTAATAACAGTATTGTTATCACTGGCAGAAAATAGAATGGTCTACCCCCCCACCCCACCCCACCCCATTTTGAATGCTTACAGTATGTACAACTGTGAAAACTCATTGAATATATTAGCCATAAGCATAATGGAATAATTTCACCCCAGTTGGTGCCTATTACAGTAAACAAATACCTATCTGTATCGCCATCATTTAGTTAGCAAAATGGACAACAAGTAGATTTAATTATGCATTACTCTGGGTACGGATCTATCCTTCGAGAGAGACTACTGCCTCATATAACCCACAGCATGTTAGTGTAATAAGGACAATTAGCAGGCACCACATAAATTGAGTTATTCCCAGGTTACAGTGACAAAGGTCAAAGGGTTAACAAACAGATCCGCCATTAGAGGCAAAGCAATCTTCTCCTCTCACTCAATTAGAGCCTGCGCCCCTGGAGGAGTCCACACAACACAAAGCTGCCTTCTGTTCCCTCCCCACTGCCTCAAACCAAGGCCTCCTGCTCAGCCCACGCCAGCCACTCTCCCATACAAAGGCTGTTTCTGCTGTAGGCAGAAATACAGCACAGGGAGGGAGTGGTGACAGATTCTATCATAACTACGAATGAGAACAAACTGTTTGAAACCACACCATATGTTCCACCAAATCGGAAGATCTGCCTCTCTTATCTATCTCTAAGCTGTAGTTCTCTGGTGGCACTGTACAAACGATGGGTGTATTGAGGAGCATCTATCAGCATTCACTGGTCATGGCAGCTCTTCATAGAGCCCATTAGTATGCTAACCACCCTCTGTGGTTCAATATGGCCTCTTCCTCACCCTGACTGTGAATTCAGCCCAACCAAAAATAAGTCTTTAACACTTTTAATGAAAAGGTCTGACTCTTGGCTTCAATTAAAAAGGGATGTTTCTTTACCGGCCACTGAGAAATGAAACACCCACACACAGGTGTGTGTGTGTGCATGTGTTTGGGTGTGTGTAGCCACGAGGGAATGACTGTGTGTATTTGGGTCTGCACTCTTTGTGTCTGTGTTGTGCATGAGTTTGTGTGTGTCTCTGCAGGGATATTCCTAAGTACCATCACACACTGTTTGCATTTGTGAGTGTGTTTGTGTCATGTCCTCAGATAGCTTCAGCTGGCGGGATCGGCAAACCGAGGGGGCAGAACTGCTTTAGCAGCTGAGAAAACAAGTCTCACTGGAGGAACAAGGTGAAAGTGGGACGTGAAACTCTGTCAGCCAACTTAACAGGGGGCTTCTGTTTGGGGACTGTCTGCCACTGGAAGAGGATGAGGTCGTTATGTGAAATGGCACAGCGTTGACACTGCTCCCAAAACGCCCCAGGTCAGGGAGCGGGCTCTCGTTCTGACGACTCTGATGCTAGTGATGCCTTTCAGAAGATTACCGGGATATTAGAGTGTGGCTTCGTTCCGCTCGTTTGAGCCGGAGCTCCCAATGGAGCGGTTTGTTTTTCCATTCCAGTCACCGTCCAGACCCTTCCCTCTGGCCGTTTGTAGAAGCTCAGTCTGTACCCTCTGTGGTGCTTGACCTGAGTCATGGTCTCACCGGGCAGTTCTCCACCCTGTAAAGTGGCAGTGCTCAGTAACTAGCCTACCCTCTAGTCCCACGCTGTGTGTTCTCAGTCCCTCCAGTCCCTTTGAAACTTTCCAAAAACACTCTCTAGCACTCCCTCACTTCCCCACTCTCTCTCCCTCTCTCCCTCTCTCTCTCTCCCTCTCCCTCCTTTCTCTCTCCCTCTCTCCCTCTCTCTACCTCTTTCTCTCTCTCGCCCTCTCTTTCTCTCCCTCCTTTCTCTCTCTCTCTCTCTCTCTCTCTCTCTCTCTCTCTCTCTCTCTCTCTCTCTCTCTCTCTCTCTCTCTCTCTCTCTCTCTCTCTGTCTTTAGCCAGGTGTCTCAACCAAAGTTCCGTCAAAGGTTGTGGTCACACTAATTCGTCTTAATTATATCCCTGTGAGGGCTCTCCAGGAACTAACTACTCTCCATGGCACTAATGGCTGACGTCAGATTTGCGTTAAAGAGGACGACCTTCAGCATACTGCAACTTTCAGAGGAGCCACAGATACCCGCCCAGATGATCTCTGGAACACGAGTAGGCGTCGGGCTGCTCTGTCAGTGCTAATCAGAGTTAGCATCCCGACGTGATCCCACTGCACCACAGAGTGTCCTCCACCGAGGCTACGCTAACCGCTGAGACTCTTCTGTCCCACCACGTGGCCAGAGGCAGCGCTGACATTTTGTCAGACTCGTGTATTGTGATGTTCAATTTCCACATGGCAGGAGTCCTCTGAGAGGCTGGTCTGTAGACAGGAGTCCTCTGAGAGGCTGGTCTGTAGACAGGAGTCCTCTGAGAGGCTGGTCTGTAGGCAGGAGTCCTCTGAGAGGCTGGTCTGTAGACAGGAGTCCTCTGAGAGGCTGGTCTGTAGACAGGAGTCCTCTGAGAGGCTGGTCTGTAGACAGGAGTCCTCTGAGAGGCTGGTCTGTAGGCAGGAGTCCTCTGAGAGGCTGGTCTGTAGACAGGAGTCCTCTGAGAGGCTGGTCTGTAGGCAGGAGTCCTCTGAGAGGCTGGTCTGTAGACAGGAGTCCTCTGAGAGGCTGGTCTGTAGACAGGAGTCCTCTATGAGGCTGGTCTGTAGGCAGGAGTCCTCTGAGAGGCTGGTCTGTAGACAGGAGTCTGCCGAGAGGCTGGTCTGTAGACAGGAGTCCTCTGAGAGGCTGGTCTGTAGACAGGAGTCCTCTGAGAGGCTGGTCTGTAGACAGGAGTCCTCTGAGAGGCTGGTCTGTAGACAGGAGTCCTCTGAGAGGCTGGTCTGTTGACATGAGTCTGCTAAGAGGCTGGTCTGTAGACAGGAGTCCTCTGAGAGGCTGGTCTGTAGACAGGAGTCTGCTGAGAGGCTGGTCTGTAGACAGGAGTCTGCTGAGAGGCTGGTCTGTAAACAGGAGTCCTCTGAAAGGCTGGTCTGTAGACAGGAGTCTTCTGAGAGGCTGGTCTGTAGACAGGAGTCCTCTGAGAGGCTGGTCTGTAGACAGGAGTCTGCTGAGAGGCTAGTCTGTAGACAGGAGTCCTCTGAGAGGCTGGTCTGTAGACAGGAGTCCTCTGAGAGGCTCGTCTGTAGAGGCACACGGAGTATCCGGCAGCTGTCTTGTCCCGTAAAGGCAGAGACTTAACTACGTGGTCAACGTTCCCACCGCAAGCTAATGCTCTGCCGACAGGGAGAGAGGCGGAACGCGTAATGTGCGCTAGAGAGCCATAATGTGGTCATCCATAACATGCTGGGCAAATATCCCACCATTACGGAGCCCATTAGGGCCCCCACCCACATTAGCATTCATCATTACAGGGCAGGTCTGCTTGGTGGGGCCACCTGATCCCACTCATCACTGGTGTAATGATGGCCGCTGAGCCTCTCTGGCTGCTCATCTCCAGAGCCATTACTTTAGACCTGAATCAAACTGGCACATCTGCCACACTGAGATATGGACCCATTGCATTTCTGAAGATGGGCCGTACTATAGGAACTTGTGGAGACGGATGGTGTGAGAGTTGCTGTATTCTCTGCACCTCTTTAGTGATGTGCTGCTAGCCAGCCTCTGAGCCAGGCGTGTGTGGTGCAGTAGAGGTCTTTAGTGATGTGCTGCTAGCCAGCCTCTGAGCCAGGCGTGTGTGGTGCAGTAGAGGTCTTTAGTGATGTGCTGCTAGCCAGCCTCTGAGCCAGGCGTGTGTGGTGCAGTAGAGGTCTTTAGTGATGTGCTGCTAGCCAGCCTCTGAGCCAGGCGTGTGTGGTGCAGTAGAGGTCTTTAGTGATGTGCTGCTAGCCAGCCTCTGAGCCAGGCGTGTGTGGTGCAGCAGAGGTCTTTAGTGATGTGCTGCTAGCCAGCCTCTGAGCCAGGCGTGTGTGGTGCAGCAGAGGTCTTTAGTGGGCCACAAGTAATGCTAGGGGGAAATACATATGTTTGGATCTGTTGCTTTTAGCCGCGTCAGTGTGCCCGTTCCGGAAAGAGTAAAGGGAGAAATGGTTTGATTATTTCTTCAAATGACTTTGGTCACTTAGCAGAGGGATGAAGCATTCCCCAGCGGCCCAAACGACGTGCCTCCCCAGGCTATTACAGGAACAAGCTCGGGGATTTACGGGTGGCAACGCCGGAGTGTCAAGAGTCGCTGTAAAAGAAAAGACATGTTATGGATTAGCATTCTCCACAGGGAATGAGGGAGAGAGGGAGAGAGGGAATGAGGGAGTGAGGGAGAGAGGGAGTGAGGGAGTGAGGGAAAACGGAAGGGGGGAAAGTGCGGAACAAAGTGTACCGCCTGGCCTTTTACCAACTTGCAGGGAATAATAAAAAGAGACACAAAAAAAGAGGAAGACATTCTTCTTTTTCTTCTTTAATCATGTTGGCTCTGTTTGGAAGGCTAAGCCTATCCCTCTTGGGCTAAGTCAAGCCTGTGACATCAGTCTCTTTGCACTGGGCAGTGAGTAAACCCTGAACGCGGCCGTGAAAAGCTTCCCACACCAGCCAGCTGGCCCGTTAGCCCGTTAGCCTGGATTTACTCCTCGGCCTTCCCTGTTCATTAGCCACAGAGTGGAACAAAGGTGGTGAGAATCCCACACCAATTAGAGGAGAGGTGAAGGAGGCTCCGTCCCAGTCAGGAGGCCAGCCAACCTGACAGTCAGACTGGGTGAAGAAAAAGTCACCCCCCCCTCACCAAAAATGCAACGTCTCGGCCCTGCCAAGGGGCATTAGAGGTGATTTAGCCCATAGTGTTCACAGCGTCCCTAGGGATGGAGGCATAGTGCTGCTCCCCACTCAGAAAAAGACCCAAACATTGATACAAAGAGGGAGAGAGAGAGAGAGAGAGAGAGAGAGAGAGAGAGAGAGAGAGAGAGAGAGAGAGAGGGTGGTGGGGAGTGGGGAGCAGGAGAGAAGGACAAGAGTAAATCTCTGCACCAGTTGAAGGGGTAGAAGAAGCGTCTAAGGGCAACAACTATTGGGTTTGGGGCCTCATAAATAGTGGCCATAAAAGCCGAGCTATTCTAAGGCCCTGGGAGAGCTCTCAGCAAATCAACTTAGATTACTGAAGCAGCAAGGGCACCATTTATCCATGTGGACCCAGCACATTGGGATCTCTGCAAATCAGCTCCACAACAATACAATACTAGTGTCAGTTACGTTTTTGTAAGACAACAAAGGAACAGTTTGATGCTTTGGGTGTTTTGTATCCATGGCCTGTGGACTAAACTATACGTATCAGAAAAAGATCAATACTATTTGATAAAAAAAATCCCTTTAGATGCCCAAAGGCAAACTGAGAATAACAATGTTAGGTTTTGCACCATTTCTTTTGAAAGCCAGCCTCTTTAAAGGGAAGTGCTGCTCTCTTTAACACAGCTATATAGACTTAACAGGGCTTCATAAAAGTGTTTCACTGTCTCTCCCATGGACCGTTCAAGGCACTGACAGGGTAAGGTCCAGGAGGGAGGCAGGGAGGCCTGGCCCAGAGGCAGCCTTTCCTGGCACAGTCTACTGCATGACCTACACAATCGATAGGTTTGATGCATAAAGCGTCTGTTTCATTACGTCTAAAAAGGGACAGCCGCTCTTCCAAACCCCGCGCTTCACCTTGACTCCCTCGCGCTCCAAAGTCCATTTACTTCATCACTCTCCGACTGGACCGATCCATGGAATGTTGGCCCCTAAAGGCCTGAAGGGGGTGTGCTTAGGCAGTCCTATTGACATTTGGAGAGAACGGATTGGAGGCTGTGGCTGACGTTAATAACCTACAATGTCAAGCTGGGATAGCATGAAACGAGATGGGATAGGTGGGGGGAGACAAAGCACCCAGAGACTAATTAAATATGACAGCGAAAGCCTGCTATCAATTTGTGGGCCGCACACTCGCAGGCTGCGGCTAGCTGACCTCCAGGAAGGACGAGGTGGTCGGGTAGTAAACCACTGGAGAGGAATGGAGGAGAGAGCGTTAAAGAGGAAGAAGGAGCGATGGTGGACTCTGAGACGACTTACTCACAGCGCTTTGGCATTCCTAGTCTAGTTCAGAGGGCAAAAAAAATAGTGGAAGAAAAAAAATATGTTAGGATTTTCACAACGCCATTAACGTACTGGTAGGTCTTAACAAGAGGAAGAAGCACTGTTGAATGTGGAAGTGGGTTCAGGGCTGCTGAACCCCATTGACCCCGGCCTCCACGTGCTCCCCCACCTCATCTCACGTTACGGGGGAGCGCTGCGGGAGGGAGGTCCATTAGCATGGCTCCTGTGATTGCTCCCAGGCAGAATGACAGCTTAGCAATGCATAACGCGCCATCCTGCTCTGTGCCTCCTGCTGGTGACAGAGTAGGGGCTAATGAAACAAAGTGCCGTGCGTTTACTGTGTGGTTTTTACTGGCGCAGTGTTAACTCACTGGCCTCTCAGCTCCCTGGGAAAAATGGATGAGGATGTGGAAAGACCTTGACCCGTGGGCCCTCTGCAATCTCGTTTCAATTTCCCCCTTTTCTCATTTAATCTCCCATGTTTCCCTCTCCCGCTCCCTTTCTCTAGCCTCCTTTTTCCACTCAGCTCTCTTTCTCTCTCTCAGTCTCTGCACTTCCCGTTTTTTTCCCTTTCTCTCCTCACATGCTCTCCCGGGCCCTATGACGGGGACTGATAAAGCAAACACTTGAGAATGTCTTTCTCAGAGGACGGCCTCTGCCTGCTCTTTGTGAGTCTTTCCTCAGCACCACACTGAATGCAAACCACCACTGCTTCAACATGTGCACAGCTGGTCGCACCTGCAGCTGTATGGGAGAGGAGGAGGAGGAGGAGGAGGAGGAGGAGGAAGAGGGCGAGCGACAGATGGCTTCAGAGACATGGGGCGGGGATACAGGGCTTCTCAACCGGTGCTTCTGTAGCATTTCAAAGACGGCACATTGAGCCAGAGTTTGAAAATGCAGAGGAGAGTTTAATTGGGAGCAGGGAAGATGCACACCCAGCGATGCATAAAGGCTGCTTCAGTTTGTGTCAGGCTGAAGCCACTGAGACCACTTACTGTGTACATCGTGTCGGCTGCTTTGACATATGATATGGCCATCAAAACATCTTGTGACTGCAGTTTCCGCATCCCATAAAACCTCCCTGTAACAACACATCACAGCGTTTGAGTCAACATAGGGTAGAAGGTACTAAGGTTAGCTAGCTAGCTCAAACATAAACTACTGGATCTTTGATGCCGACAGGAGCAAGTGGCCGAGTCCTCACTGATGTCCTCACCATGCCAGTGATGGAGATGGTGGATCACTGTTGACTTTGTAAGCACAAACAGCCAGTGTCTGGAGAGCCGTGGAGTTTGTACAGTGGGGATATGGCTCCATAGGGGATAGGTGGAAAGTCAAACTTCCACGCTGAAGCATGACATCTATTTAAAAGACAGACTGCGGGGTGAAGCCTCAGTCCTCAGTGGGCTCAATGTCTGGACTCACTGGTGCATGAATAAAGACCTTGAAGTGTGCATGCATCCACACACACACACACATGCACACACACACGCACACACACACACACACACAATTATAGCGTGTACGTGTGTATGACATCCTCCTCACATGCTCTAAAACACGACCTCCCAGACCTAAACAGTCCTCGGAGACAGGTCGCCATCAGGTCCACCGGCAGACGCTCAGTGGAAGTGACATGGACGCTGTGCGGGAGACGCCAATGACCAGCGTGTGGCGCGGCCCCTCTGTCCGACTCGTCCTCCTGTCCCCCAGCGTCATCACTCTGCCGGGGCTTAGGCTGTCGTCAGCGGCGCCATTTTGCATTCCGCCGGCGTGGCCTAACGAGGAGCGTGGAGTGGCGCTGTCTGACCCCCGCTGTCACACCACATCCATCTAAAGTCCCTCTCTTAATCCACGGCCGCTCTGCCCACCTCCAGATGGGAGCCCGTAGGGAGGGGAGAGCGATGGCTGACAGCCACACACACACACACACACACACACACACACACACACACACACACACACACACACACACACACACACACACACACACACACACACACACACACACACACACACACACACACACAGACACTAATCACTGCTGCAGATATGGTAGGGAGAGAGTGGCATGCACTTGGGAAGTTTCTAAGACAAACTCAGACATGCAAGGGAAACACACACGCACACAGACACACACACACACACACCTCATTGTACCAAGTGTAGAAGCCACAGTAGCCCCTTTGTTACGGTAGTTTTCAGGGAAATTCAACTGCTGCATGATGGGTTCATCTAAACGCTATCATTAGAGCAACCACACCACTGTTTGCTGCACGTGCTGTGAATGGCTAATACATAATAAAGAGGGAGCTTGTTCAGCGAGGCATGATTGCCTATGACTTCTGCCAACCTAAAAGAGACTATGGTACACTACGGCAATTAGCCTATTAACCTTGCAGACGGGGTTGCTGACTGCGGGGCGCCAAGTGGAACTAAACACTGAGTCCTTTTTTTAATAGACTGTAGGGAAACCAATCCTCAAACCATCCCCCTCATTCCAGAGAATCAAAGCATGGTCTCTCAACACAAAGGGCCATAAAACCTTAACTTTATTCCAGCAATTCCAACTGCTACTTTAAGGATTTATGAATTGGGATTAAGAAACTGTCGCAAAGGAACAATCAATTAAATTATTGGACATTGACAATGAGAAGAAATTGTAACATCAATCGTTTGTATTTTGTAATAATTATATATTTTGTATTGTTTTACCAAGCTAACTAACATAATTAGCCTAGTCATGTTTGGTATCCAAATGTCCACCATGATATTTTGTAAACTTTGCAAACGTTTATATAGAACATATTCTTAGCATACAGGTATAAATAGAAAGAAAATGATTTGAGCTAATCAATTTGAAAAACCTTATCTCATACAGTGAGATAATTTACACCTCTAGTCCCTGACCAGTGGCCAATCAGGTGACCTCAGCCACCTTTTGGAAACCCCGTCTCAAACTATAAATAGAGTTCTCATCCAGGGAACCTGGCTTTTTAAGATCCACACGTAACCTGGGAAGGCCACCCTGCGTTACACGGGTTGATAAAAATTGCACCCAACTTTGTTCCTTGACCACGTGTCTGCAAGCAACTCTTTGGACAAAGGATTTTAGGCCTTTTTCCTCACTACAAGGCCGGAAAACCTTGCACACTTTCAAACTGAACCAGCGCACAATTAACACGTCAAAGAAGACCAAAAACCCACGTTGCTTTTCCATGTTTATTCAAACAAGGAACTAACTTTCAGAACTTTACCAAAGGAACCACGGACTTCTCAAATTGCAAGCTAATAAGACCAATCCTTGTGCAACAGCTCCGCCTTTCTTCTCACAGTAACGTAACCCATGCTTCATACGTTGAGCGTTGGATGCTAAAGCTTAGACAATTTCTGATGTGTTATGCTTACCATAATTTATCAATATTTCAACTGTTATACTGTGTATGTTTAGCTACTAACCACTTTAGTTTATTAATGTCATCATTTAATCATTCTTTGTAGTACTGTAATTTTCATGTGTTTTAGACTAGTAAATAAATAGAATTGCTTTGCAACCAATCCCAGCTGTGTCATATCTTCGTTTCCATACAATCATTTATTCTCATAACTTAGAACGTCACTACTTCAGAATTGAGATTAAAACTTCAACTAGGCCTATTTATTAAATTAATGCCAAATCAGACCTGGTTTCCCATCGAGCCATGCAATAAGCTTAAATCTTTGGGTGGTGCCCCCTTCATTATTTAATATCAAATTGATCGATTATAATATTAATTTATGAATTAATTGATAATCTACAAAATTGATAAAGAGTAGTTTACACATAAGTAGTGAACCAGAAACCCTACAAGACCTTTCCATTTTAAAATAGTAAAATACAAAAAAATACAGTGCACTTAAAAGCCCCATTCACGCAAAAAAACAATACTACGGTAGCAAAACAGTATAAAATGGCAACCTATTCATCAGCGTGGTTAGTTATCAAAATGGTTTGGGTGCTCACAAATGTGTCCAACTGGTTAGAGCAGGTGTGAGCAATGGGGTGAGCATTGATGATGAAAATCAGCGTGGGGTGTGGAGGAAACCCTGTGTCAGGACTGGTAGACACAGCTCCCTGTAGCAAAGGGTTTTTAGATGGACTATGAAGGCATCTTCTTTGAAAGTCAGTTATTTCACGTGGTCCATGGTCTAAAATAACTTCATGTGTGTTTATATACATTGGTAGTACATTTTATTCTGAAACTATTTTTAGATGCCATTAAAAAGTATCGTCCTTTACCCTGGTGTGTAATTGTGTACGTGTAATTTGCAGAAAGTTGAACTTACTCTGAATCCTGAAGTCGAATAGACAGAATTTCAACACTGCAATGTTCTCTTTTGGCCTTTGTTGCTGCCAAGCACAAAGCAACTTACATTGTCACTGTGTGTTTCAGCACCTCATTGTCGGAGCGGGTATACTGAGAGCTTGAAAGTAAAATAAATATTTGGTGTCAAGTAAATTAGGAAAATAAACAAATAAACAAAACGTTTACGAGATGAAACAGTCCAAACGTTTGCTTTTTTTGTTGCCATTTCCAAATATCATTTTGTTCTTGCCTAATGTTTGAATGTAAATTGTTCTTGCCTAATGTTTGAATGTAAATTGTTCTTGCATAATGTTTGAATGTAAATTGTTCTTGCATAATGTTTGAATGTAAATTGTTCTTGCCTAATGTTTGAAATAAATTGTTCTTGCCTAATGTTTGAATGTAAATTGTTCTTGCCTAATCTGTGAATGTAAATTGTGTATATGTTGTCATGCAGTCATGAATGCTCCATGCCATGCATGCTGATTATTATTTAAAAAAGCCTTATTTTGATTCATTTGTACTTGGCAGGCCGAACATAATGAACTCCTGGAGTTGTAATATTTTGAACTCTAATGCTCCTTGATCTTTTAAACAGTATGAATAAAAAATATATTAAAGGTGCAGTAGGCAAGTCTAAAGAGTTGGACAAAAATGAGCAAGACTTTGAAACACAACAGCCCAAAAAGCCATCCTGAGCCTGTGATCCCTCCTATCCCTCTTCTCCACCTCTCTTCAGGTTGTTTCCACAAGCCTGGGCGCTCCCTGATTTGAGTGAGTTTGAGAAAAACACAATGCTAGGTCAGAATGCTGCGAAACAGCTGTGCTTTTAACCAGAAGGTGGGGTGACTGAGAGGCAAGTAGCCACGCCCACTTGCAACAACTGTCCTGATTGGTTAGTGATTGGCAGGCTTCCAACGGTTTTTGAGAGGCTGAATGCAGGCCCTAGAGTGCTCATATGGAACTTGTCTTCTCTCAGAGGACTTGATTACGAAATTTGTCAGGAGTTGGGATTTAAACGGAAGAATGTGCCCAATTTTCTCATGAGTTTCTTGGACCCGCAAATTATGTAAAGAATTCAAAATAAATGGTGGAATTCGGATTGGATGTACCTCTTGGCCATCTAATTGGTGTTTCTGTGTAATTGTTCTTGTAATTTTTCGCCACAGACCGCTTTCTGCCAGTTGAGCCCTATTTCAACCCTTCTGATGAATATTGTATTACTTTGTGACAAGCGTACCCTCACACAAGTTTGAAGTTAAATATAGAAATAGTTTTTAGATATATAACTCTCAAACATATTTCTAAAACATATATATCTGTTCCAATCCACTAAAGTATAAAAATAAGTCATTGTCACAACATTTATTGGCTACAATTTCATTGAAATCTGAGAAAGAATGAAAGTAGTTTAGTAATAATTTACACTTGGCGTCCCATTGCCGACAGGTTTAACACCGTTGCTCTTCACCTGGTACGTGGAGAAACCCAAGACCTGGACTGGACTGGAATGACAACCAGCCCATGTGACAGTGAGCGACAGACGAGGGAAGCACCTCGCCAAATACTGCGTCTCCAGGTTGTGAGTTCCAACGTGTGAATTTTCTAAGGTGCGTTCGTCAAAGGAAGTGTCCGTGTTTGCGAGCGTGTGCTTGTACAACAGCAGCACGTACGGGCGTTTGTATTTCTGTGAGAGTGCATGTGTGTGTGTGTGTGTGTGTGTGTGTGTGTGAGCGTGCACTCTGTCCCATCTGCCATGCAGCACACATCGCGTCAGCGCCCGCTACCCGAGCCCGTGATGGATGACGCGGGAGGGCTCAGACAGCTCTGAGAGAAGGAGGGAGAGGGAGAGAGAACGGAAAAGAAGTGAAAGAGAGAGAGAGAGAGGGGAGAAGGAGTGAGGGAGAGAGAGAGAGGGGAGAAGGAGTGAGGGAGAGAGAGAGAGAGAGAGAGAGAGAGAGAGAGAAAGAGAGAGAGAGAGAGGGAGAGAGGGGAGAAGGAGTGAGGGAGAGAGAGAGAGAGAGAGAGAGAGGGGAGAAGGAGAGGGAACCTTATCGGCTGGATCAAATTCACAGCCCTCCACCTCCTCTCAGCGCCAGCAGCCTCCTCTCATCTCGGATGTGTCGGCCACTTCTGGAGAGGGAAGAGGGGCCGCACCCCCGACAAGGACACATCCAATTGGTCAAATAGATTCCTCCAAAACCATTTGTGCTCAAACACCGGGCCCAGCAGTGGTTTCTCAAGGCTCATCAGACAGAGATAGGACAGCAATAACAAGTCCTGTAGAATGGTCTCTACTCAAACAAGTCCTGTAGAATGGTCTTTACTCAAACAAGTCCTGTAGAATGGTCTCTACTCAAACAAGTCCTGTAGAATGGTCTTTACTCAAACAAGTCCTGTAGAATGGTCTCTACTCAAACAAGTCCTGTAGAATAGAACGGTCTCTACACAAGAATCATTTAGTATTTTTAGCAGACCGCGTTGACTTGTGCAGACCCCGCTGAGAGCAGCAAATCACGTTGATAAAGTATTCTACCGGCAAGCCAGCAAGCTCACTGCAGTGGAACAAAACGGAACGGGAGCTGGAGCAACCCTCCACTGTCTGATTTATCGAAGTCACGACTCCTCTAAACAGTCTGGGCTTTGCGAGGCACCAGACAGCGATAGGTGGCTGAGCAGTGAGCGGATTATGTCGGCCAGGAACAGCGCGCGATGGTGACAGGTAGTACCAGCGACGACTCCAGAGCCCCGTCCCGGGTGTTTGCTCACTGCGGTCCTCCGGCCTCGGCCACTGGTGATTCCTGGGTACACAGGGGGCAGATTGGGCCGTAAGGCTGGGCCCGGGGCGGAGTGCTGGCCAAGTCAACACGGCGCTGTATAAACACTCCAGAGAGAGGCATCGGAGCTGGGCTAGACAATGAGAAAGTTACAACGGAAATCTACACATATACCATACATGTAGAGGTAGGGAGGCTTCTCCAACTGCAAAGGTGACCGCTGATCTGATTTACTTGGTGTATTATTACTGAGGCACGGAGGGTTTGAACTAATGTTGTGAATAATGCACACCACATTGGTTTTACACAGCCGAAGGAGCTCCTGTATGACTTGACTAGATCTCATTGGGAATGATAGCAGCCTCAAGAGAGCTCCTCAACGTGACTCACCAGGAGAGTAAACCCAGTGACGTCTGTGCGTCTGTGTGTGTGTGTTTGTTTGTTGAGGCAAGTTGTGAAAACATACCTCTTTACTGAAAGACTCCACTGTGACTCAACAGCAGGCATTCATCTCCTACTGAACATAGATATTCGTTGCTTGTTGTAATTTCACTTTGACATACCTCAAAATATAATTCTCTCATCAAATGTTTCACTCTATGCTTTTAACTTTCAAACCTTTTAAGAAATCCCTGTGAGTGACAGCCTGCCAGACATACAATCCAAGGCCTTTGTCAGAAAGCTTACACACAGAGAAGATTGGATATGCTTCTTTTGAGCACCGCATAAGGCAAAGTGCAGGTGCATTCACACACACACACACACACACACACACACACACACACACACACACACACACACACACACACACACACACACACACGGTATTGTCTAAAAGCATAGAGACTGAATCCTGAATGGATGACTGGCCAAATGATGGATGGTTACAATACAGGAGGGATGAGGATGAAACTTGAGGGGTCACACTTTCTCCTTAATACCCCATAATACAAACAACTGTGTTAGCGGTTGGTGGCCATGTTTAGCCCATCTGCGAGTCATGTAACCGTTATGAATGACACACTGACAACAACCTTTCCAGACTGGGACTCCTCCTGAATATTTAAGCAGTGCTCCTGTCTGACTCTGTTAATAAAACCGAAGAGATGGAGAGAAAGAGAGAGAGACAGGGGGACTATAAAAATGACATGCGCGGCGGAGAGATGAGCAGAGACAGAGATATGAATTTCTAAATGAAAATGGGGACAGGTAAAACACGTCCTAAATCTCGTCGCAACCAGTGGCCTGACAACACTTTGCCAGATTGAGGGGTAATCAAATCTCAGGAGTTGCGAAGCGAAACCCAAAATGATGGGAATTTGCAAACCCATTGATTCTTGTCAGTCCTGAGAGAGGGATCTTTAGTTTCAGACCCTAATTGAAAGACAGTGGTGTAGCAGTGTGGAAGCCTGGCTTCCCTTCCCCATCCATGCTGCAGTTTGCTGCTGCCAGACCCAAAAAAACATCCTGATAGCCTCTTTGATGGGCAGGGTTTTGGCCGCTATCACTAAACTACGCTGACCTTAATCGCTGCCCAAATCGTCCACTAAGCCCACTGTGTGATAATGAAGCTCACAGCCATACTGTGCGTGAGAAGTCATTAAAACGTACTTTGGAGCAATGGGGAGAGGAATGATCTGTCCGGAATGAAGAGAAAGCCATCTGTCATAGTAGATGAGCTCACACCTGTCCTCACTCTAATAACATCTGGCCAGACCATAGACACAGAGATAATCACATGAACTCAGCCAATAGATTCAGGATCAGGGACAGACTACTTCCCCACTTCTCTACTAATAAACTAGTCACTCATATATTTTTAACAAACCCATCTGCTCTTTGTTTCTTTGGAAAGGAGCTTCTTGGTTAAAGCTGACACACTCAATCTAACTCAGTTTGCTGGGCAGTTGCCAAGAAAGTCAAACCCATCCACCTCCTAGTGGTGAGGAGAAGGGAGAACAGGACGTTTTCACTGATTGGTGGCCTGCGCCCCTCTGCCTGGTTCCTGCCCCGTGACTTAGGGCTGGACACCGTCCAGGCTGGCACCTCCCCTATGCCCAGGCCAGCTGACAGCCCCGCCGTAGTCACCCCCACAACCGGACCCCATCCAGGAGGCCTGCTAGGACCCAGCGCGCTGACTCACTGGCTCCCCCTCCTCCAGGAGGCCTGCTAGGACCCAGCGCGCTGACTCACTGGCTCCCCCTCCTCCACCCAGCACCGGTCCGTTTGCAGCCCTGACATGATGGAGGAGGCCACTGAGGTGTGCTGGTGGGGGTAGCAGGGTGAAAAGTGTTCTCAGTCTCAGCCCAAGGGCTCTTCAGACAGTCTGCTCTGACAATAAATACCTGTTCATACAGAGTTTGTAGACCAGTGGACACGATGTAAACCAATTGAATTAGGCTATCAAAAAAGAATAATACCCACGGACACCAGGAGATTTGGGAGACAGAGGAAGGGATTTCCCACCACTTCATTTCCCCTCACCAGAAGAACAACATGTGACTCAGTGAGCAATGAAATAAGGTTTGAATAAATTAAAGCTGCGGTTTTAATTTTATATTACAGAGCCATCCCAGACACAGTGACACACACCCACATACATACAAGGGCAGAGGGTAAATGAAATGACGCTGTCGCAGCCCGAACGCGATTGATATTCTGTGGGGGAGGATCATTAAGACCATAAGAAAGGGAGGTTAGGTCTACCAAACTCCCCTGGGGCTGCACGTGACATGGGAAGCAAGAAAGGAAAAAGAGGTTGGCAAGCATCTAAAGAAAAGTAGTGGTAACCTGACAAAAATAGTCAAACTAAAGTCAACTTGAAATAAACATGGATAAAGGTATCCTAAAAAACTAAATACAAATACTGTTTTTACTCAGAAATGGTCCACAAAGACATTAAGAGCCCCATATCTGTGTAGCCTTTTTAAAAACGAAGTTGCATCTATATAGTTTAGGGTAGTTTTTTTTTAAATACAAATTTCTGACTGTTTCATTGTTTTCTAAACTAACAGACCCAACGCAAAAAATCACAAAGTCACACTTCAAAATACAACAATTGTTCCAAGTTTATTTAAAAGACATTGATTGTCAGTTATCTGTGATGGCGTACATGCAGATCATAGCTGAAGGGACAAGCAGTCAACAGGCAACAACACGAGGGAATCAGTCATCTCCAGGAAAAAGGCACATTTTACAACTCTCATCAAGAGTCAGTGGAACTAAATGACAACTGCCACCACTTGGTAAATAGCCTCCGCTAAGGAGAAGGAAAACAGCAATACAATACACAAGACGATGAGTAAGCAGAAAGGACTGATAGGATTAGGGTTTATCTGCGTGCAGATACCTTGTTAATATAATTCCCAAGAGGTACCAACGAAAACTGGCAGATAATTTTCAATAGTCAACATAAAATGACAATCCAGCATGTCTCACTGCATAATGTGATCCAGTCAAAATATCACTACACAAACAAAACCAATAGTCCAAAGTGATAATGCTACAGTTTTGGAGTCACACTTTAACAGTGTTACTGAATTAAAACACTACCATTAAGAATTGTGTAAACAATTTAATGCCCGATGGGATTTGTAACATTTTTTTATAATATGTTTTACATACCCATGTAAACCAAAAAAAAAACCTCAAAGGGTTTGTGTGCAATTGTGTGCAAAGTTGTGCAATGCTGTGAGGTTTCTAAATGCACATGGTCCTTATTTAACATGCATGTGCTCATGACAATCATCTTTGGTTACCCCTGTGCCAATTCAGTCGTGAAATATAACACATTCTATTGTGCATGTGGTCCCATCATAATCACAAAGGTTTGGTAGTTGGAGTTAACAATAATTCAGAAGTTTTATAATGGCCCAATCAGAGTGGTTCTGTTAGACCATTCAAACTAAGAGCTCATGACTGAAGAAACCCTTCAAGCATTCTGACCAGAGGTAGACCTGCTTTGAATCAAATCAGGGCTAATTAGCTGACAATTACTCAAATATATAATATATATAAATATATTACTTTTTCCCAGCAAATAAAATGATATTTATACGACATTATATTTACCACTTGATTAGTAAAACTCTCCACAAAAAGTATATATTTGCTGGGAGCAGTATTTCCTAGTCATTATATAAGGCTTGCACAGACAGTCTAGGAGTTAAGGAAACAAGATCAAACACAGATTAACAAAACAAAAAGTGAAAAAGCACGTAAACTTTTTTCTCAAACAGAACACGGTTTCGTTGGGCCTAACTGAGCGACGGGCATCAGTCATGAAATCACGTGAAGATAAAGAGCTACTTCAATAATCAGCCAGCGGGGAAGCAAGTGTGGAGGCAGAGGAGGATGAGCAACGTGAGGAAGGACCCTGTGTCTGTAGGGAGATAGTGCTCCACCAGGCCTGGCAGCCCGTCAGTGTAGGGGCTGGAGAGTTGGCAGTGGAGCAGGGAAAGCTGTGAGGGAAGTACAGGGTGTTTCCAGACACCAGAGCTGTTCCTCAGGGCCTGTCTATCTGTCACGGCAGACAGAGGGGGAATGGACAAACGCCAGTCGTCAGAGACTGATCCTCCCTGTGGTTAACCTCCCTGTGAAGCCTGCTGTAAGACGGGACATGTCAGAGGCAGACGGACTCGACTTCTCTGCGTGGTTGTAGCCCAGTCTGGCTGAGCGGGGGACGGCTCTGTGAACCCCATTTCCCTGTCCTCCTCCCTCAACTCCTTATTTGGGATTAAAGCTGGTGGCTTGGGAAAGGAGGAACGGAAAGACAAACAACAATCAGCAGCTGTCTTGCCCAGTGAACTAAACAGGTGCCGTGGTTAAGCCCCAGCCCTCGCTCCCCTCTTTCATTGTCTCAACTAAAGGAATCCTGGAGCCACACGCTCCATTTCCCTTCATGTCCCTGTACAGCATCAGGCTACAGTCACACCCTAGCTGCTGCCTCAACACAGTTAGGGCAATTACAGTTAATTAGAAGGATTTAATACGCAACTGGAGAGACAGAGAGAGAGAGTTCTGTGTAAAAGGCACGCTGTCCAAAAGGAACCATGTTGTTCAACGCTGTGGGTAGTTGCAAAGACAACACAGACTAAAGGGTCTCTCCGTCCCTCACTTCTTAGTGTCCGTCAGGATGATGTTGGCAGTGACGAACATGAGGCAGAAGGTGGCCCACACCACGACGAAGCCCACCCAGAAGGTGTGGGAGAAGGGCGAGCGGTGCTTGTTGACGGCGTTGCGGCCCACCACAGGCTCCAGGTGGCGGCGGCCGTAGTGCACCAGCAGGGCCGGGATGATGTACTGGATGCCCGTGCCGGCGTAGGCGCCCGTGATGCCCACCAGGGACTCCAGGTTGTGGGTGCAGAAGGCCACGATGATGGGGGGCACCAGGGTGATGAGGGGGAACACCACACGGTCCACCAGCCAGGGGTAGGTGCCGCCCTCGCGGTGGAACAGCGTCTTCCAGTTGTTGCGCAGCGTGACGGCGATGATGGGGAAGTTGGTGCTGATGGTGAAGACGGGGAAGAGGCCCAGGAAGTAGCGCAGCGCCGCCACGTCCAGCACGGCACAGTTGTCGGTGAAGTTGAGCGTGTACATGTCGTGGAGCAGGGAGCTGTCGAAGCAGAAGATGGCGGTGAAGGACAGCAGGGAGTAAAAGGCCAGGATCATGACGTAGTCAGCCACTACCAGGCCCCCCACACGCTTCTTGTTGGAGATGGGTGTGATGAGCGAGGGCAGAGAGTGCTGGCACATGAAGGAGTACACGCACACGCCAAACAGGTTGGGGACACCAGAGAGCTGGGCCATGGGAGGGTGGCCGTCCCCGCCTCCTTTCCCAATGCGGATCAGAGCCAGGATGATCATCATGGTGAACGCTGGGAAGAAGAACAGAGACACAAGGTGAGTTTAGGACGGAACCAACGGAACCACAAGAATACATAATACATAACATATCCTACACCTAGTCTGGGAGACTGGCTGCTACGTTAAATAGGCTTACAACCTCCTTTAACAGCAAGCGTGATACTGAACTTGACAAACTGTTTTTACGTAGTAGTAAGAAATCATTACTTCCTAAGTCTGATTCATTCACACTATAACCATGCTTTAATACTTTGCTTTATTACGTTGCATGCATCTCTAAAGGAAGCAATAAAACCAATCTTTAATCCTCTTCAATCTTAATAATAAATACATTTAACCAAAGCTAAAAATCACAGTCCAGTCTGTCTCATATCATGACAAACCTAATGGGATTTCTTTCTTAAATACAGTAACATTTTTTCAATATTTCCGCTGCCCTGCTTTATTTTATATTCCCCCCATGCCAAGTTATATTCCCCGTGCAGGCCAACCACAGAGTGGACTGGCCAGGATATTGCATCAGCCCTGGGTCAGCTTGGAGTCAAACTCCTGGACTGATCCCTTTATCTAGCCCTCCCCTAAGACCCCCCCCCCACCCCCCCACCCTCCTCCGTTCCCCTATCTATTCATTACTCCACAATGTCTGAAGAAGAGGAAAAAAACCTTTAAGAGGGCACGCTTTCTTCCATTGCTAATCTGAAAACGATAAATGATTACAAAGCAGGCCCATTTAGGTCCTAATGGGCTGTAGGAAAGAGAAGGAGAGAGAGAGAGAGAGAGAGAGAGAGAGAGATAGAGAGAGAGAGAGAGAGAGAGAGAGAGAGAGAGAGAGAGAGAGAGAGAGTGAGAGAGAGAGAGAGAGAGAGAGAGAGAGAGAGAGAGAGAGAGAGAGAGAGAGAGAGAGAGAGAGAGAGAGAGAGAGAGAGAGAGAGAGAGAGAGGTGGATGTAGAGAGAGAGAGAGAGAGAGTGAGAGAGAGAGGTGGATGTAGAGAGAGAGAGAGAGAGGTGGATGTAGAGAGAGAGAGAGAGAGAGAGAGAGTGAGAGTGCTGAGCTGGCTGGGATGGAGGGATAATTCAGCTTGGGTCCCGCTGTTCCACCCCCGGCTGCCAGCTGTCTGACTCAGGCCTGGCACTGGGCACCCAGGTAGAGACACGGAGGCCAGCTTAGCTATTAGCGGACCTCGTCCACAATATACCGTCCATCCAGTTCCAGAAGTGCTCTCCTCTGCCCCTCCGGCTGCATCAAAGGGCAGAGCGTATCAGGACCCACCAGGATAACGCTCCCACCACTTAATGAGACGCTGCCTTCCAGATGCCTGACCCATAAACTAGCTGGAGGCGAGCACGCCCAATCTACTTCCTTCAGGGAAATGTTATGGATGGTGCTGAACATGTGAAGGCCATCCGTGATACACCCCCCCCTCAGCCTGCAGGGGGCCTGGGCAGGTGACATCAACCAGCCAGCATCTCTACACCTCTCACTGCTCTGGAGTGCGCCCGTGGCTAATGGATTGGTGGGAGCGTCTCCCTCTCTCGCTCCCTGAAGCGTGGGAGCACGGAGCGTGTCTGGCAGTCCTGTTAAGGGATAAGGCCCTGGGGGTCCCGTCTCACCTCTGTGCCGCTACAGTGGTGAATCGGTCATAAGCTTAGAGGGGGGCCCGGCGCCAGCTCCTTAGCCATGGGCACGCTCCCACTTTAACACTGGGTGATGGTGTGGAGTGTGGCTGCAGGAAAGCAGAGAGAGACAGCACACACTTGGAAGGTGTGAGTATGCCAACTTCTGGGAAAAGTCTTGTTGTCCTTGTGGGTCAGGTCTCAGCATCCATCGGGGGCCCAATCGCCTGGAGGTGTCAGGAAGAGGATGGATGGCAACTTTACACAGAGCCTGAGTGAGGGGCAGGGGATGATGACCAATTCATCTGGGGCTGTTGCTGCTACGACACCTGTGTGTGTGTGTGTGTGTGTGTGTGTGTGTGTGTTCACTTTTTTCCACTGAAAGTTGTCATTAACACAGGGTACAGTCGGGGTCTTCTCTCTTCACTATGAAGGCTTTTCATGTTGGCCAGGGCACAGGTGCACCATTTCAGCACTGGAATAAATGAACCAAAGGATGTGCATGTGGAGTTCTAATCTAGTCCTATTAATCAGCGTATATGTGCTTGGTGCACTGGCACTTTAATGTATGTCAAGGGGATGCTGAGATTCATTCCAATTAGCAGGACAGAGTGTGTAGAAGAAAAGGCAGGGGGTTTGGTTCACCACTGTAGTCTGCAGCTATCTGACTAGACAGACTGAAGACTGCAAACATAGGTTTAGAACAGTGTACTAACAAAAGTATAACAAGTATATTTACATACTATACATAGGTACAATATGTAAAATAAATTAAAAAGGTACCTATTGTCAATTGTTACAGCATAATCTTTTCCACGCATCGGACTCTTTCTGCATTTTTTACATTTAATGTTTTAATTTCTCAATTGCAAATTGTCGAAGGGCCGTCATGTACTTCACAAAACTGTGGCCGGGACAATTCATGCAAACTTGAAAAGGGACAGATTCCGACAGGACAAGCTACAGCTCACACACCACGTGTCAGGTGCAGCTATCGAGGGTGTGTGCTTGCTCTGCAGGCACAAGCAACGTGCACCGGTGTTAGGAAGCATTGCCCCTGCAGAATCATGCTTTTCTGGCTCTTGGGTGCTCTTGTCCCCGTGGCTTTTTGGCTCCCTAGGCGGCCGCCTATGTAACACACCACCAGGCCTGCACATGATATAGTATATACAATATACTGTATACATGATAAAGTGAACCATGCAAAAAGTTAATTATGGCATTAAGTTGTTTCAGGCCCATCAAAAACCTCCCTCTTTCCAATCAGCAGATTCATTTTGTGACTCATTCATAATTGACAGTGAGATAAGTGGGTCCACACCTCAGTGGCCTACCCTTCTAAAGCGCTTTAGGATTAAAGGTAGAGCTATTCAATATTTGATGGATATCTGGCACCTCGCCAGTCTCATCGCTGACTGTGGATTGGGCAACGATGCCAGAGAAGAAAAGAACCCTCCCTATCTTCCAGCCATTCCAACACTGCTCATGTAGAGAATTGGACACGGTCTCGAACGATGAACCAACCCTGAAGGACATGGCAACGTAACAGGAGGATAATGACTCCTACACAGGATATCTGAGACGACACCGCGTCAACCTCAGTGAAAGGGTGTCGCTGCCTCGCTTAATCCACAGCTCTCAGAACAAACAAACCACACCACATAGCAAGCAGGCAATATCATTCTTGTATTAACTAGGCATGGAGCTGTCAAACAGAAACGATCTTGAATCTCTCGATTTAGTCATTTTGAATATTGCTAGGTGGTGTAGCGGTCACTCAGATGCCCCTCAGCTTCTACCTCCTAGAGCAACACGTACACTTGGTGTGAAACACCTGTCAAAAGTAGCTGTGCGCGTGCTGTCACCAAATCCCCCCTCACGCAGCGGCCACGGCCAGCCAGCCTTATGGCAGGCCAGGGAGGGAGACGGGAGGGAGCTCTCTTCCTGGGCACTGGCAGGAACAGCCTGTACAGGAAGAAAGACTGTCAGGGGCCGTTTAATTAAGAGAGTCTTACAGGGTGGCACACGGCGACGGAGGCCCCAGCCTACAGATGCCTAACCTTCAGCCAGGCAACTTCCCTTGTGCTTCAGCAGGGCTGAAGACGTGTCGAGGTGCAACAAGGCCTGTGATTCATCGCCAACCCCCCCAGTGCGCTGGCTCTCTGCGGAGGCAAATGTCACTGGTATTTACAGTGTGTCTCCAGGTCTTAATCACTGTGATACGTGGGTGTGTGACGTGAGCGCTGTCGGCAGGGGCTGAACTGTGGAACCCCGTTGACGCAGCGAGTGACTTCTGTTCCGTAAAACAGCATTCACTTCAGAGCGGCCGCCATAGAACGCCCACTCGGCTGGCCCTGCTTCTGTGTTCAGTGTGAATAGTACAAAGTTGAGGTACCGGGGATACGGTCTTGTTCTTATATTAGAAGTGATGGCCAGTGATGGTGGAGAGGTTGTGAATGTCACATTTTTCAGCCCCGTCCACTTTCATGTGTCAGGTGTCTCTGGACTGGGATGACATTGTCAGTCACATGTGACAGCGTTTAATTTCGGTACAGCGGGTTAACAGCGTGGAGGGTCCAAAGACAAGGTGCTCCCCTCCAGGTCAGAGATCTAAACAGCCTGGTCATAGTCTGGCAGCTGCTTTCCAGACACAAACTAAAGGGTGAACCACATTCACAGGGTTTCACTGTTTGATGTAGAAAGACTGATCAAATGCCTTCTGCATTCTTGCCTGTGATCTTGACCTTCATGCCTTTGTGCTGATTAAAGGCAAAGACTAATTTGTCTTCCTTAAGACACTGAAACTAACTACTCTCAAAGAGATTGAAAGTCAATCACACGGCACAGAAAAAAGAAGAGAAAACTGGAACTTAAGTAAGTAGCAAAACGTTTCTAGAAGGAGAGTTTGTCATCGCCCATCAGTGGGATCAACTCAGGAAAAAAATCATGTCTTCATACAGTATATCTGACTTTGCTGCATGGAGCACAAACCAGCAATGCTAATGCTTCCAGCAGTCCTTCTATGGACTAAACAAAGACTGTGTCTTTGATCACCTCGACTGCTCTCTGGGACCTGGGGGACCAAGCGACTGTGACAACACTAAATCCACACTACTAGATTACCACCTGATGATAATAACCACAGGCTGACCTTAAATAACTCGCTGCCTTGCAAATTCCTCTCAAATCATATTTTTCCCACCTGAACAATATATGACTGGGACTTACGAGAAAGTATTTTTTTTTATCTTTGTGTTGTTGAGGCTGTAATGGCCTTTTTCTGTATGCCCCCTATTTATTGTGTGTTGACAGAATGGCCGTGCTCAGAGCACTCTTCGTTGAAGGGCACCTTGTCATTGCCTTCCTGATGATGCTCCCTCTGTAGCACTCTGTCATCAGCCTCTCTGCAAGCCTAGCGCTACCACACGCACGCACGCACGCACGCACGCTGTTGTAGCACAATGGCAGGTTGGAGTGGAGGGAAAAAAACCAAACTCATCCATACTGATGAGCTGAGCTGCTCGTCTCTGAAGATGATATCTCTAGATGATATGGTGATTACCTGGACGTTTTTACACGGACGCGCTCAGCCCCTGCACGCCTGTCACCACGACTCACACTGCCAACGCACGGCCACAAACAGGAGTGAGTGAATTGAGCAAGTGTAAAACACTCACACATCACGCCAGTGTAATGGTAGGCCGTCCATCTCACGGGCGGTGATTTACATCACCTCAATGGGGATGGCAATGACCTAGTGGGGGGGGGGGATCGCTTCAGCCTACCAGCCCCCAGAGAAGGCTCGTACGGATGGGCTCAGTAGAAGCAAACAAAGCCATGGCTGTTAAACCAAGGTTGGATGCCACTCCTTAATACCTCAAGGACTGTGGTAAGGAAGTGTTGTGCTGTGATCCCTCACTGTGACGGCTTTCCTTAGCTTGACTAACGGTGCAGAGAAGGCTTCTGAAAGGTGACCACCGTTAAGGGAGCAGCCCACAGTGCCAGTTTGCTCCTTTGAGAGAACCGCTTTAGTACCTGATGTGAGCAAGTCCTCCATGACAACGAGAAGGTCGGCAGTGTCTCCTCAGTCTTCAGTGAACACATCTCAAGACATAGGGAAAACACTGCATGGTGGCGCGGCAAAGGAGAAACCTCCAGCTAACAACGCTCCTGGCTAGCGCTGCCACTCCAGCAGCTCTCCTTCCCAGTAATCCTCCCATCGTTAATTAAGAGACTGCGTGATGACACCTGGTTAAGTCCCTATGGTACTAATGAGCAGGCTGGGCTTGCTGCCCGGTTCTACACTAAGGTTTCAGAGCGTCTCATGCCGTGGAGGGCTCTCGGGGACAGCATGTTGTAGTCGTGGCCGCGGTCAGAGCAGGTCTACAGCTGGATGTGGTGGGCCTGCCTGGCTACTATCCGTCTGGATGTCTGGGACCGGGGAGCACAGCAGCGGGCTTCCACTTAGAGGACCAGACTGCAGCCCTGCTCCACAGAGCGGAGCCAGTCATTACATTATATACAAGGTTCAAGAAAACATCAATTAGGCCACTCACTCAGCCGTGCTCCGGCAAATTGCACATTAGCCACCGATAAGACGTAAAATACACACCTGTCACTTTCATGAACCCCAGCGGTTCAACCACAATTCAAGTTGTGTGGAAACTGTGGATGTGGAAAAAAATCCATCAAGGATTCCTACATCACGTTCCACTGTCAATAAATTATGTTACGAATAAGTTACAGGAGTCAACAGCCATGGTTAAGGGATTAGTTTAGAGCTATTACAATCGAATTGATCCTGAGCTCCACTCACTTAGTACCCCTGAAAAACAAACTTCTCAGACGTTCCCGTTACACAAAAAGCAATAAGAACCACTGCTGTAAAAATACTGACAACATGAAGACGCATTAGCTCGTACTAGCATGACGCCATTCAATCTTTGAACTTCCTTTAGAAAAAATACCCAAAAAGGCTCAAATTAAGATGGATCACCTCTTGCAAAACAAACGTTTGAGTCTGTGTTGACTGAGTAATGTGCAGCATGCCACGAAAAGGAATTGATGCATTTCGATCTGGCGCTTTTCCTTGAACACAATGTGCAGGCCCTCTGAAATGTGGTGGTGCTGCTGCAAAGTTCATTAGCATATGGCCATATTTCAGAGTCCCTTCTGAGCTGCCACTCGAGCAGACTCCACTTCCCAGTCAACCAGCTGCTAGAATCCCCGTGACCTTCAAAAACAATCCTGTCCTTTCTCGCTGCTTTAGGCTTGAACTCCATAGCTCCCTGGGGGGGCATTCCTTTGCTCTTCATACTAGAGCAAAGTACAACCACCAACGGGGCAGATGGAGAACCATGGCTCACAAAGCTGAGGGTCAGTCATTTATGGTATTGTATTCATCCCTCCCTGGGGGTGGAAAGGTTTTAAGAAAACACTTTGCTTTCCACATCTCTGCTCCCTCAACGGAAGCGGTCAAGTGGAGACTGAAATAAATGTGAACGTGGGGGCCGGTGCCTTCACCATGCATGATTCCCAGTCCTCCAGCCCAGGACACATGTACCACGGACAGGAGGATAATTAATGACGCTTCACGGGCGCCATGCTATCAATCCATCCCAGGGGAGGGAAGGGGGAGATTAATACTTGTTTACCAAGACAAGGGTCTCTTTGTTCTTTCCCCTCCACTCAATATCACTTAAAACCATTTCAAAGAAGGCAGCCAGTCGCTCTAACACATTGCTAATCCGTGGATATGATGGCTAACTAACCGAGTAAAACCATTTTGGTAGGTGGGGGTGGGTCGCTTGCACATACTGTGTGAACTGTTTAGATGAGATGGTCCCTCTCAGGCTACATTTGTACAAAATAAAATGGTTTTGGATTCCTCTTCTGGACACAATTTACAATTACAAAAAGCAAAATACCCAAGCTATTAGCTCTTTTGTCCGCAAACACATTCAATCCTTAGCACATTAAAAGCTTAAAGCAACTATAGGCAACTTTTTTTATATTAACGGATTATCAATACATTTCTTATGATAGCACATTGTTATGTCTATGGAAGAGTGAATAAAATCGCGGTTAGATCAGCCCTCTTGAAGTCACAATATTTTCTACGAAACTGTGACAAATTGCTTTATGGAACAAGGAACTGCGTCATTAAATCAGGAACAGATGCCCATACTTGTATAGTTGTTGATCGTGCTAGCAAATATGCAGTGACCACGAGCATTCTGCGTGTCTTCTATGAGAGGGGTAGAGAAAATAATTACACAAAGCTAACAGTAGGGGTCGCCAAAATCACCTCCCACAGATAAACTGCCTCTAGCAGCTTTAAAGCACAAGTGCTTGAGCTATAAGAAAGCCATGTGACGCACATACATAAATAAACGACTATATGTGGCTCTATTACACGTCACTCATGTCTTGTGTGAGAGATACCGCTCCAAATCCTCGGGGGCATAGTCAAGAGCGAGTGACAATGGCCATGATTAGACTACAGGCCAAGGGCGGCGGGGGCCCAAGGCTCCAACGTAACAGTAGACAGCCGCTGCACTCTACTAAACACCCAGTGTGTACTACGCCTGCCACCGCTGTCTCCCACAGGGCGGTATGGGTGACTGGAGCTGCACTACGGAGCCCAGCAGCCTGTCAGTGGTGAGTAATGAGGAGGGTGGAGGAGGCCCTGACATTAGTAGGGACAACCACAAAGGGGCTACAAATGGAGGAGCATGGTGAAGAGACGTGGCGTACCGCAGGTCCAAATGGGACAAACGATATGAAACAACGTCTACACACTCATCTGACAAATCAAAACAAAAAAAAACAAGATAAAGGATAATATTCAAAATAATAAACCCACCCTCCATTATTTTTATTATAATGTATCTTTGGATATAACATAACTATTTAAGAATTAATTGACTTTCACTAGTTTGCACCTTCAAATAGTGTCGGTCATCAATGTAGACGGATGAGCCTTTTAAAGTTAAAGTCAAATTAATCCAGATCAAGATTGAAATTCAAAGCAATGGAAACACTTAAATATACTTTTCCTGTGAATTAAACAACTATCATGGCCTTTATTTTGTGTCTGTAAAAATACATTTGAATGATAACCTTGTTATCCTTTATTTGCACCAAATGCCATGAAATTATCTCCAGGGGGGAAAATAAGCCTTCCTTTAACGATATTTATGCAGAATCTAGCTTTTTTTCCGCTTCATTAATAATTTTGAGAACCTGATGTGTATGCTAATTCATGAGTTTTAAGATTCCAATGACGCAGGTTACCTACAAAAAAAACAAAACGAGGATCTCGGTGTAACATTATTCAAACACATGCCCCTGTTAATGAGGGCAATTTTGACAAGAAACTAGAGACCTTATCTCCTAAACTCCACACAGCATACTAATACAAAATATTCATATAAAAACATTCCTGTAAGGCTAACCACCTCACAATAAACAAGTCCACTTACAAGGACATGATTGGAAGTTCTAGAGCCCTTTCCTTGAATACTTATCCAACAACTTGCTAGATGGAGAAACAATCAAATCGTTTGGTACACAGTAACTATATTGGCCTTAATCTGACATGTGAACTAGTCGTACCTCCTCCTATCTCCATGCTAAACAAACTTCTTCATGTTTTATGACCAGAGAACCTGAGGCTTCACAGATAAATATATCCATGTTTTACTGAGGCCCTAGAGCAACTGTTATCTGCATCTCTTCTACTAATGTGTATATCGACAAAACAAGGAATCTTTCAGGCAGCAAATCTAGTAGCGGCCCAAGCTGTCTGCATGTCACTGACAAGGACTAAAAGAGAGTCAATATGTATAACAACTCACCATGGTCTTATCATGGCGCCACACAATCACCGAGCAACTTTTTACTGTTTCAAAAGACAACAACACTGAGTGACTATGTGTCAGAGGGCCAATTGGCAGGAATTCCACAGACTGGCTTAGAGTTGTACTTAGGATCAACACATTTAAAAAAGTGTAAACTTTGGGTTCAAAAAGTCATATGGAGGTGATTTTTTCCATGGCGACCCGATCCCTCAGCTTCCATTTATATGGATGTGTTGCGGGTTGGTCATCTATCTACCCCATGTTCTGTGGCCCTGCGACCGCTGCAGTGAGGAAACAAAGAACCTTCACGGAGGCCATTTTGAATCATTAGCCGGTGCTGTGGTGAGGCCTGCCGAGGTGACACCTCCCATCAATCAACCAGGCAGAGGGACAGCAAAAGGGGTACAACCCAAATCCTGCTGCGCTTTACGGCCAGGCAGACGGCCGGACAGTGTACAGTGGTGTGTGTGTGTGTGTGTGTGTGTGTGTGTGTGTGTGTGTGTGAAGCACAGTGATGGCGGTGTTGTTTACGTGAGCTGGCCAGCCTGTGGCCACTTGGGGGTGGGGTGAGCCAGTGATTCAGTGGTGTTGTGATTTGGACCGCGCGTCCAGGATGGGCGGTTTATTTTTGCTCCGTGGCCCTGTGAGTGACGGTCCAATCAGGCCTGGGACGGGCTGTCAGACCTGTCAGGCTGAGGGATGGGACTCAGAGACACGGAGCGGGACCGCCACATGATCCACGGAGCCGGAGACGGCAGCTGCACGCTAGAGGGAGGGAACACACTGGGAGGGACCAGGAAAAGCAGGCAGAAGAATGAGTGACTGAAAGAGGAGGGAGAATAGGGAAGAAGAGGTAGAATACTAGAGGGAAAAGGGGCGCTGGACGGGGTGCGAAGGGGATGAAGCAAATGATTGCCTTGTCCCTTGGTGCAAATCCTCCACCAGGCTTTTCTTTTAAATTAAGCTACAGGGACGAGGAGTCATTTAGGGAGAAAGTGTGAGACCGCCAAGCATGGACAATGGAGATGGGGCATTGTAGGCAAGGGGAAAAACACACATACTCACACACATACTGACACACACACACACACACACACACACACACACACACACACACACACACACCCAGATGGCGCAGGCAGTTTAGAATGGGCAATGACCATCGGAAGAGCTGTGGGTTTGTTAAGTGTTGTTAACGTGCAGGTAACTTAATCTTACCAATCCAGCGCATGAGTGAGGTGAGGATCTGGAGGTACTTGGTCTTCTGGGCATTGAAGAAGGTGAAGGGACCCATAAATAAGGTGAAGACACTCTGTACGGACGGAGAGGGAAAATAATGTCAAATAACAACATTTCTACGCAATTCAAACATGTCCTATGCTCATATACAATCTACAATATCAGGTTTTAAAATATCCCCCCAAAATGAAAGACAAACACTGGACAACAGAAAAGTAAAGCATGAACAGGAATTTACATTAGAAGTGAATTTCCAGTCAACGGGTAGGTCACCATTACGCTTCATTTAGATTGGGGAAACAAGCATTATGTCACTAATATTCAGTATTATTATTCAGTGTTGCCAGGCCAGCTGAAAGATGTAGTGACACCAGTTGCACCGGGTTTAAATGTTGTCTGGAGCCCTGCTATCCCCCTCCAATATAGGCCCTGACATGCCACTGTCACAAGATTGGAAATACATCTGGAATCCTCTGAAGCTATTTTGTGATTGCCTCATATCAGACCCTGTGTATCAAGAGATGCAATCAGAGGCATTGGCTCAGCCACACACTCTCATTCCTGCACTGCCTGCCTGCCTCTCCCTCTCTCCCTCCTTCTCTCCCTACACCACTCTTACTCCCCCGATCTTTCTCTCCGATCTTTCTCGCCCTGACAATCTGTGGGCCTAAATGTTGAGTTTGAGTGACAGCCGATCAGAAGTAGTCAGTACAGGGCCATGTATTCTGGAGAACAGGCTGCAGGGTCCAACGCACACATGCCTGTCCTGAAAGGACATGGGAGAGGACTTCAATTAGGCAAAGAGAGACGAGAAAACCACTTCTGAGACAGAGACAGAGAAGGTCAACTCCTCTCAGAGATCAGCAGCCTACTTCAGCTCTCCATCAGAAGCCCTTCAGCTTGCCCCCATTTCCACCACCTGCTCTCCTGCTGTGTCCACTGCATCCCCAGGGTGAGGTGGCCTGGCGTAGGGGCAGGACACTCAGGGCTAGCTTGGCTGTTTAGGTAAGGGCTCATGTCACTGAGGAGAGCACTGCAGCCTGGTTATCTTCTTATTGCCTTAAATATGGCATGGGAGAATTGGAATCGGAGATGAAACACCTTTTTTTGTTAAGTCTTCAAGATTTTAGGTTTTCAAGATGTCTCCCAAAAATAAAAACACACAAAAACAATTACAAAACCCAGCCGTTTTCCAGCTGCAACACATATTTCCAATTCTCATTAAACGTGGCTGTACGAAGATGAGAAACGATGAGAAAGTTCAAACCACTGGGGGGGCTGTCAAGCAAAGCCCAGTATTTAAAGCTATTGAGCTGTCCAGGAACAGAGGGCCTGGTCTTATTGCCCCCAGGTCTCAGGCAGTTTAACATGCCATGCTTCATCCTGGGGCCAGACAACAGTCCATCACCCACACCATGCCTCCCATCAGTCTGGCTTAAGTGATGAAATGACACTGGTCAGGTCCCAGCAAGACATTTGGAGAAGGACGGATTTAGCTACAGTAAACGTTTATTTTTTGCTTAGAAAAGGACTTGACGGCTTAAGTTGGAAAACTTAGACATAAGAAATATAATAAGATACATATCATAGCTTTAAACCACCTGGAGGCTTAAACGTTTTTGTGGAAAGAACAGAGATGTTGGAGTAGGCCTGCGAGAGAAACTGACATAAGAGGAAGTAGCCAGGACATGCTAACATACAGGTGGGCTGTAAACAGGGCTACGTCAACACAATGTACATACATCTCCACTGCTCTAAGTCTATACCACCACTTGCTGCTCCACACAACAGCATGAGGACCTTGGACGGCACTGAATCGTATGAACACAACTACAGAGCATTTCTGGAAAGCTCCCTGACATCGCTCTTCTCTCATCTACGAAACAAACAGTATCACATCCAGTGAGATCTTTGAATGAACATAAGGTAGAAGAAACTCAAAAAAAGTCAGAGACAGTCTTTCAATTCGGTGACAGCAAAAAGCAATCAATGAAACAAATCAGCAGGTCAGCAGGGGATTTTGTAATGGAAATGTGTAGGGAAGGAATCACTGGAACCTACAGTAAGTTACAGCCAGAGCAGTGACAGTGAGGGAGGACTACTGCAGGAGAGGACGAGGCGGGTTAGAGGGATAAAGCATGGGCAAGGAGGAGGGTATCCTCCTGCCAAGCTAAATGAGTAGGACCTAGGGGGAACCTAGCAATGAAAGGTCAATGGAAACAACACGGTGAGAGGAAACGCTTTCCTCTCACCTAAACAAAACAACACTGCTGCGCTCAATCCAACACCATGGAATGACCGAGAAAGAGAAACATAGCCTGGTAAGAGGGGCTTAGCGTTTGGTGTAGAT
This sequence comes from Galaxias olidus, assembly GCA_026901105.3. NCBI lineage: Eukaryota > Metazoa > Chordata > Actinopteri > Galaxiiformes > Galaxiidae > Galaxias > Galaxias olidus. The sequence continues at coordinate 221,464 of JAPMUY010010611.1, forward strand.
CTTTCTTTTTTTGAACTTTGCAATGTTCAACTTGTGTGAAGGCCCTTTGTGAGCCAGGGGAAATGTTCAACTTGTGTGAAGGCCCTTTGTGAGCCAGGGGAAATGCCTGTGTGTTTGGTGACTCGTGTTCCCATGGTTGACTGCATGGACCCACGTGTTGCCTCTCTGCGGTTCAGCCAAGGAGAGGGGAAACGGTGCTGAAGCTCCTGTTGTGACGCGTGACAGTCAGACTCCTAGCAGTCAGAGCCTGCTCAATGCTGTAGTATTGCAGTAGGCTAAACACAGAAACTTTCAACCGGCATAGGAATATCTACTGAACACACAGTCTGAACGATTCAACCTATTTAAATCTGCACTGTACCACAGGCTTAAACCACGGCTCTGAATGTAAGCACACAACTTTTCGATTAAATGTTTTTGGCCATTTTAAATCCTTTTGGTCATTTGACAACAAAAATAATGTCTTTTTAAGTCCCTTCACTAGAGCTGTGGCTTTGCTCGGTGATCTTTTTACGTGGGACGCAGCTTGTCTATTAATATCAGAATGTGTTGGCACCGTGCCCGTCGGCCAAAGCACTCCGGGTGAATTCAGCACGGTCAGAACGTGCCCCTCAACAGGAATCTGAGCGGAAGCGCAAATAAATAAATAAATAAATAAATAAACAAACAAATAAATAAACAACAAGGAGAAAAATAACAGTAATTTCCTACCTTATCCAGAATAGCTGGCACTCGGCTCTGATGCATTTATTCATTTAATTCTGTTCCAGCTCTTCACCTCACACTGCCTCGCTCTCTCCACACACACAGCCTCGCTCTCTCCACCTCACACTGCCATGCTCTCTCCACACACACAGCACTGCCACTGGCATAGATTCCTGTCTGTACACGTTCTGTCCTTCAAAGTGAAAGTGCTTACGCTTCAATAGAGAGAATTCTTGTCCAAAGAATAGTGGCACAAATCAATTCCACGAGGGTCCACTTTACCACCTCCTCCACATGAACGGATGGTTTTCTTTTCCGTCAACGTAAAAAGTCCAGCCAAAGCATTTCTCTTCCAGATGACAATGGCATTATTAGAGCACCAGTTTCTTGACTCAATATCAGATAACATTTCCAGGACTACCTAACAGGGCTGCAATCACACACCTGAGTGAAACGCAATAAACCATAATTTCAAGATGAGGAACGGCAAAGGTGACCAGGCAGATGACGGTTACAAACACTGAGATTTATTTTATCTCCCCTCTTTATAGAGAACACACAGCTTCTATGGGGGAAATCAATTCCAGTCACGATTCTGAGGCAAAGTACATAAAGATCTTATCCGACACATAAATGACGCAAATATTTTCCGTGGTTAGTATGAATATTGCTGGTGCTTTGCCTCCATACCCAGAGTTTCAGGGCACAGAGCGTGAGCCAGAGAATGACAAAGCTCCGTGAACCATCCTTTCCCTGTCCCGTCAGAGCCAGAGGGCCCCTGTCCTACCTCCCACCATCTCTCCTTCGCATCCTACCAGACGACATCTCCAGCAGCCCGGCCCACTCCAGACGGCACAGAGCTAATGAGATCCCCAGTCGAACCGCCAACGGATGGGCCACACCACCAACTGTGTAAGGAGGGGCAGGTAACCAGAGCTATCTAGCAGGGACTGGGGAACTTATGCTCTTGGTGCAATTACAATGGGTTCAACGACCAGAAAAGCAAAAATTAAAAAAATATATTTATAAATACAATTTAAAAAAAAGGTAGAATATTGAGGGATTTAAATGTTTCACTAATACACAGTTGTAGAACCATCCTACCAAACTCTTCACCGAAACACCTATCGGTAGTTCTGATTGACATTGGCCTATGAACTCATCTAGAACTGCATTACTGCCGTCAACTTGTCTAATCTTTTCATTGCCTACAAATGGTCCAGTCAATCACGCACAGGGTATATTTTTTTTCAGAGTGGTGTGTTGCACTTTAGACAACCCAGATAGCCTGCATAAGTCGTCCCTGATTTACATTCTATTTAACTGATTAAATCAACTAAGACGTTTGCCCTGTTGAGGAAAGATCAGCCAGCTTTCAGAGAGACAGATGTCCTGAAGCTAGTGGATATCCCTCGTCATAGAAGACCATCTGAATAACATAGTGGCCAAGCTGCCAAGCACCATGCTGTTATGCTCCAAAAGGGTTTTTCCCTCAGTGGAACTGGTTCATGGTTTTGGGTGGGTACACAGAGAGTTAATAGATGAAGACCCTAAATCCACCCATGGTAAATTCCGTCCGGTCCTGATCAGGGGAACCTGGTCAACAGGGTGGCAGCCCTGAGGTCGTCCAACCCACATCAGGCCCGTCAATCAATAAGGATTACTATCCCAATCCCCACAGGCCCAAGTGACATTTGTTAGAGATGCTAATCTGTGTTGAGGACAGATTTCACATGGAACAACCACATGGTTGGGGAGGATAAAGGACTCCATCCACTGGTATTCAAAGTACTAATGGGAAGAAAAATATAGGTTGTAGTGCATTGAGCGTTGAATACACAATCTTTGAAACTTTCAGCTGTTTGGGCAAACTGACCCATAAGGTGATTCAGTAGGGCTGCTGTAATATCCCAAATTCCCAAAAAGGACTGTATTGTGAAAACTACCTGCGGCAACTACTTTTGAAAGTAAAAATATAAAAAAACAATAGGCTCTCACATAAGACATACTTCTATATTCAGTGCGGTTTTCCTCACATTGTCATGTCACCAGGACAGGTTAGCATGGGACACATTGAATACAAACACGACATTCTTTACTGTACTTCATGTTTTAAATGTGTATTTGCTGATTTGTTCTTTGTGGTGGCTGATGTCTGGCTTGGATTATATTGGTAACCAACACACTTGGTTGATCTCCATTCAAATAGGAACTCAGTTTAAATTACTATGAGAATGTGTTAAAGGTCTTATTAAAATGCCTCACATCCTTGTCAAGGCTTTGTGGTAGAGAGGCGTTGGCCGTTGTCTTTTTACTTCCTTCAATACGATAACGTAATTTAAATAAAAACCGACGTGTCTGGGACAATGTTTCTTTAAGACAGGTCCCACTGCGGCTCCGAGGAAGACGTGTCTGATGGTGGAGAGACACTTTCCTGAAATGGCCACTAAAAGAGGAAGGACGGCAGTTAAGTGACTGACGGGACAGAGCCAGTAGTCAGAGGGAGACGTGTGATGAAGACCAGAGCGGCCGTGTGTGTCGCTCTCCGCTGCCCAGTGGCACTCGCAAGAGAAACTGTAGCGTGAAGGAGAGTCTAGAGTGGGGCATCTAACACACAAAGGCTGTTGAAGCACTGAAGGCGACGGGCTACTTATCGTCCTGTTCTGAAAAGGCCTGCCACCCTCACTGTCAATCAATGCACTGGAACTCGGTCTCAACACAGACAATGATAAGACTGCAAAATACGAGTTCTGGAAAAAAAAGATCTCGGGTAACTTTATAGGGAGAAAAGCGATTTGATTTGTCTGCTTCGTGTTTCAGACAACATTGGCTGTGATCCACTATAAACACGGAGTAAACCCCACCGGCCTAGGAGACATTAGAAGGGGCAGACAATAGAGACAGCAGCAGTGTCACTGCAAAGTGCAGCACAAAACCAGACATTGAGTTTATATTAATTACAGTAAAAAAGAATCAAAGTCAGTTTAGTGTTAATTGGATAACGGTTTAGCCTTTTCAAAGTAATCATAATTAAATAGCTTTATCTTGAAAAATTCAGCGTGCCAAAACAGTGCGCTTTTGTCTTGGTTGACAGAGGTGTGTGATAAAATGCTTGAGGGCAGTCTGAGTGTGGTGGTTTAAACATCAATACATCTTAATGGCTTGAAATGGGCCATCAAAGTCCAGACAAAGTGTGTACAAACCCCATGGCTGTGACAAAAGGGTAGACTTATCGAGCATGCTGAGAGAGAAACGGGTGAAAGGAAGAACACAAAAGGTGGAGGAAGCGGGGAATATGTCGGAAAGAAAAAAGCGTGTGTGTGTGTGTTGGTAGGAGGTTTGTGCCTAGGGGTTAGAACCTTCAACACCATGCTTCTGACAAGATGAAAAAAAAGAGTATCTGCAGCACCATTAATCACCAGCGTATATTTTCGTCAAACAGCCACGAAAATAAAAGAAAGACATTAACAACTTTAAAAGAGGTCTAAATACAAAAGACTGCTTCACTGAATTTCCCAACCAACACACCATGACCTGACTGATGAAGAAACAACACAATTAGGATTGATGGCAATGTCATGCATCACAGGCCCACTATGAGACAAACTGAATTAGCTGTTCAAAGAATGAACACACTAGGCAATTTCTCCCAAATAATGTGCCAAGTAAAAAAAACAAAGCAAAAAACAAAAACAAATTCAATAATAAAAACAAAACAAACAGTGCTAGCAGTTCAAATTCTTAGGCAAAATATCATGAGGATATAGATGAACTATGACCCAGTACTGTAGTACTGGACTCAAGGACTTGGACTGGCACAGTGATGACTCGGGCTTGGACTGGCACAGTGATGACTCGGACTTGGACTGGCACAGTGATGACTCGGACTTGGACTGGCACAGTGATGACTCGGGCTTGGACTGTGATGACTCGGACTTGGACTGGCACAGTGATGACTTGGGCTTGGACTGGCACAGTGATGACTCGGACTTGGACTGGCACAGTGATGACTCGGACTTGGACTGGCACAGTGATGACTCGGACTTGGACTGGCACAGTGATGACTTGGACTGGCACAGTGATGACTTGGACTGGCACAGTGATGACTCGGACTTGGACTGGCACAGTGATGACTCGGGCTTGGACTGTGATGACTCGGGCTTGGACTGGCACAGTGATGACTCGGACTTGAACTCGAGGTAATGTTGTCACAGTTTTTGTTTCCATTACATAAAAAAACGTAATGTTTAAATGTGACGCTCCATCAGTAGCACATATTGACGCAACATAATTTGTGGGTTTATAATTATTGTGTGAGAACCAGTACATATAGGGCAGGACGGTGGCTCGGTGATTAGCACTGTTGCCTCACAGCAAGAAGGTCCTGGGTTCAATCCCCACCTGACCCAAGGGCCTTTCTGTGTGGAGTTTGCATGTTCTCCCCGTGTTCGCGTGGGTTTCCTCCGGGTACTCTGGTTTCCTCCCACAGTCCAAAAACATGCAGGTTAATTGGTGACTCTAAATTGCCCGTAGATGTGAGTGTGAGTTGTTGTCTGTCCCTGTGTGTCGGCCCTGTGATAGACTGGCGACCTGTCCAGGGTGTACCCTGCCCCTCGCCCTGTGTCCGCTGGGATAGGCTCCAGCACCCCCGCGACCCTGTACAGGATAAGCGGTAAAAGCTAATGGATGGAACCAGTACAGAATAATATGACGGGACTCGGATTTTTGACCTATAAGGACTCAACTACAGCACTGCTATGACCTAGATATAAAATTATGCCTTTTTCAGCCAATGGAATTCATCTACAGTATCATCCTCTGAAAACTACAGTTTAGAAGCCACTTCCAGCACCCTGGGAACTAAATGAACATAGCTATCGTGCCTGGTTTAATGGAACAGAGCAGACAAGCGTTCTCTCAATACTCTGGAGTCTTTGCAACCCCCTAAAGTGATAGAGTAGACATCGACTAACAAAACACAGACTGAGGAACACATTCTGAGGCTGCTGAAAAGTGTGTGTTGATCTTTGATGTTCTTTGCTAATTTCCCTGTGATTCAGTGTGCATTGGGGCACAGCCAGACACAGCAATGGTTCTAACAGAGGGCTTATCTTGTAGCAGCAGAAGCCTCACCATCCCCTTGTGTGACTAACAGCCACAGACTTATAATTGTCAGACCTCTGCAGCATCAACTCTGGACACGGGGAAGGGTGAACTCTAACTTTAAATATGCGAACAACAAACGTCTCTTCTCTGAGCCGGTGAGCCACACTGAGCTATGGACTGGTTGTCATGCCTTCAGACAGTGAGAGGGGGGTCATTATCGGACAGGTCCTTGAGGTTAGGCTTACATACAGGAGCTATTACTTACCCAGACAAACATGCATGCATTCCCTCTGGACCAGCAAGATGCTGTAGGCAGTGTTGTAGTACTCGACTCGGACTCAAGTCCGTTTCGAGTCACGATTTGCATGACTTGTGACTCGACTAGGACTCGCACAGTGATGACTGATTTGGGGTAATGTTTTTTTTATATTAACTTTGATCACATTCTAAAGCTATAATTACATTTTGTTTCTATTTTGTTCAAAAACGTAATGTTTAAATGTGATGCTCCATCAGTTGGGTATATTGACAAAATATATTAATGAATTTGTGGGCTTACATTTATTTTGAGACCAGTACAGAATAATATGACGGTACTTGTATTTTGACCTATTGGGACTTGTGACTTGACTCGGACTGTACCTGTGGTGACTTAGACTCGGACTTGACTCGGACTGTACCTATGGTGACTTGGACTGGGACTCGAGCTCTGGGGACTTGGACTTGAGGGATAGTGCCGACTACAGCACTGTAGGTGTCTCACATATACTCAATAACACTTACGGGATAGTGACTGGACTACAGCACTGTAGGTGACTCACATATACTCAATAATACTTGTTTCAAGTCGGATCGCTTTCTTTCTCAACTAACAAGTCCAAATAAATGTCAAAAAACATCCTATACCACACACATGAATCCAAATTCAGAAGATATTATCAAATTGTACGCTTTTAAGATCAGAATGGTCTGTGACACTGTGAGGATTACTCCTGCCCAGGTTTCTTTACTTGGGTAAGGTTGGAGACCCCCATAACTTCCATCACCGCAAGAACAAACCAGGGCCTCTCATTCCCTGTCCTCACTTGTTGGCATGCCACATCCAAACTCGACCGTCTGCTGTTCATTGGGCATGTGGATAGGGTTGGTTACTGTTGACTGATGATGATTGACTAATTGCAATTAATAAGTACGTTCAAATTCAAATGTGATGAATTTCATTTAAGAAGCAAGATGACACCGTCTGCCTGCCGTTCTGAGGTATACTCTTGACAGGTTCTAATACATCACCAAAGCAGACTGGCTCACCAGCTACAATTTGCCAGCCAAAGACATTTTGCCAGTGTAACAATATGATGTACTGATACAGCCTGTCCATGTTTATATTCAACACATCAATTAAGAGACTAACACAATTAAAAGACGATAACTATATTCCACTATTTATATATTAATAAATATATCCAAAGCAACTTTCTTATGAACTAAACGTTTATGTAATAAAGCTTTGTCATCAACATACAGACTGTTATCTTTCTATCCATCTTTATAATACACAACTCAACCCACAAAATTTGACACTTTCCTAAAATAGAATTTTCTTCCCTAAGCCACTGTTGAATAATGGCCCACCTGTTGTGTATCAGCATCCATGAACTCTACCTTACAATCCACCGGATGCACAGAGAAGTTACCAGTTGTCAAGTCTAAACAATGATGAGCTTCTATTTGCTGCACTGAACCTTAATGACTTGAAATGGGGAACTGGGGCACCGTTAAGTTCCAGGAGACTACCTAATTAAAATCCCTAATCGCCAGCCCCGCTCCCTAAAAAAGAAACCATTAGACATCTTGGAAGAAAAAAAAATAACGAGCAACATGGCCAAGTGAAGATTTACGACAGGCAGGAGACATATCTGGGGAAGGAATGAGAAACAATCATTTGCCTGGAGTTTAATGGGACATTTGCGGGTTCACTCTCCACATCTCTATACCCTTTGGGACAGGAGAGGAGGGAGAAAGGGGGCGAACGGCCGCTAATGTTTTAGGACACCATCCTACTAAATAAGGCATAACAATGATAGACCCAGAGAAACAGAAAAGCATAAGTCAAACCAGGGGGACTTATTATGAATGTTCTTCATGTCAAGGTGTAATTGAAAAAGAGCAACTTTTTACGAGGCTGACAGTCCATTTCCGTCTCCCAGCCCTGGGGAGGGACCTGAGGTGGACATCACTCCTCGCTAGGGAGCCGTGACAGAGCCCTGTGAACAGGCTCGTCCACTGAAGGAGCCTCACGGACAGTCTGACCAACAGGACACACAAACATGCAGCGAGCCACACAAGCAATCAGCCCAAGGTCACGCGAGGTCTGAAGGGGGACATCTATTGTACAGCTGTCTTTCTATTAAGGCAAAGGGGGGGTGGGCCACCGGGTTCTTCTCATGTGAATCACGTCCCGCTAGCCTTCAGCCACCCACAAAGCCACACCATTACATCACCCTCCTATGTCCTTGTATCAGATAACCAGCTTTACAACCCCAGAATAATATTGTACTCAGCGTGCATTTCCCCCAAAGCACAGCCTTTGTTAAGCCAGCAAAAGAATAGAAAAATACATCTGCTTGATCCTAGCCTTCTAAGAAAAGAATAACAGAACTAAAACAGCCCGCCGGTGTCTATATGTAGCCCATGTGTTTTATTTAAATCATCTATTTCAGAACACAGATTGAAATCCTTCTGCATGACCTCTAGGCGTCCTTGACATTCGCTGTGTGCCGGCCGGGCTCCATCCTCCAGTCTACCGTTCCTCCAAGGAAGGCTTCCTCCCTCCTCTCCCGATCTGCAGCCTCCGATAGTGGCGGCCCCCTGCTATTGTGTGGAGTGGGCCTCCCTCGTGAGACCGCCAGCTCAAACACTTCCCCCTGCTGGGATAATCTCTATTAAACCATCTACACTGTCATCTCCCTGCAGTCCGGGCCACTGCCGGCTGAGCTGCTACTACCACTACTGGTGCTACGGCATCTTTTGCTCACATCATAGAGTTTAAACACACACACACACGCTTCTGAAGGAATAGCGGATTTCATTTATTTTCTTTTTTTCACCTGAACATGTGATATGAACCACTGCGTGTGTGTGTGTGTGTGTGTGTGTGTGTGTGTCCTCCGTTACATCTTTGCAGGGTTGTCTCTTCCTCACGGCGTCCTTGCCTGCCCATGCGTGTTGATAAGAGGGAATCAAAACAGATGGTCTCTTTTTATAGACACACTTGGTGGGGGCCTATTTCCATTCACTGTGCATCCACACACACATGGTGTGGTCTACTAATTCACCCGCCTGCATGGAGACTCACCAGGAAAAGTGCAGTGCAAGTAGAAATATGTTTTAAGCCGATGCACTGCATTGATTCTCATCCATCCCTCTTTCATCATTAATATCACAGAGGTTATCTGTAATATGTTGATCAAATGTAAGCAAAACTTGGCATAAAGACCATATTTGTTCCTTTGAGAATAACCCCGACCTCACACCACACACAAAGGGTTATCAGGTGCAGCCGGCAGGCCTTGGTTACACTGTGGTATAAAAAGGGCCCCAACAGTGTTCCCCTTCCAATGCAAAAGCCTCGTCCACACTAGTCTAGCCTCGTCCAAACTAATCTAGCCTCGTCCACACTAGTCTAGCCCACACTAATCTAGCCTCGTCCACACTAGTCTAGCCTTGTCCACACTAGTCCAGCCTCGTCCACACTAATCTAGCCCACACTAATCTAGCCTCGTCCACACTAGTCTAGCCCATACTAATTTAGCCTTGTCGGCAGTAATCTAGTCTAGTCACACTAATCTAGCCCACACTAATCTAGCCCACACTAATCTAGCCTCGTCCACAATAATCTAGCCCACACTAATCTAGCCCACACTAATCTAGCCTCGTCCATAGTAGTCTAGCCTCGCCCATAGTAATCTAGCCTCGTCCATACAATTAAAGCTGCAGCCTCGTGTAGAGACAGCAAGTCAAGCAGTGGGACTGGACAGTTATGTAATGGCATAGCAACGTGAGAGGCCAGCCAGTCCAGCGGCGTCTAAACTAACCCTCTGCATACAGGAACGAGGAATGAGATCTCCTGGTAGAAGCTATTCTAGAACATGGTGGGGGCCACTTGAAAGATCTCAGTCAGGGTCCATCCAGGAACGCACCCTGCCTGTTGAGGGAGAGGGAACGGTTATCAGGCTGGGCAATTGGACACATGAATCAATCAGCTGCAGATCAAACTTCCACCCAATGACCTTCTTCAGAGCTGTCAGACTGGGATGAAGAACATGGCCATGGGGGCTCCAAACAGCAAGATGCCGTCTGTGTGGCCAGCATTGATCTACGCTGAGGTCAGAGAGAACGCAGCGAGAAGCCCTGCACCCTGCAGCTCGGGATCTTATCACTGTGGAGTAATTAAGTCTGTGCCTCCCATCACAAAAAGCCTGGCTGGTACTTCAGGAACAATGGGCCTTGGGGCTTGGTCTGACAGGACACCAAGGATGTTAAAGGATGTGACGTAAACGACAGCTATCTCGAGTATTATGAAACGACAGCTATCTCGAGTATTATGAAACGACAGCTATCTTGAGTATTATGAAACGACAGCTATCTCGAGTATTATGAAACGACTTGTGGAGTGCTCTGTGAGCTAATACACAGGTCACATCTCATTCACTCCAGTCAGCACAACCTAAGGGGCCCTGTAGCATCCTGCAGGCCCAGGTCCAGCCATTGACCTTGAGGGCTGACAAATGATGATGCACACCTGAGCAGAAGGCGGGGAGGGGGCTGACCTCCGGCACAGTGAAGACCACAGAGCAGCAGATTGATGGCGCTGCAATATTACATGCACTCACTGCATGTATGGATGAGGAACAAGGGTCATGAGAGGTCTGAGAACTGCTGGTGTCGACTCAAGTGACGCGGGTGTGACAAGGCGAGAAACGCACCTGTTCAAAGTGGAAAAGGTATCGACCAGAGGCTTGCAGAGGAGTGCCTGCTGAATGATGATCTAAACCCTGGCTCAGGGCAAGTGCATTCAGCACATCTCTCTCTGCCTTTGCTTCTCCTCCACAGGATGGAAACCACTGCTGGAGCTCGCACCAGTCTATTAAGCAGGGACAGCTGTTGTGCCTCCTTCTAAAAATAATCCTTAGCAACCTGTTGTCTGCCATCCCAAAAAAAAACTTAGCAATATGTTGAGGGGAAATCAGCCCAAACCAGTGAAGTGATTCACAAGGCGAAATGTGGGTGCGTTATGTGCTGGGGGACTGGGAGCTGAACGTATTGGAGGAGTTGGAGCTCTACACTAAGCACAAGGCTCCTGGCTGTACCCGTCTGTGACTGGCTTCCACAAGACCCTGTGCTGGCTGCTGGTGAGGCGCCAAGACAAAGGGCGTCTTTTACTGTCAGGATGCCACTTTTAGACAACGGCTGGTTCTGGAAGACACACAGGGTAGAACACCCCACCATGAAAAGAGACGGACCCATCAACACAACTCCTCCCTTCCTCTAGGTCCCCCTGGGTCTGTCTGTAGGTCTCTCTGCCCTCCCTCTCTGTCTGTCTGCCTGCAGGTCTCTCTGCCCTCCCTCTCTGTCTGTCTGTAGGTCTCTCTGCCCTCCCTCTCTGTCTGTCTGCAGGGCTCTCTGACCACCTACCACCCACGCAGGGATTACAGCTGTGCGCAGTGACGCAATCAAATCAGGCGGCCTGATAATCTGTCTTTTCCTTTCTAAACCTTAAAAAGGCTCTACTAATGTGTCCGCCGTCGGTGCGGCCCCCTGCAGAACCAACAGGCTGCCTGGTCCAATACCAGCGCCGTCAGACAGAATACAAACCCAGCTAAAGGATTAGGCTACATTAAAGGCTAGCAGAGCATCAGCACACATCAGAATAGTGTATTGTCCCGTACAGTGGAGCTGTAGGTAAGACCATAAACCCTGGTGAAGGAGGGAGAGAAACCCACACATGCATTATCATCACTTGACAGTCCGAGGTAACAGGTAATAAACACTACAGCAAGAGATGAAGCCCTGGATCAATGACAGCCAACCCCCAAAACACAGGAGCGCACAATGCATGGTAGGTGGACACACGTAGGATTAACAGACTAAAGCAGACATAAAGGTGAAATCAGATGTGATGTGGAGGACAGGTAAGAAACACTGCATCATTGGTATGCAGGGGCTTAGCACACAGTTATTACGGGATGACATAGGAGACATATTAGCAGCCGTACTGAGTTCTACAGGCCTTAGTCTCTAGGGTTCACAACCAGTCTAAATGACAAATTGCCAAGACAAAGTAAAACTAAGTAATTAGCCATCCTAATAAGGGCACATTTTTGTAATGTTTTATTTTATTTTTATAAACACTAAGAAAAAAAAGAAAAAATGTGTGACTCGCCCCAAACAAAACAATTAAGCATCCGGAAAATGGTTTATTTGTTGGACTTTGAATTAGCTCCATGTAAGGCAACATTCTGATGAAAAGTAAATCCAGAAAGCTGTGGCTCGGGACGGGACTTAACTCGAGTGATCAAGCCGATCACTTAGCCCAGAACAAGAAGCCAGACAGAACGAGCTGTGAACAACATGGTGCTAGATAACAACACAAAAAGACTTCTCCCCTCTAATCATGCAGCAGCCACTGCCAGAAGACTGCTCTGCATTCAGTGCACATTGTCTCTGGGTGAAAGGGCATAGGGAACCCTGGGCTAGCTGCACAATGGGGTGGTGTGGACAGGGGCCCAGCTGGCATAGGTGGACATTAGGGGAGAGCAGGGTTCAGTCCACAGGAAAGAAGTAGAGCAAGGGGAAAACTTCTACCACCAAACTAGTATTGAATTATTGAAAGGTATCACTGAGAGTGCAGGACAGTGGATGAGGGGTGGGAGTGCCTGACCCTGCAGAGTCAAAGGCAAAGGGAGGAGCAAGGTTGTGGGTAGACTTTCTCTGTATGCTTACAGCCACTGATGAATGTTTCATCAAGCACAATGATTTATTTAAGGATGTGTCCCACCAGGGAAGAAATCTAATAAGCTTTCACAGAGAGGAAAACGCAACTCTCCAAAACCTCAGAATGCCCATGAGCAGAACGGAGAAACCGTAATAAGAGGAGACAACTTCTTCAATAAACAGCATAAAACAGTAGACTTTGTCAGGCGCGGTGGATCCTTCAGATTTCCTTTTAAAAACGCTGGCCATTTCTCAAAAGAGCAGCAAATTCAACCATCATATCAGAACCAACTGTAATAAGATTTATTATTGATCAATGATGAATGGGGGAAAAAAAGTGAAATGTCCTACCTCCCTCCAAATAGTAACTACAGGACAACTTTGCAAAATGTAATGCAAACAAATCTACCATAGATTATAAAATCAGCATAATTTCCCATTTGTTTCCATGCAGTAAGAGGCTTATCCCAGGCGAGATAAAGCAAAAAGAACAACAATGCATTTACTGGCAAAGGGTTTGGTTGCTGCCTTCTGTTTAAGAGGAGACGGGGGGGCGACAGGAGGGGAACAACACTAGAGGAGATCAGCACATCTATCACTGTCGCCACGGCAAAGTTAAAGCAAGAGGGAAAATTGCCTGAGTTTGGATTTTTTTAAGACTTCAAGGGCACAGGCGCACACGCACACACGCACGCACACACGCACGCACGCACGCACGCACGCACGCACACACACACCTACTAATACTACTACTACTACAATCCCTCTGGGCTGTGGGAAGGCGTCAGGGGAAATGTTGGCGAGTGTGAAACTGGGAGAAGGAAAGGGCCTCTCAGAGCCGGATATGGCTGTAAAGGAGAGGGAGGCTGGCAAATCAGGGCAGGATCAAACTGGATGGTGGAGGAGGAGGAGGAGGAGGGAGGGGGACAGTGAGAGGTGACCCCCAGAGGGACAGGAGAGTAGGGGCAGTAAGCGGTGTCCATACTCACCAGAAACACCCTGTAGGCGTCCTTCCTGGTCACTGGCCCCCAGCACGGATCAGACTCGTTGTACTTCACACTCCCAGCGCTGCACGAGTGGTTACCACTGCAGGGGAAACAGCCAGAGTGGGGAATGAGCCACTGGGGTATTCTGACGCTACCACAGCAACTGTTATCCAAGGCAAACACATAGATAAGATACTAAGAGGGAATGAGAAAAAACACCTCTCCAGCAAAGTACCTCTGGTAATGGACTCTGAAGATTATCAGAGGAGACTGTGAGCTGCCCCTGTGTGAAACTACAGGTGAATGCACCTTTGAGGATAAGAGCAGGGCTTACCGCTGAAACATGAGACTCTGACTATATGGCACATCAGAAAGACCCTGCAATGCTGCCGACGAGACGCGGCAGGCGACACATGAATTACATAATGGTTTCAATCTGCAACGGTGAATGTTTACAAACAGATACTGTGCAATGGTTTGAGTCTAAATCTACCCCCTTCCTTATTTTTCAATGGCAACAGCCAGTGGAGGGGAGAACCTGGTTTGTGCCACCAGGTGATTCCATTGGATATCACCAAGACGTCTTCATTCACAGATTGACTGTGCTGAGATCTTTTTTGTATTATTCGATTGGATTGTACTTCAACAAGGTTAGAAGTTAAAAGGTTAAATTGTTGTTCAAAGCTGTGACCCACTGATTTCTACCCGGATATATTTTAAAACGCACCAATCTAATGGACAACAGACTGATCCTTCACACTATGCTCGTTAACTAAGCATTACTGGCTTCTTAGGGCTCACTACACTATGAAGAAAGATGACTCAGAAATGGACCAAACCTTGTGGGGGACGTGGTTGATTTCATGGTACGTTTCTATCCGGTCAAGCCTGAACCTTTTTGGTAATGCCTATGAGGGATAATAATGTCAGGAAAGCTGAGGCGACTGCGACTGTCACCCTAGAGGCTGAGGCGGGCATTCTGAAAAATGGCTGAAGGTAAAACGCCGCCTCCTTGCCTCCAGAGGCTAAGTCAATCTGTCTGTAACAATAGGAAATAGCTGATCGTGGACCGTCTAGTCAACCGCCTGGCAATAAAAAGCTGCCTGGAAGCCAGTCAACAAGAGCCACATGCCAAGAGCACCAGTCAAGTCAGGACAGAGGGCCCCCAATCAGAGCACTTCTTCCCCTGTCATGCTGTGACAATACAGACAGATTAAGAGGGATGGAAAGGACAGGGATGTTTGGGATTGTCCTGCCAGACGATGAGCATTTAAAGTACTAGGTGGAGTGAGCCTATTCCACAATGGTCATTAGGGTCTTCTTCCAAGTAAACCTTGACCTCAGATACAGAGGAAAGGAAAGAAAGGTGTTATCAGTCAGTCGGCTGGCAGGTCTTACCAGGCCACCTCCATCAGGGACATGGGTACAGCAGCAGCGTAGATGGCCAGGTCTCCATACAGGTAGACTATGATACAGATGTAGAACATGTTGACGCCAACTAAGAGACAACAACAACAAAACAACAGAAGATCATAGGTAAACATCTCATATTATACAGCACATATGCACATCACATATAACACATGAACGCATGCATGCATTAATGAATGAATTAATTAATTAACGAATGAATGAACGAATGAACGAACAAACGAACAAACGAACAAACGAACGAACGGAAACACATCAATCATCTTTGTTTCCCGTCCAGGAAACTGCTTACGTTAACTTCTGTCTAATTTAACCTGCCATCTCCATCAAAGGCAATCACCTCTTCTCTTTGGCCCCCCCCCCCCCCCGTGATATCCCACGTGTGCCACGGCTGCAGCATATCACCACCCTGCTCCTCCAGAAGAAAATTCATCACACTAATGAAGAAATTAACCACTTTGCGATGGAAATTTGGCCTTGTAACTCCCGACACTTTGTGGTGCTTCTCTCTTTGCCCTCCCCTCTTCTACCCCCACAACCCTGCTTGGCAGACCGAGGGGAGTCGTGGCACCGCTTTGGACACCTCGCCGCGCTGTGCCAGACATGCATCATGCACTGGAGCCGGCAGGGGGAGGCTCAACCGTCCTGCCGGCCCCTTCAGACCATTCATTTCTGCTGGGCAAACAACAAACACAGGCCATTAAAAATAAATTAAAGTCTGGGGTCTATGCTTTTACACGCAAGATTGATTAATCATGCCTCGGTGTAAAAAAGAAAAAAAGAAAAAAGAAAAATTCTATGTTGCCCATCACACTGATGGGTCAAACTTCTACTGGTAGGGGACCTGGCAGCCTGATCAGCCCACGAGTAGGGAATGAAGAACTAGTTGTAAACAAGAGTCGTCCTTTTTACAAGACTGTTGCACTTGGTGGAGACAAGACAACACACACTACCTTTGAAACACACTAGCTGGGCAGGATTGCCATTGACAGGTTATCAAATGACAATATACAGCAATGCGAGTATGGACCTATACTATAGCTAGGTTGCATCGATCCATGTCTGGTCACTTATCAGAGCATTCACAAGTGGAATGCAGTCACCAGCACTGAAAGGTGCTTGGAGGAAATATAGTATGCTCCGGTTTCATAGTCCACAGTGAGGATTCAAACTCCTCTGAAACATCTATTTCTGCATAATGTTCTCCATCTGGCCCTGTGGAGAACAAGCCAGTTAGGGGCTCCGCCGCAGATGGGGGGGGGGGGGGGGGGGGGGGGTGGCACTGGCTCTTGTCAGTCAGCGATAGCGGTACAAAAAATGTGCGTGACCAAGAGGATATTGGCCCTGCCAGTGGCCTGTAACTAATACCTCCACATTTAAACATGACCAAAGGCTCCAACGCTGCAAAATGGGTCTTCACCTAAGAGTCCCAGGTCCCCCAGCGGATGTGCCGGGGCCACGAGTCCCCATCGGTCACGCCACCTTTCCAGCCTGAAAGCAGCCCTGATAGCCTCTCTCCAGCTGGCCCAGGAGGACGGAGCAGAGGAAGAGATGCATGCACAGCAGCCAGGGCCATTGGGCCATAAAGAAATCCTCACGCTATAGATGTTGTTCTCACAGCCGTCTGCAATAACAAAGCTTGATCACACAGAGACTGGACGGCCTTAGGGATTGGTGGGACGCGATAGATATGCCTTTACTTGGGTTTAAATCTCCAAACGCAAATTGGGCTCCTACTGAGCGAGTTTCACTCAAGGCCAAGATTTGTGATATTGATCTGGAAATGTAATCTTGGCAAAGCCCTAATAGCATGCTTCTCAAACGCATTCTTTATGTCCAAATACAGGGCTGACAAAGAGAAAGCGTTTTAGTTAAGGCCTTTAGTAATGGAAAGTGGAATAGCTGACGCAACCATGTCCATTCATCTTCAGAGCGGCAGTGCTGCTTCCCATTCTCTTTGTCTCAGTGCTCTTAGCATCTTACCATGACATTTAAACAAAAGCCTGAAGTATACAAAAACTTACTACGCCTTGTTGGGCTCTGATTAATACATTGTTCAGCAATAAAACAACAATGGTATTAGTATTCCCCCACACGGCAACCTGTACGTCAAGGGCACCGGACAGCAGGTTTAGGAGACAATCCACCTTCCACATTTATTGGCACACTACCTGTGTGCACATGTCCCATCATGACACAGAGAGATATGACACTGACGCACGGGGCGTCACGCTCTACCTTGGTGACTCTAGACAAAGTGGTTGTTTAATCAGCTTGCAAATGGCCGTCAGCGAGGAAGGTTATGATAACTCTGTGGAGGAGGAGGGGTGTTGTGAGAGTGTGGCGTGCCGATAAACCAGCTCCCATCAACAGTCCTGTCAGCTGCACCAGGGCCCGACTGCCATGGCCTTGTACCAGGGCTGCCTCCCTGCTGCTGCGTGAAGGCCCTTTGAGAAGGCCTCTTGAACCAAAGGAAGATTACTTTTTTAATTGCCTAAAGAGGTTTGGAAACGAAAGAAAAAGAGAACCGGAACACAGACATTACGGCATGTCGGACGGTGTAATGTTCCCAGGTCTTTCATGGATCAACAGGCAGGGCCAGGATAAAGCCATCATAGCAGGGGGCTGAGCAGAATCTTAAGGGGGAGCATGGCTACATTGTGTTGTGGAGGACCTGCATCTGTGCAGGGTGAACAGACAAGGACTTCTCCCTCCTGGCAAACAGCAGGGCTTCAAAAGTCGCATCATAAATGGGAACTAGAGGAGGCCGTCAGGGGTCAAGTGGCCAGCTGATTGGGTCTGGGAGCCATTCTGCCGTTAGGTGCCTCGTTTAGTGCAGACCCAAGACCTCCGCCAACACTACCAAACTGGCCCGTTAATGCAGTTAGTACCTCGCACCCCACTGACGCCGTCTACTCTGAAAACTACTCCCTCAAAATATACAGAGCCAGAAAGCCAAAAGGCTTACTTTTATTTACAGATTTACTTGATAGTTTCGCCGATTTCATGAACCAAACTCATACCAATTACCCTAATTCCACATCTACCAACGCACCAAAAGATGAGAGAGAGAGAGAGAGAGGCATCTTATCGCCGCTAAGTAATCGATACATCCGCGTGCCTCACCTGCATCAGAGGACAAGCGCGCAGTCCATTCCGCACTGGGAAAGGTTGTCGCCAAATAGTGTTTTAGCACTTCCAGCTCAAACGAGACTTCTAAGCTGACAAGGGACAGAACAGGTGAGGGACCGCAGAGCAGCTCTAAGAAACAGCACGCGCATGCCTCTACCAATGTGTATGGATGCCAGCCCATCTGTGCAAGTGTCCACATGCATTTCAGCTTGTGAATGTGTGTAAGTGAGAAATGTGCGCCTATGTGTGACAAGTGCACCATCTAGTGCACAGAAGGTAGAGAAAAGAAAATGTTTTGAGCAGCGGCACAGATGACGTTGTCAAAGCTGGGAGGGATTTGACCTTTTCTCGCTCTCTTTTCCCCTGACATGACAAAACCAATGCCGTTGAGGTATTGGCGTGCAGTGCAGGTACACTGCAGACTGTTGAGTCACCTCCTGGGTTAATGCTCCCTTAGAGAGAGAGGAGGGGGGGGGAGTGCTGCAGAGACCAGGGGAGGGGGAGGAGCTCACTACAGAGCACAACACATCTGACGTGGCTGAGGACAGGAAAAGCGGAGAGGTCGTTCTCTCGGTGGTTCAAGGGGAACATGAGTCTGCTTTCAATTTTCCACGGTGAAGTAGCAGTGCATTCATTAGCGCCACCTTCACTCAGGCTGACGCTTTAGAATCAGCAGGCCTGCCCACACCCACGCGGCGAGGAGATGGAACAGCAGCCTCTATGGGGTCTCAAACAGTTAATTACTACCAAAGGCAATTTAACCAAGTATAATTACATCCTATTAGGGGCTAACAGCTTCAATCTTTGAATATGAGAATCCCTGCAAAAAAAGGTGGGATAAAATGTCTCACACAACTTTAAGAACTCCAGACGTGTGACCACGAGGGAAACAATTTTAAAATACACGTACAGTGATGTCAGCATAAAACTAAATAATGCCTTCATGTTCATTCACAGAGTGAAAATTCAAGTTACCATTTTACCTTTGTTGAAAAACATTGAGGCCATTTGACCCATCTCCACCCTCTCCACAATGTCAAAATGATCAGACGCTCCTCCGGTTCTTTCTGTGTACACACATAGAATACAAGAAGATGAGCTGAATCAGGTAATAGCTACGCATAATCCCACTCAATTTGAATTTAGACCATACGGAATAATTAAAAAAGCCATAGCATTAAGACTCACTAGGTATATTAATAATAATAATAAAATAAAGAATACATCATCACTTAATGACTAGAGGGCCACTTAGAACACCATGCTCAGCAGACACAAATATTTGGAAACCATTTGAGACACTAATGCATTATGTGCCTTTTTGACTTGGAATTGCCAGGTCTGGTGAACGGACCACAGCACTCACGGACAGACAGGATAGGCCTGGTCTCCGGCTCCGATCTTCCCCGGATCAGGACTTCATCGTCGGAATAGTCTGAGGTAGAGTCGCTGTCCTCAACCTGTGGATATGAAACCTCATTAATCAAAAGAACGCTCAATCTCGAGCCAAATGCGGACGAGCAGAACCCTTTGCACCGAGACTTTCTCCCCCTCATCTGGAACTGAGAGTTTTGGCTGCTGACAGCAGTTCGTTTACAACCTATTAGCACAATGTTGCATTCCGCTACATATGACGCGGAGGCATATAGCATCTGGGAATGCTCTGGAACAGCTGGGATGTGCTGGAGAGAATGTGTGAGCCTTCCATTCATACACAGCCAAAACAAGCCCCCATCTGATGCCCCATCATATCTCCTCATCTTCCAAAATGTTATGCCTATTAATATTCATTAATTGTCAATTAGTCAACATTGAGGATGTCATCAAGTGGATTAAGACGAGCTGCCACAGCTGTTGGAGCAGCAGAAGTGGTTGGAGGGAGGGGAGGGTGTAATGAGTTTGGGAAGGAAAAACTCTGTGAAAGAACAAATCACCTTGGAGGCAGACAACAGTGAGTGTGAACCTGCTGCTGGAACTGTAAAACAGACCAGCCTGTCCCATAGCCTAAAATACACAACGTTCCAGAACTGCCTTTAAACAAGCGGCGAAGACTAGGAAAAATAAAAATTCCCCATTGCTTCTTTCTTTTTATTATCAGACAGGAAATGTTAGAGGGGATGTAAAGTGCACAGTCAATGCCCATGGATTAGTCGGCATAAACACAGTTACTTCCTGTCTTCCACCGGTCAGGTGACCTGTACATGCTTACTCACCTCTTCTTGCTCCCTCCTCTTCCAGCGCAGCTGGGCATTGGCTGCTGCCATCGCCTCAATCACAAATGTGGTGGTCATATAACTGACGAGGGAGACAAACATCAGAACAAATTGCCAGGTGTATCCATGACCCGCTCACATTCTCAAGGACTAATTGACTTGAGTATCTACGACCAAATCATGCAATTTCAATGTTTTTTGTCCTCTATTATATTATCAAGGACCATTGTGGGATATCTGGTATGTGAAAGTTGCTATTTGAGTCCGGTCAGCATTAATAGAGATACAGGCCATATCACTGGAAAACGTCTGTGTACCAAAGTCTCTGACTGGCTAATTAGGCTACATATTTCATCATGTGACAGGTCACACAGTCAATATGGTCAGAGTCTGCTGCAAAAGACAGTTTACCGATCGCATACAACCAAAAACATTTCATAACCTTCTTATGCAGCGGGTCAACTTAGGTATGTCTTAACTAGAAACGGACACAAAGGGTTGCGGCATCACTGTAGATAAAGGCCTCCACTTTAGAGACTACGGCTCTGTTAAATCGTAGACAGTGCTACTGGCTGGATATGTGGGAAGCAGAGCAGAACTCACCTCATGAATCCTAGGAAGGAGATGAGAGCCAGGCTCACCACCCAGCCAGCTGTAGCAAAGGCCTTGGGCATGGTCAGGGCTCCGGTCCCCACAATGAGATTGAACATGTACACCAACCCCACCTGGAAAAAAAGAGGGCATTAAATGATCATGTGTGACAAGTTCTAACACAATCTATGGAGTCCAATATTGACTGGAGGAATTTTACGTCTCCTCGTAAAATCCTGATTCAGAACCCAAAGTATTACACAATAATAGGGTAAGTGTTTACCTGACTGATTGATTATTTTACGCCTAATCAGATAGTCTGGCACATTAAATAGGAGAACATAAAACAACTATATAATCTGACATTTTACACGTAAATGTGGGTCACCTAATCTAGCAAGGAGAGTGACCACGTATATCCTAAACAACACATGGTCAAGTGGATCTAAGCAATGGAGGAGCTAAGTCCATGACCGACCATGATACACATGTGACCTGATCTGGAGGTAAATTGGTCAGATATGGAAGGCTGTTAGAAATGTGTAAGCTACAGTCATTGAACTGTCTTTATCCCATTGTTAATCAGACAAAGGACTTCAATATTTCATTGCTTTGACTTTCTTCAAGAATAACGTTAACTGCACAAACTGAATGAACTGGTAAACCTGAAAAAGCTTGGCCCCTTTAAATATATGTTTGCACTTTGTACAGCAGAATTTATGGTGTGGATCATGAAAACTCAGGCAGTAATTTGATGTGTAAGCTTTAAGTGTTCCTTATTTCAATAAGAAACATGCGACCACAACCCACCCTACAGTTTCATTTCCATCAGTATGCCCGTAAAAAATATATATTTGCGTGATTATGATCAACTGCACCAACACACAAACATACATGCAGTTTTTAACAATTAAAGGACCATTCGACCTTTCAGGGTCCAGACGCACCGTCCCGAGAAATGTTTTATTCTCCCATCTACAAACAATTGGAGTCCAACATAATGCATAACTGCAGGGGGTATCCGTTAGCATTAGACAGGGTTCTACCAACATAGCTGAAGGACCAATAATACTTACAAATGGGGAATAGGGTTCCCCTGTCTCTGTGATTCCACCTGCCATTGCGATGTGCTCCTATAGTGAGTAATTGCTGAATAAATGCAGCTGAAAAACATAGAAGTCCAACATTACTACGCCAGCTAACGTTAGAGAACATAAAGGATTTGTACATAATATTGCCTACTACTAGCGTCACTCACTTAGTAGTAGTCCTAGTAGCTAACATCGTTAGATAGCAACCGCGGCTGGCTAGTAGTGTTAAGTAGATGGTGTAATGTGTGTAAAATAGCTCGCTAGCTAACTGAAATGTACTGTAATAACAAACTACAGTTAGGCTCGAAGAACGAAAAACAGTCGAGTAGCAACGTTAACACGTTAGCTAGCTAATAAACAACAACGTCTTACCCTACTTCCAATCCAGGATAGCAAATTCGGTATTGCAACCACAAACCTTAGCTATATACACTGGAAGTGCCTCTCGACTCGAGACAACAACATAGCGCTGGTTTATGACTACAGACAGTGAACGCTGTTAATCGGCGACATAAACTTCGTTCTACAGTGTGCTACTTGCAACTAGCTCCGCCAGTTTTTTGTCCAATCCAATCCGTCAGCCCGACTCCAGCCCAGGCCTTGGCTACATTCGAATTCTCTATTTTCCTCAGGAAGGTTCCTAACTGGGTGACATGATCCGGAAGTATCTAAGTGGCAGCCATAAGTAAAAAAAGATGATTCAATACTTCCTAACTTGTGTACTTTAGCATAGGATACACTGGACCATCCTTTACAAAGGAAAGAAGCAAATGCCACCCCCGGCACAATTCCTTGTGGCAGCAATATTTAGCCGTTGATCAACGTGAGATGACAAGGGATGCAGATCATGTAGCCAAGTTGTCTATTTAACATTTTCCATCTTATGTTATTCATCTTGCTAGTATGCATTTGTTTTTAAATGTCAACATGTTAACAAACGTAAGAATCATAATATGTTGCAGATTTGTATGCCTAACATAAATGCATAACTTGCATACAATCATATTAACTGGGATTCATGCGTGGCGATCAATGAGTTGACAGGGGGATGAGGTCGTGAGCAAACATTCTCAATGTGGCATATTTTGTTTCACTTTTGTGACAGGTAGCCTATATTCCCATTTTTTAATTTAAATTCCAACCTTGGTAATAAAGTAGCATATTTCTCTTGCCCGCACGGTTATATAGGCTATGAAACAACATGGAGACAACGCACCGGCGACGTAGTTAAGATGCGCTTTTTGTAGGCTACAATAATCTACGGGACATTGTAGTTTCTACACTAACGACCCACGAAAACCACCTTCGTATGATCACGTAGCCTAGTGGAAGTGCAGTCGGATTCCTATAGCAACTTCATTGTCTTTTCCTAAGTCCTTATGCATTTTCCTTCATATATTTCCTTAACCCACTGACGTTTGCCCTCTGGGTTAACGAAAAGTACATAGTGAAAGTCAGTAGGACGTAGGTCTACTTTATGGAGGAATTTGACCATAGCCCGTGTCTGCCTTGAAGGCGTTGAAGTGATCTATCAGGAGGCATGCGCAAAAACATTTTTACGTAAAAATGTTTTACAGTTCGATGGTGTATCTAACATTATAACATGTATGTATGTATTTAAAAAAAAATAATTGTATGTCTATGTATTTGTTGTATTTGTTAATACATGGTCGACAAGTATGTAATGAAAAAATTAAATAAAACGACAAAGCTAAATAAAATAAAATAAAAACTAATTATAGGCTACTAATGATCCAATAAACGTTTTTCAGTCCGTCGCTACATAATCCTTCAGTAGGTCCTCCTCTCTGTTCAACTCACATTGTTTGTCTGTTAAACGTTGTTGATGCACTATTGGATGTTTATACATTTCTCACAGAGGCAACACATACATTTACAGCACACATTTGTACAATGCAAGTCTAGTAGAGGGTGTCAAACTGACAGTCGTTGACCAAACTTTATAGGAGGAATCAAACCAAGTTGCTCTAACATTTATATTTCACAGTTAAAGGCAAATTACCCACACGAACCCGGCTATTAACATTAAATACTTATCTATTAGTTTATCTTTATTTGTGGAAAAGTATAATTTACCAATGCAGTCTTTACATCCTAAATGTCTTAAAAGTGACCCATGTGCATGGTTTTCGCAATAGTGTTCCGGATATTTCTATTCTGCTCAAGTCACATGCTTGCTCATAACACTGTACTTTCCCCAGTCTATTAAAACAACTATAATGGACCGACATCTGATTCCATTTGCCCAATCATATTTATAAACGTAATCTAAGAAACAGATTACAACAACATTGTGACTTATTGTGACTAGCGCAAATATATTATCTCTGTATGACCTTAAAGAAAGTGAAAGAGTTCGAAAGAGATCACACACTCCTTTAACTCTATCACACTGCTATTGTATTTATTTACACTCACACGCAAAGTCACAACTGGGGGAAGGAGACAGATATTGATACAGCACTAACTTCAAGTAGCGATCTAAAGTTTGGTAACAAATTAAAAACTCGGAAAGGTTTTCATACACGGAAAGGCATGGGGGTTTACCCTAATATTTTTCATAATTATTCAGCTTTTTGTTTTGGTGACGTAAACATACACATTGTATCGAGAAATATAGTACATCCCATACACTAATACATACAGTAGGTCTATTTTCACGCTTGGTAACAATGCAAAAATAACAAATTTGGCCATTTTCTTAACAATTATTTCAGTGTCTATATAGTTCAACTGCCCTGTTGTTAAGACTGGAATACCTGGTATTTTTCTTTAAATCATTTGTTGCTGTTTAGAGATTATCAGATAGAAAAGTATATGCTGGAGCTATTAAAGTTCAACAATGATACACATTTAGTAGGCTACCAGATTGTGAACGTACCGTGTAACTTAACATAGCCTAGGCTATTGAAAAAAAAGAACATGAATACTAATTGTATGTTATATTAAGGGCTAAAAGTGTATTCATCTGATGTATTAAAGTAAGTGTAATCAATGTCAAACGCAAGTAACAATTCAGTTGATTTCTACAACTCGGTTTCATTTAATGCTGAATAAAACCTATAGGTTAATATACTCTTGTGAACTCTCGACTTTAGACTGCTGAAGAATTTGGAATTAAAGTGAAGTATTGCTGTTTCTACTATTGGAAAAGACAGGACAATAGCTGCTTAGGGCAAAAAAAAAAAAAAAGAATGATCCAAACGCCAACGTAAAGTGCGTGTTTTTGCTGACGCCCACTGTCGACAAAACGAAACTTTCTTTCAACACACAGCATAGACTAGAGTATAACACACTCATAGCAGGATGACATGTTGTCAATCCATAATTTCAACAGTCAGCTAAAGAAAGAACCACAGCTCGGGTGAGTTTAAGAGATATCAAACCTGACAGCCACTCTTCACCTACATCATTATTGACGAGATAACTCACGTTAGCGACATGGCAGCTACCTCCAGAGTTTCTTGATTGGCTAAGTAAATAGGCATTCTGCTTAGAATTCCAGTGGCTTATGTT
Organism: Galaxias olidus; assembly: GCA_026901105.3. NCBI lineage: Eukaryota > Metazoa > Chordata > Actinopteri > Galaxiiformes > Galaxiidae > Galaxias > Galaxias olidus. Next base: position 247,249 of record JAPMUY010010611.1, read on the forward strand.
ATTATATCTAATTGTAAGTCAAATAATGTTATTGCTGACGACGTTGTCGTCGCGATAGTAGCAGCAGCAGGCTGATCAAGCAACGACAACGCAGCAACCGTTAGCTTATTTTATCTTAGGTCTAGGTGCGCTAGCTAGCCAACGTTACCCTAACATTGTTCCCTGCATATATTTCTGTTATTAATAACATTAAGGAGTTGGCTAGCTGACATACTTGTAAACAAACGTGTCTACGAACAAAACAACTTGCAGAAATTTGTTTTGGACATTCTTTGACTGACTCGTAGCCTTTACCATTTTTCAGGAATCAAAACAGAAAGTAGAGATTTGCTGTATCATAAGAGTTGTACTTGTGATTGGTTCGAGTCCAGTGTATGCACATGTGATTGGTTGTTCAATAACCAGCAGTGAGTGAACTGGGTTTGGTCATACATTTTTACTTATTCTGGCTTGGAACAAATTGTTCAAAACAATGATCCCCTTTTTATTGTTTTTTTAAAGTGTATTTTAATTTTCGATAAGCAACCGTATCGCTAATACTTTGGCAAAGTGGGTAATTAAGTTAGTTAGTAAAATATATTCTGAAGTTGCTTATAGTATAGCCTAAAAGTGAAAGGAGTAATTGTTGCAGTGAAAAATGGCCTACAAATATTTCAGTCTGTGTATAAACTGTGAAAAAGATCATTGCAGGCACATTTATTTTTTCTCTAAATAGGTGTTTATTTTTCAGCCAGAAACCACTCGAACACAAATTATGAAGTGCTCCGGGTGTGGTCACACTCCGGCAGAAATCAAAGCCAAGTTCTGCAGTAATTGTGGTGGACAACTATACGCTCAACCTACGAAAGAAGATGGTTAGTGTGGTCTTCTCTCTCTTTCTCACTCTTATCATCGATACAGAACCCGATTCGTGCGGAAGTAAGCTGTAGTGGCGCAGTGTGGGTCGGGGGGCGGGTCATGGCCGGAGGCGGGGCTTAGTGGATAACCTATAGGCTGTACTGTATTTCGGGAGCCGAGCGTGATATTCTTTTTCAAAAAAATAATTAACATATGATAGTAACATATGATAGTGTTGTTGTTGAAGAATAAAGCCGAATTCTATCTCATATGCTAACTTACTCATACTAAATGCCACGTAAACCTTAAATTATTAATTGCTAATGAAAATAATAATCCTGCAGGTGCCACTTTGACATCACAACTTCCTCAGTTTTGCGCCATGCCGCTTTGACGTTACAAATTTGCGCTACAGCGCATTTGGTTAGTTTTACATTGATTCATCTAGCGGTATGTTCAGAGTCGTGATTCATTTGTTTTGACTGAATAGCAAAATAACAACACATTTATACGAGCCACCTCTTCACAAAAAGGTTAGGCCTACCCACTACCTATCTCAATACAATTCAACACACCCAAGACAGATTACATAAATATATTATAATCTATAATCAGTTGCAAGCAAGCAATGCTGAATCAAATTGTATGCTGCTTGGCCAAACACAGAACGATCATTGTAATCAAGCTAAAATATTTGTGTTTGTCTAATTGTGATTCAACAATACCAACATAATAACATTTTCTGACAGATGAAAATCACCCCAACAAAAACTGACTTTGATGATACCTGCTCTGTTCTACCATATCATGTTATAATGTGATCCTCACCAAGATGTCAACCATAAACCTAATGAACCAATTAGTTGACATAAACTAAATTAGTTTGTATTTATTTACGTTTGTGATGTTGTCTATAAAACATGTTCTTCAAACCCAGGTAAAGAGTCAGAATCCAGGCCATCGCCAGAGTTGGCTTTGGAATGTGGTACTGAGAACATGGGAGCAATGAACGACTCATCATCTCTGGAATATAAGGAAGTAAACAAAAGTCCTAAACGGCCAAATGATGAGCAACCCAACATCAACCCTAAGAAAAAGGTGTGTTTATTTATTTTTTATTTTTTGGGATATTTCCTTTGTCTATATTTACAGTTAAACATAAAACAAGCAAATAACTTAATATCTTCAATTATTATATAGTTGAGATTTTGCTCCCTTTGAAACTTTTAGAGAAAAAAAAGGAAGAGGAGCAAAAAGAAGACAGCGGACCCTGCTTCATTAGACCCAGAACAGATTACCTCAGACCTGTCTGACATTTCCCTGGCAGACAGCCAGGGGAAGGAGAAACATGTTGCAGAAAACTCGTCCGACAGTGATGGCTCGAACAGCACAATGGACGATGCACCTGACTCACTCCATGACACTTCTGCTGTACTCGAACAACAATCTAGCACCTCAGGAGAACTACGTACAATCAGATCACCCAATAGCTCAACTTCAGAAAATGACACCTCTTTTACAAGTACAGAGAGTCAGTTAGCTACAACGCAAGATAATCCGATTGTGGAAAAGGGAGATAAACTCCAAGCAGCACCCATTGAGGTGCTCAAGACAGCTCCAACCCCCACTTCTACTTCCCCCCCAGACTCTGAGGGAAAGCCCATTGCCACTCCTCAGTCAGGCTCAAAGAAAGAAGGGGAGGTCTCGGTCCAAAGTGGTCAAAAGACTGACTCCAAGACCTCAAAGTCCAAGAAAGACAAGAAAAATGCCAAGAAAACCAAGGAGGACAAAAATGCCAACTTGGATAAGAACGCAGATCAGAGTGGGCAAACCCAACAGGAGATAAAAACAGGTCAAAATGTTCAAAAAGCATCTGTATCTGAGAAACAAATGGTGTTTGGCTCTCAAAACAAACCGAAGGTAATAACATCAGTATAAGAACTTTCAAAGTAAATTAGTCTTCAATGGTGGAGTGGTTGACATTGGGATTAGATGGTGGCTGTCTTATTTGACCTTAATATCATATATTTACAGGCTGAAAGCACGGGCTCCAGTGTTGACCCACAGGTAACTCCGGAACATGCTGAAGTTCAGCAGTCTTCCCATGGCAGGGGGGATGCTTCTTCTGCACTCAAGAGCACAAAAGCTGATTCAGATAAGAAAGAGAACAATGAAGATGTCCCTGAAAGTAAAGCTGAAAATGTTCCGCCCCCCACAAGGTGTGTTTCGAGTTTTGCTTAGTAAGTGAATATATTTCTGCTCTGAATTATCCTGCCAGTTCTCATTTCATCTGTGATCGTTGTTTCAATAATTTTCAGGATAACGAGGGGGAACAAGCAGATATCTGCAAGTGAAAGACTCACTATTTACTTTCATGCAGTCCTCTCAAATGATTTCAAACTAGACCCAATTGAGGACCGGATTTTTATTAGGTTTGGAGACCCCATTGGCAAATGGGACACAGATGCAGTTGAGCTTTTCGTGTCAAGGTCAGTTTGATATTTAAAGCAACAGTCTTTCTTATTAATGAAAGACTATATATTATAAATATATAAATATACTTAGTTATGTTGTATAATGCGATAAAAGGCCACAATGTTTCTTGTCAAAACCAATTCTAAAACAGTTTGTGTCTGTTTTGTGCAGGAGTCTAGGAAAGCATGGATTCTTGGTTGAGGGAAGCCATGTTACATCCAAAGAGAAAGCAGCAGCTGTATCCATACCATACAAGTACATAGTGTACAGAAAAAAGAAAGCCAAATATGAATATGAGTTCATATACAAATTGGATTCCAGACACCATACCGTTAATAGGTGTCTATTTGTGATCTCCCATCTTCTCAATGAGGAAGGTGGGTCAGTTAGTTTTATTTCTCTGCACATCACTCATTGACTTCAACCCCTTATTTGTTCAAATGAAATGTTTGTTGTTTACTTGATTGTATTGTGTTTTTTAACTTAGGCGACTGGCATCAGTATGACGACATCATCTGTGTCGAGCCATCCCAAAGCATGCTCAAGCGTTTTACAGAGTCAGTAAAAGACATGTTTATGCCAGAACAGCGTCAGAAGGTCATCCAAGGGCGAGAGATTGCTGGGAATGTCATGCTTGAGACTATATTTGATCTTCTTCGGAGCTGGACTGACGTCAATCTAAAAAATTTCCTCACTCAACTGAATCAGTTTTTCCAGATATACGGGAACCCCTGTGTATTTGAGGTGCAAGCTGAGAAATGGCACTCCTTAAGGTACAACGAAGAAAATGTAAGTACAAAGCTGCCTTTGTGTACATAGAATGACATTAGAAGTGTTGAAAGAGTTGGACAATCATCTCATTTTCGAACTCCTTTCTTTTTTTGCCTCAGGTGAGAGATTTACTAAAGCAGTTTATGTTTGATGGAGGGTTTCTTCGTCTAGGGAAGGAAGGGGAAGGGAATAACCCCTTCATTCAGGACCCAATAAGATCTGCTATAATAATGCTCTCTGTGTGGAGACTACATGGCATTAAGCTAGACATCAGTCAGCTCTCCAGAATGTGCACAGCACTATGCCTGCCAAAACTGCCCAAAGATGATTTCCTGCCATACTGGACAGATCTTTCAAATTCAGTCTCTAATCTCAAAAAGTAGGTTGTGCTAAATATTTTGTATTTATTTTGTATTTATTGCTTTGCAAATAATGTTGAAAAGTTCCACATTGTATATGTGACAGATATATATTTTTGAACATTAAGATATTGTTGATCTTAATGTACTTTTTGTTTTTCTTTACCAGACTGCCAGAGATGTTAGTGCACTTGATGAACACTATGATAGATGAAAGGAAGCTCCAGTGGATTGTAGTTATTCCCTTGTTCCACCTTCTAAAGGGCACTGTGAAACCCTTTCAACAAGTTCCTCTGACAGTCAACCCTACGTACAACCCAACCTGGGTAGGCCTTCAAGGCATTAAAGCAGGCAACCCATCATCGCACAGCAGCACAGACAGAAGGTAATAATGTACTTTAGAAAGGACTGTCGGTTCAATCAGTTAGTAAGTCTCTACTCACTCACACACTAAATCACTTTTTTATTTTTTGTTATTGTATGTGTTTCTTACTTTGTACAGAGAATTGTTGAATCTCATGAAAACCTTCAGCCATTTAGTGGAGATCGATCCACTGTTAGCCCGTTCCTGGATTTGTCTGATGACCATGGAGGAACTGAAAGAATGTGACACTTTAATCAACGTTGAGCTCTTGGACATGCTTCATACTTTGAATCTAAGGGCACCTCAGGACATCAGTTATAGCAACCAACAGGTGTGCTCTATGAAGCATTGCTATAATTTAATTTAGTTAACTTTTAAGTTAAGTAACTATATTGCAACTGCATCTTTTTCTGTTTTCCAGATCGTAACTGATGTTCTTTCACATGTGCAATTCTGTATAATTGATGGAAGATACAGGTGATTCGTTTATTATGTTAATGCTGTGGTAATTACTGCTTACCCATTTTGTTTACATATATCTTTTTTCCTCACATTTCCCCTTAATAAAACTAACATTTTTGTTACGGCAGTTGTTTCAGTGAGACCTATGGAAGTGAATGCCTAGCAACAACAGTGAAACTTCTAGAAAAGTTGTGCAAAGGAGTCAAGTCATCATCTAACCACAGCTTCATAGACATTCCTGTATCATGCATGAATTTGGTTTTCTCAGTTTTTGATCATACACAATCCTGTCAGACAGAGGTATGTTGAAATTATACACATTCACTTATAATGAATGAAATGGCTGGCAAAAGACTAAATATTTTTTCAAGTATTGCACTGAGCTATGTATATAATGTCACTTGTGGTATGTACCTTCCGGCTACATTTAATTATTCGGAATGATTCATATTTAAATTTAAGGACCTAAAGAGAGACGACAGCATAAATGCTAAGAACCTGGAGCTGCTCTCTAAAGCTATGACCATGATGAGATACTGGATCAATCAGACCTTCAAAGACCGGTTACTGAGCAGAGGTCTTGCCACAATTTACCAAAGAATCAACATAAAACCAACAGAAATTGAGGTTGATATATTTGTGCTTTCTGTAAATACATTTTGACAGATGTGGTGTGCAATGCTATTGGGCTATTTGTGTTGATAATCCATGTTAATTGTTGTGTTTATTAGATGTGGAACAACATGATCTCCCTCCAGTTACAAGATAAGGCATTTACTGAAAAATGGAGACAAACATTTTCAATGGACTTTGAAGGCAAACTTAAACAGGTATTTAGCAAGTTAACGGTGCATCACCTGAGTTATTTGCCGTTGTACGGCCCTTATTAGAAATTAATGATGCATTTTTTTTCCAGGAGGATCCTTTGAACCAAATTGAATTTTACTGCTCAAAGATTGAGGAGTTGAGTGACTCCCATCCGTGCGTGGCCAGGAGTGTTGAGAAATGTGCCCTTGAGGCTGTCACTGCATTGTGCCAGGTACAGTGACACATCAGGTTGACATAAAAAAAAACATTTTAACCAATTTACTCTAAACAACATTACTTATTTTAATGTTCTATGTTAGAGCAAGTCTGAAGGCAAATTGTTTGAGAGGTACAAGATCAACTGGAAGTTTGGAACCCTTCTATCAGCCATTATCCAGAAATCATGGCCAAGAGATAATCATGGAAATTATGAAGAGGAACAGGAAGTGGTCATCCAGCACCTCCTCAATTGGACAGCTGCCAAAGACATATTCCAGCTGCATGGTATTTACAAACACCTCCTAGATTGCATGATCTACACTCTATATGGAATATTTTTATAAAGAGGGTTGTGTAATATTTAACCTTTAAAAAAACTGGTTTCTGGATATACGCAGTTGTGATTGCTCTAAATAGGCTCTAAATGACACAATTACTCAAGCTATTGGAAAAGGTGTTATTATTTTTATTATTCCAATTATAGTAATAATAATACTATTATTACTATTAGCTTTTATTATGAACTGCAGAAGGACCTTATATTACAGACTTGACCCATTGAGATTGGGTAACAGAGTCTTAAACATACTTGTTCTGTGAGCGGAAGGATATGATTTATTGACCTCTGTGTGCTTTGAAGCTTAACGCTTCACTTTTTTTGTCAATGAGCTGACATAGTATGCCTTGCATCATTGTGCGATAGATGCAAATTTGAAATTTGCACACAAATTTTATATGGGCAATAATCTGACAGTTTTCAGTAATGCTTTGTACAGTCATAACACAATAAGTTGTTGTCATGTTTCTTTTTTTTAATTGAATGCACTGATTTGTCGATAAGTATTAAGAAATTATAAATTTTGACTTAACAACTGCAATTAATGTTTATTTTTTAACACCCTAATTGTCTTTGAAAAAGACCTTTTGATAACTTTCCAAATAACCATAGCTACAATTAAATGACCAAAACTATTTTATACAGTTAATTTAAAATGTTTCAGAAGACGGTGCACATTTCTTCTTACTTGTTTCAACAGGTGCTGAAGAAAAGCTGATTGATAAGCTGTCTTTAGAGGCAAGGGAAAGAATTGCTGTAGCCATATCATCATTTACAGCCATAACTAATCTGCTGATCCATGGAAACATCAACATCAACCTCCTCAGTTTCATCCTACAGCGAAAGCAAGCATTCCTCAACCTAATACGTATAGGTAATGCACAATTGTGTATTACAAAAGATAACTTTTAAACACAGTATGTGATGTTACAATATAGATTATGCAAATATGCGACTCCTTATTAGTTCTCTGCCTGGCGATATGTCTAGTATTGTTCTACTGTATCGTATTATAAAATCACTTTCAAATGTTTTTGTTTAAATTGAATATATCCTTGGTTATGTTCTTAGTAGAATTATAATACATATATATATAAAACACACAACATTATCTTACAGACTGCCTCTGTGAGAAAGAGCAATACAAGGATACTGCAGCGATGAAGAGACTGGTTCAGTGGAGAGAGGAAGAAGTGAAAGCTGTGCACTACGAGCATGAGCTAGTAGAGGTTCTACTGGCAATGAGCCGCAATCTGCAGGAACATATTACAGGTGTGTGTTATTACAACACACTGACTGTGGTACGGTTTCAATGCAATCCTATTGTTTGTATTTGTATGTATTACAAATTGCAGTAACAAACAACTAAATGCTGCCGCAATTTAGATGGTTCCATAACCTCGTTGCTTGACATGGTTTGGCAAATGACACTGGCTTTGGGGGAAAGGTATTGCTGGAAATGAAACCAAATTATGATGAGTCATAACTACAAGTGAATGGGCGACATGTTTTGCCTTTGATTCTTTGTTTAAATGAGCATAATTAAATACTGGTTGTTTTCTAATAAGGGAAACTAGACTTGCTTGCTTGGAACATGCCATGACTAACTTGCTTATGTCAAAATGCATGTTTTTCAAGTGATTTTGGTGTCTGGTTACTCTTTAAGCTGTCACAAACAACAGATCATTGTACTAAGGTGTCTCCCACCCATTTAATAACGATTTTATCTACACTTTTAGTTTTGTTATGTTGGATGAGCCTCTTTGGCGTTTGCCATTAAGGCTTTACGTTTAAGTGATAAATTAAAGTAAAAGAAAGGATTGACAACGTTTGTGTTTTGTAAAACTACATAGCATGTCAATGGTTTTACAATTAACTGTAAAATTTTCACAACAGTTGATATCGCCGACTTGGTGGAGAGACGACGTATCGATATTAATACTACGACCCTTGACCAATTCATGGAGGTTCATTCATTTAACCAACTCCCCAGTGAGATGTCTGGCAAGGTGACCTACTATGATCTTGATGAAGACATCAGAGATATGGCAAAGGTTCTGCACACTTTTAAAGACAGTTACATTTTCAAAATGTGCTGGGGAGAGCAAGCCAGAATCTTTGCAACTGAGGAAAGAGAAGATGGTGACCTTGAACCGTCTGAAGTTGTTGATGTTCAAGCAACTCTAGAAATGATATACAGTGACATATACCAGCCTTGCTATACCAGGTATGAAGAGATATACACTTGCCTCAAGAATGGTACGTTGACACTTGGGGAGGTGGATACCCTCTTCAAAGCTTACAAGGGGAATTACGAAGAGCTGGCACAGGACTTTGACATTATGTGTAGCACTGATAGGTCCAATGAAAAACAGTGGATCCAAATCCGGGTTCAACAGATTGAGCAGTACCATGAACTTGACCTAGCTCTGGAGTCAGCCCAAGTCATCATGCAGGTCAAGGATACTCTATGCCTCCAAGGCAACTTTCAGGTCCTGCAGACACTTCTCAAATTGGTAAGTATTTTATGATTTTTGTATTATTATTTATTGACAGTACTATAAAATACTGTGGATGAAGAGAATGTATTTGCTGGTGGATTTCAGACTGACCAAGACTTCAAGAGGGAGCACCTCAGCCGAATTGACAATGACTTAATGCAGGCCAAAATGGTGCTGGTGGACATAACAGAGTCCCGTAGACTGTGTCTAAAGGAGCTGGGACTCAGAAGGAACTTTGTGAATTGGGTCAAAGAAGCCCTTGAAGGTACGCAGTCTGAATGCTGAGATTGGTGTACCATTATACTTATCTTGTAAAAACATTCCCAGGTAAATCTGTGTGTGTGTGTGTGTGTGTGTATGTGTGTGTGTGTGTGCGTGCGTGCGTGTGTGCGTGCGTGCGCGTGCGTGCGTGTGTGTGTGCCTTGGGCCCAGATATCAATGAGCTGAAGGTCTTTGTTGACCTCGCCTCCATCTCTGCCGGAGATAATGACCTGGATACGGATCGTGTTTCCTGTTTTCATGGCGCTGTCCTTGGCTATTCCCCAATGCTTTATGAGCTCAAGTCAGACTCAGGTTTTGAGGCGTTCAAGGAAGTTCTTAAAAAACTCTGGAGGGCATTGGAGAATGACTGTGACCTCCCGAAGAAGCTAGTAAGAGAAACACCCAACAATAGAAAGTAATGTTCAAATTGTGTTACTATACACAATGCATTAAACTAACTCTATTTCCCCATTTCAGCGTGATACTGCACGCCATCTTGAGTGGCTGAAGACAGTTAAAGACAGTCATGGGTCGGTTGAGCTGTCGTCACTTTCCCTAGCATCAGCCATCAACAGCAAGGGAATCTACATCATCAACGCACAGAATGCTACAAAGGTAATTAATACAGACAAATAGATCATCACAAAAACATATTATGTTTACATTATATTGTAGTATAGTACCTATTTATAAATATAGTTTTTAAACATCAATAATATTAAATTAGCCTAATTTGCCAGTTAAATGTTGTGCTTTGTTCATCTAGTTGAGTCTTGGCACAGCCCTGAAGCTACAGATTCCAGAAGACAATGATGAGAGACAGGATATGCGGCATTATTCTTTTGAAGACCTCCGGGAGCTACAGAACAAGCTCATGCTCATGTCTAGGAAAGGTGACCAGGGTCAGGATGATGTTGATCAGTTTGCAGAGGTATAGTCTACTAAATTCTACTAGTCTATTGCTCTCTGCTGTAATGATTGTAGTGGAGTTCCATCACAGCCTAAAGCTGGCCAGATCCACTACAAAGATTGTGAGCAAATCAAACCTCTCCCCAAGTATTAGCCAAGTCAAATGCAGCAACAATTGCTCAGTTTTATGAGATTAGAACAATTCAAGTAGAATTTCCGTAAAACATTGTAGTTCATCATCATCATCATCGTCATCCGCTTTGTCCGGGGTTGGGTCGCGGAGGTAGCAGTTCAAGCAGGGCATCCCAAACTTCCCTTTCCCGGGCCACATTAACCAGCTCTGACTGGGGGATTCCAAGGCGTTCCCAGGCCAGTGTGGAGATATAATCCCTCCACCTGGTCCTAGGTCTGCCCCACGGCCTCCGCCCAGCTGGACGTGCCTGGAACACCTCCCTAGGGAGGCGGCCAGGTGGCATGCCCGAACCACCTCAACTGGCTCCTTTCTACGCAAAGAAGCAGCGGCTCTACTCCGAGTCCCTCACGAATGGCTGAACTTCTCACTCTATCCCTAAGGGAGATGCCAGCCACCCTCCGGAGGAAACTCATTTCCGCCGCTTGTATCCGCGATCTCGTTCTTTCGGTCATGACCCACCCTTCATGACCATAGGTGAGAGTAGGAACGAAGATAGACCGGTAGATTGAGAGCTTTGCCTTCTGGCTCAGCTCTCTCTTCGTCACAACGGTGCGATAGAGCGACTGCAACACCGCACCCGCTGCTCCAATTTTCCGGCCCATCTCTCGTTCCATTTTACCCTCACTTGAGAACAAGACCCCAAGATACTTGAACTCCTTCACTTGGGGTAAAGACTCATTCCCTACCTGGAGTAGACAATCCATCGGTTTCCTGCTGAGAACCATGGCCTCAGATTTGGAGGTGCTGATCCTCATCCCAGCCGCTTCACACTCGGCTGCGAACCGATCCAATGAGTGCTGCAGGTCGCAGACTGATGATGCCATCAGGACCACATCATCTGCAAAAAGCAGTGATGCAATCCTCTGCCCACCGACCCGCAGCCTCCCTCCCCCGCGGCTACGCCGTGAGATCCTGTCCATGAATACCACAAACAAGATAGGTGACAAAGCGCAGCCTTGGAGGAGGCCAACCTTCACCGGAAACGAGTCCGACTTACTGCCGCAGACCCGGACACAGCTCTCGCTTTGGGAGTACAGAGATTGGATGGCTCTGAGTAGAGACCCCCTCACCCCATACTCTCGCAGCACCTCCCACAGTATCTCCCAGGGAACCCGATCATACGCCTTCTCCAAATCCACAAAACACGTGTAGACCGGATTGGCATACTCCCAGGCCCCCTCAAAGATCCTCGCGAGGGTAAAAAGCTGGTCCGTTGTTCCACGACCAGGCCGGAAACCGCATTGTTCCTCCTCAATCCGAGGTTCAACTATCGGTCGAACCCTCCTTTCCAGCACCCTGGAGTATACTTTCCCGGGGAGGCTGAGTAATGCGATGCCTCTGTAGTTGGCACACACTCTCCGGTCCCCCTTTTTGAACAGGGGAACCACCACCCCGGTCTGCCACTCCTTAGGTACTGTCCCCGACTTCCACGCAATGTTGATAAGACGTGTCATCCATGACAATGATACATTGTAGTTATATTTTACAATTCCTTCAGAAACATGTTTTACTGAACAAACTAAACTCCTTTGGATGTGTTGTTTTCATATGTTTTTGTAACAATTGTACAAGGAATACAGTTTATTAACTTCATTCCAACATATATTTTCACAGATTTTTGCCAATGTTCAAAGATTAGCAGTGGCATTCATTGCCCTATACACAGCTGGCAATCCATTGTTCAGGCGCTGGGAAGTCAACATCAAGTGCTGCCCTAAAACCAAAGAGCCAAGGATTATCATGGACTTCAACCTGGGTAGTGTGGTCAGTGTAATCATGGTGGAGGGCAACATAGCAGACCAACTCCCTGAGCTATGCAGGAAAATGGAAAAATGTCTGCATTTCTGGATGGATTTTGTGGACAAACAGAGATCTGACAATTACTACCTGAACTATTACACGGCAGAGCAGATGGTGTACCTCTGTAGTCAGCTGGCTCAGCAAAACGTGGACCATTTGAAGGACCAGGTTTTCATGATGCTCTCTTTTGTGAAACATGACTGCACTGCCTCGGATTTGAGGCAGGCCTGGCATTTGCTCCAGTATGAAATGCTCATGAAACCACATGAAGAAACTGGGGACATAGCATTTCAGACTTTTATTGAAGTGGGAGGGAGTGTGACAAGTGACACAGATGCTATGGTATGTTCAGATCTCCATACAAGTCTTGTTGACCAAGCAAATGGCCCCCAAACGTTTGATTTGATGTGGAATTCTTACATGAAAGACATGAAGACTTTTCTGCCAGATACTCTTGATGTAAGAAGCCTTGGAAGATTGTTGGAGATTCTCGCCAAAGCAGAAGAGGAGTCAGAAGAAGACATTTCAGATAGCAAGGGTTACATCCAGAGAGCGCTGCCTGAAGGCTTGATCACAGGGAAACCAAACCTTATCATTTGCCCTAACGATGATGTCTTGACATCCTGCATCTCCATTTACATGAGTAGCAAAGATGAGCTGCTGCCCACATATGATGAAGTCCTCCTGTGCAACCCCTCCACGCCCTACGAGCAGGTGGAGCTATTTCTGAGGCGCTGCCTCACTAAAGGCTACGGAGGAGAGAAGATATACACCCTCCTGTATGGCGATCAGCTTATTTATGAAGTCAGCTCCAAAGTCGAGAACTTCTTTGAGCGAATGAAAATGCATAGCAGGAATGATTATAGACTTGTAATGATCTGCAGCTCAGAAAAAGAGCATGCATACCTTCCCTCAGCCTTCAGCCAGCACAGACTCCACATGGTGCCTCAGGAACCATTGAGCAGGATACAAACGTATCTTAGCAGACACTATAAAGTCCAGGCAGAAGAAAGCAGTGCTGCAGCTGTTTTCAAAGACAGAATGTGTCTTGGAGTTGTGTCATCCAAACGAGCTGGTGTTGGTAAATATATTTAGCTTTTTTAATTTAGCAAACTATAATCTATTGATTTGTGTCAATAAACCGTAGTAGTGGTAGTTACCTATAAGTACATGACAGTTTATTTCAATCTTTTCTATACCCATCATAACAAATATTTCAGGTAAATCCCTCTACATTGAAAGGCTGTATAAAAAGTTGGAACAGTCCAACAACAAATCAATGCTTAAATGCATCCGCCTAATTGAGCCCTGGATTGATGAGAATGTAGTTCTTCAGTCTCTGCTTCACAGTCCAAAAAAGGAAGAGTTGACTATTTTCCACTTTGATGTCACATCCTCGGTAATGACAATGCTTTTAATAAACAGCTTCACATACATAACTCTTAAGATTCATACCATATTATAATAGTGTAATAACCTAATGACATTGTGAAAATAAGTGCTAATTGGTTCATCGGTTGATTGATTTGAACCTATCCCAACCGATTTACCACTGAAACTAAATAAAGCACCATTCTCTAGTACTTATACATCTTTGTGTGCATGTACACACACAAAACACTCACCACAACTAGACTAGAATATATTTATAATATGACATCCAATGGTATAGCTGTACCTTTAGCACTTTGAGATTGCATTATCTCAATGTCTTATTGAAAAGTGCGTTTTGGATAATTATATGTAATAATTATTATTATTATTACCCTCTTTGATCAGTCTTAATTTGCATAACATTTATTACATTTTATGTTTATTCCAAATTCCTCAGGTACAGAAAGGCCTTAATGAATTTTTGTTCAAGCTGCTGGTACTTCGTTATTTGATGGATTCTCAGGGAAGGATGTGGAAATGTAGTAACAAACATCTGTATGTCATTGAGATCTTGCAGTCAACTGCAGTGTGCCGTAAAAACACATCCCGAATTGTAAGTAATTTAAAGACTTAATATTTAACAATTTTGCACATTCAAAATAAAATGTTAAAAGCCTTTACTTTGTCCACAGACTCCCAATGTTAACATGACATTCCTGGACATTTTCCCCAACATCTTCTGCTGTTCACCAAAAGAAGTTCTAATGCTTGAGATGACAAAGAAAGACGATCCCTCAATTCGAAAGGCTGAAGACCCACTTATGGATGATGAAGAGTTCAGAAGAGAAGCCTTTCAAAGACCATACCAGTATCTTATTCGCTTCCATAATGGTACTGATCTTGAAACCTTCATGTATCAGGGAGTGGAAGGGGACTGTGTACAATGTCTCCAGATGCTGCTAATGTACTGTGGCATCGTGGACCCATCCTGGGCAGAGTTGAGAAATTTTGCATGGTTCCTAAATCTTCAGCTGAAAGACTGCGAGACATCTGTTTTCTGTGATTCCACCATTACAGGGGACACCCTTCAAGGATTCAAAAACTTTGTGGTGGAATTCATGATTATGATGGCAAAAGATTTTGCCACTCCTTCACTTAGCATCTCTGATCAGAGTCCTGGTAGGCAGCAAATAGACTTAACGGGTGTCCGTGATGAAGACCTGGCCCCTTTCCGCATCAGGAAGAGATGGGAGTCAGAGCCACATCCATACATCTTCTTCAACGATGATCATAATTCAATGACTTTCATTGGTTTTCATCTTCAGCCTAATGATCAGAACATGGTGGATGCTATTGATCCGGCAACAAGAACAGTTATCAAAAAGAACATAATGACAATAGCACTATTTGAAGGCTTGAAACTACAAAGAGTCCCTTTCAATATGGATTTTGATCAGTTGCCCAGAGGGGAAAAAATTGAGCGAATATGCAACGTTCTTGGAATCCAGTGGCCACTTGACCCAGATGAAACATATGAACTTACCACTGACAACATATTGAAGATGCTGGCAATTCATATGCGCTTCAGGTGTGGCATCCCTGTCATTATTATGGGAGAGACAGGGTGTGGAAAGACGAGGCTCATCAAGTTCCTTTGTGAACTGCGCAGAAGTGGAGTAGCTACTGAAAACATGAAACTAGTGAAAGTCCATGGGGGAACTAGTTCAGACATGATTTACACAAAAGTCAGAGACGCTGAAGCTATTGCCTTTACCAACAAACAAGACTATGGTTTTGATTCAGTACTATTCTTTGACGAGGCCAACACAACAGAAGCCATCAGCAGTATTAAGGAAGTCCTTTGTGACAAAACTGTTCGGGGAGAAGGTTTGACACCAGGCTGTGGCTTGCAAATTATAGCTGCATGCAACCCTTACCGAAAGCAAACAGATGAAATGATTCAGAGGTTGGAATCGGCAGGCCTTGGATACAGAGTCCGAGCTGAAGATACGGATGAAAAGCTGGGCTCCATCCCTCTTCGCCAGTTAGTGTACAGGGTCCAGGCATTGCCACCTAGCATGATCCCTCTTGTTTGGGACTTTGGACAGCTGAATGACCATGCAGAAAAAATGTATATCCAGCAAATTATCCAGAGAATAGTAAAGACCAACGAAATAGATGCATCATACACAAAGGTGATCACGGATGTCCTATCAGCGTCGCAAATGTACATGAGGACAAGACATGACGAATGTAGCTTTGTAAGTCTCAGAGATGTGGAACGCTGCATGCAAGCCTTTGTGTGGTTCTATAAGAACCACATAATGCTGTTTGATGAGCTTAAACAGTTCATTAAAAGTGCTGAGGGAAGAGAGAGAAATCGAGGAGATTTGGAAGACAGAGATCCAGTACTGTGGTCTTTAGTGATGGCTGTGGGTGTGTGCTACCATGCCTGTCTGGAAAACAAAGATGACTACAGAGTCCAAATCTGTAGAAGTCTACCCAACTCATACACACATATGAAAATGTTGCAGGAAATCTACCTCATGCAGGATCTACTGCTGAGTGGTGTGCCCATGGGGCAAACTATAGCTAGAAACAAGGCACTCAAAGAGAACGTTTTCATGATGGTGATCTGCATTGAGCTGAGAATCCCGCTCTTTTTGGTAGGAAAACCTGGGAGCTCAAAATCCCTGTCTAAGACGCTAGTGGCCGATGCCATGCAGGGCCAGGCGGCTCACAGTGAGCTCTTCAAATTTCTGAAACAGATCCACTTGGTGTCCTTTCAGTGTAGCCCTCACTCTACACCTGACGGAATCATCAACACATTCAAGCAATGTGGTCGCTTCCAGGAGGGAAAGAACCTGGAGGAATATATATCTGTGGTGGTACTGGATGAGATTGGCTTGGCTGAGGACTCACCTAAAATGCCACTGAAAACCCTCCACCCCCTGTTAGAAGAAGGCTGCATTGATGATGAGCCACTACCTCACAAGAAAGTTGGATTCATTGGCATCTCCAATTGGGCGTTGGACCCGGCTAAGATGAACAGGGGCATCTTTGTCTCCCGTGGTGACCCTGATAAGAAGGAACTCATTGAGAGTGCCAAAGGCATATGTTCTTCTGACAAAATGATTTTGGAGAAGGTGAAAGATTTATTTCAACCGTTTGCCAGTGCTTACCTAGATATATGCAGAAAACAAGGGAAAGGCTTTTTCGGCCTGCGTGACTACTACAGCTTAATCAAGATGGTTTTTTCATTAACCAAGGTGTCTCAGGAGAGACCGAGTCCCGAAATGATTGTGGAGGCTGTGCTCAGAAACTTCAGTGGCAGAGATGATGTTGATGCAGTTTCTGTGTTCACCAAAAAGCTGAATATTAACCCAAACTTGGACAGCATCAATGCTATTGAACTTGTGAGACAGAACATCTTAGCAGGTGGACAAGAGGATGAGTGCCGCTACCTGCTGGTTCTGACTAAAAACTATGCGGCCCTGCAGATCCTGCAGCAGACCTTCTTTTCAAGAGGTGTCCAGCCCGAGATCATCTTTGGCTCGAGTTTCCCCAAAGACCAGGAGTACACACAGATTTGTCGCAATATCAACAGAGTGAAGATCTGCATGGAAACTGGTCGGACCGTTGTGCTACTGAACTTGCAAAATCTCTACGAAAGTTTATACGATGCCCTTAACCAATACTATGTCTGCTTGGGAGGACAAAAGTACGTTGACCTTGGACTGGGAACTCATCGTGTCAAATGCAGGGTGCACAAAGAGTTCCGTCTCATTGTGATTGAAGAAAAAGAAGTGGTCTACAAACAGTTCCCAATCCCTCTGATAAACAGGCTGGAGAAACATTACCTGGACATTCACACTGTCCTCAAGAGTAACCTGAAGTTAATTGTCCAAGAGTTGAAAGACTGGGTGAATCAGTTTGTATCTATCAACAGTCAACACACAATGCTACCTCAAACCTACAAGTATGTACCACCGGATGTGTTTATTGGCTACCATTCAGACACGTGTGCTTCTGTGGTCCTTCAAGTGACAGAGAAACAGAAGGAAGACGTGGAAACTGTTGACCCTCAGAAGAGAGTACTGGATGAAGCCAAACTCATACTGCTACACTGTGCCACACCAGATTCTGTGGTGCGGCTTGACTTTACAGGTCTGTCCAAACGGGAGGGGGAACATCTAACCAAGGTCTACTTTGAACAGCTAAATAACAGTTCATTGATTGACTTCATCCTCAGTCAAACACATCAGGACTACCAGTGCCATTCATCCTTTACAGAGGTAGTTTTTGACAAGTCATAGTTAATCGATACTTCTGTTGAATTATACCACTGTCCTCAGTTAAATCATGCACTCTGTTGGCATTGATTATATTTTCATCAAAATGTATAGGTGACAACATTTTCCAGACTTCTGACAGCTTCAGACATAGGGCCGCTGGAACAGGGGATCCATAGTGTAGAGCTTCTATCACTTCAGCAGTTTGACACAGAGAACTCCTTCCTCAAAACAATCAGGTATATGGGGATTTGGGGTTGTTGGCCGATTACTTTGGATGGGATTTAATCATATTTCTTTGCTCACATTTAATATGTTGAAATAAACAATTTTCAGGCATTTCCTTGAAAATAAAAATGGAGGATTAAATGAATCTGGTCGGAAGATACTCATCATTCAGTCTGAGTTTGATGAAGCTTCTCGCAGTGCAAATCTAATTGCATCTGCAAAGTAAGTCAAACATGCATATGTTTGTTGATTTAGTACTTAGTAATTGTCACATTTGCAAGCACATTCTGCTAAAGATGATTCATGTTTCCGCTCCAGGTACTCAGCCATAAATGAAATCAATAAATCAAGCCAGGAAGAGATGGGATACAATGTATTTGTGTACTTTGTTTCCAAACTGCCAAGAATTGAAGGGGGTGCTTCCTATGTGGGATTTAATGGCGGTAAGATGATCCATATGGTTCAATGTCCATCACTTTATAGCCAGATGAACCGAAGTACATGTATTTTTTTCCCCCAGAATGTGAATAATAATTTATTTTTTACCTCATGCAGGTCCATGGAAGTCAGTTCACATTGATGACCTAAAAAAATCCAAGGACATTGTTTCAGATATCGAAGTCTTACGGAATTTGACAATCAGTCAGCTATTTGAAGAAAAGAAAGATGAGCCTGAAGGTAAATCATAGATTTATTTTTAATTTCTGTTTTAAAGCAAATGTGCACCTTTTCAAAATACGCAATTTGGTTTCTATGGTTGGGTAAGAAATCGATTTAGTCAATAAATGTGTTACTTCGATTGATATGTACAATAGCCAATTAGCAAAATGGAGAATTAAGCGATGAAGGTTGCAAAATGTATTGAGCTTTCTCCTTTTTAGGCCGTACTCCACAGCCACTCTGCTGCCTATCTGAAGATATTACTAAAGCAATAGGAGGCAAATTCACAATAGCATGGCTCAACACCAAATAGGTGCTATAAGGACAAAAATTGGTCTAAATATAACTGCAAGCAGTGATAGTGGTGGCCGGCTATGAAAAAATGATTACAGGTAAAAAAAGAACATTAAGAAAAAAAGACAAAAAAAGAAAGACAAATGGCAGAAAACGACAGAAAGAAAGAAAGAAAGAAAGAAAGAAAGAAAGAAAGAGAAAAAAGGACAAATCCGGTAGGAATGGTCATAGAACTCTCAGCAAATGGAGGAGGTTGCACACCCACCAACCTACATAACCTTCAGTAATCTAAATAGAAAAATTAGACTGTTAAAGTACTGTGTCTTAAGAGGTTTTTTGTCCTTTAGTTCTAAGGCCTCAAATAGTTCACATAAACTGACTTGAACGAGTAGACCTAATAATAAGGTTGAACAGCATCAGTGACTTGGGTAAGTTCAACAGAGACCCACCTTTGTTCACCAATTTATTTACTGTCATACCACCACACAAGACCCGTACGGAAGATACGAGACATGCTCTGACCTTATTGACAGACAGTCTCGGTGTCACATCTAACAAAAGTACAAACCGATATCTGCGTTTACAGCACTTCATAACTCTTTACATAAACATGATAAAAACATAACAAGGAAGCATAAACATGATAACAAGGAAACATTAAGAGTGCGGTCCACAACAATAAAAATAGTTACTCACCGGGCATGCTGGAAGTTACACCCAACGCTACATTACGTCATGTTTCTTCAAGTACAAAGATGTCTGCCTTTTGCGGTTGTGACCCTCAGATCCAAAATACATTTTGTAATCCAGCTAGGAACAAATCCAGGAACGTATAAACCTCTCTTTGTCTATTATGACAAATATCTGCTTTGCACCTCGTCCCAAAATCGTCATCAAAGGCTACAGATTTACACAGTAACATCGCTACTGCTGGAATCTCACACAAAAAAATTCGCGTTGTAGCAGCTTGCCACGTTGCTATGTGCCTTTAGTAATAGCAATGATAGAGTGTGACAATGTTTGAACGAGGTTATTCAACAAGACGCAACAGCAGTCACGGTTGCAAGAAGATTTCCGCCCACTGCCACATGAGGGCGGATCCGACAATGTGTCCACTGCTATGTGGGGGAAAAGAACCTACTAGTGGCGTTAAAACAAATTGCGTTAATGCGTTAAAAGAAATATGCGTTAACGCGCTAATACTTGCTACTACTGCTTAACATTTAAATATACACAGGATAGGATGTTATACTATCCATTTTGCCATATTCCAAGAGGAGCACTTCAAAAGACAATATTTTAGAATGGACTTGGGTTGAGAGCAGATATGTCATTGCGGTTTTCAAGTGGGCACCCTCCATCCCAGATGTTTCGTTAATTTGAGCCCACGACACCTCCAGAAGGCTTAACGGTGAGCAATGACGTCTCAGAGCCACCCCCCTCTAAATCCGCTCTCGGCACGGCCCCATATAAAAATAAAAAAAAAGACAAAAAGTTATTTATTCAACTGAGAGATATCCATCCCTGCAGGCTTTCAATGCCAACTCTGCAGGGATACTTACCACCTGAAAGGAAGATAATCTTTCCCTACTCTGTTACTGCAGGCTTAATATATGACGCTCTGCAGATATCCCTATACCGATCCCTATTCCTATGCCTGCAGGCACTTTCTGACAACTCTACAGGGATACTTACCACCTGTAAAGAAGATAATTTTTCCCTACTCTGCTCTTGCAGGCTTGATAAATGACGCTCTGCAGAAAAGTCTTACCTTTTATACCTTTGTCCTGAGATTAAACCACTTCTTGGTTTTTCAGCATGATGTTCTTCACTTTTGTGCCCATATAGGATCCTTCCTTTTCAGCCACAGCCACTGGCTACTTCTTTCTGCTATATCTAATATAGCTTTTATGGTCTGGCGCAAATCATTGCCGCAGATTCCCAACTCCTTAAGTAGTTTGGTTGTTGATATTGTCACAAATCCACGGCATCCAACTTCCACAGGGCACACCTTTGTTCTCCAACCTCGCTGTTCTACTTCAGCTACTAATTTGCTATAGCTAAGTTTCTTTCTTTCGTAAGCCTCATCTATTGCTTCTTTCCACGGGACTGTTAGCTCTATAAAATAAAAAATGTCTGTGTTGGACCAGAGTAATAAGTCTGGTCTTAAGTTGGTTGTTGCAATCTCCGATGGGACTCTCAGTTGTTGGCTGACATCAGCGAGCATTTTCCAATCACATGCTCTCCTCAGCTGCCCTGAGCTTTGTTTTGCTCTATAACTCTTCTTTCCCGGAACTCCCTCTCTGAGAAAGCCAATGTGGTGCATGTCGCCCTCTGCTCCAATTGGCAGTGCATCAGAGCGCCTATGCTCTATTGCTTCCGCCAAGCATTTTAGTTCTTGATTGTGGCGCCAGGTGTATCTTCCTTGAGTAAGGCTCGTCCTGCACCCAGCCATTATGTGTTTGAGATTAGCCGTCCCGCCACAGAGGGGGCAAGTTGGATCCTCACCTACCCATTGGCTGAGATTTGTCGGTGTTGGCAGTACATCGTAGGTTGCCCTAACAATGAAGCTACGTCTTGTGGATTCCATTCCCCACAAGTCTTTCCAGGTAATTTTCCTCTGCTCTACGCTTTCCCA
This sequence comes from Galaxias olidus, assembly GCA_026901105.3. Lineage (NCBI taxonomy): Eukaryota > Metazoa > Chordata > Actinopteri > Galaxiiformes > Galaxiidae > Galaxias > Galaxias olidus. Next base: position 269,030 of record JAPMUY010010611.1, read on the forward strand.
GTTCATCCATTGCCCCTGTTTGGCTTGTGAGACAGTTTTAGCGCTCCTTACTGCTTCCTCTTGCTTACAAATCTGTTATATCACTAATTTGCATTGTTCCAAAGGGGTTGCTTTTGACCATCTCGGTTTACTTGTACCAAGTCCAAATCCTCCTCGTCCATGTTGTACTTGTTCTACTATTTCCGTATGTTTAAGGGCTGCTTTTGCTTGCAGTACTGCCTCTTTTGGATTCCATTTTCATCCTGTTGCTAATTCGGGTGCCGCTTTTCTTGCTATACTATCTCGGGATTCCGCAAGTGTCATTTCTAATCTAGCTTTAGTGCACTTAAATTCCTCTGTAAACCCAGTAAGCGGCAGTTCCAGAGCTCCTTTCCCATAAAGAGCCAGGCTACTAAGACACCGTGGCACCCCTAGCCATTTCCTAGCATAAAAGCTGACTCTTCTTTCTAGCTTTTCAACTTTAGTGATGGGTACATCATACACTGTCAATGGCCACATGAGCAGGGGTAGAAGTCCAAACTGTTGGCACCATAGTTTTAGCTTTCCTGGCAACCCTGACTTCTCAATGTTCTCTAGGCCTCTGTTCAGTTCTATCCTTAATTCTTCCACCTGCTCCGAGTCTTTAAGGGTAGCATTGTATCATTTACCGAGACTTTTGACAGGCTTTTCCATCACGGTTGGAATTGGATCCTCATCTATGAAGAAAGTTTTGTTGCACAATTTTCCCTTAACAACTGATATGCTTCTGGATTTGCTTGGTTTTACTTTCATTCTAGCCCATTTAAGGTTATCATTAAGTTTACTTAGCAGTCTTTTAGTACACGGAGCCGGTGTCGTCAATATTGTCATATCATCCATATATGCTCGAATGGGAGGGAGATGTAATCCTGCCCTTACCTTTTGACCGCCAACGACCCGATTTGATGCTCGGATTATTACTTCCATGGCCATAGTAAATGCCAATGGTGAGATTGTACATCCGGCCATGATGCCAATCTCCAGACGTTGCCACTCGGTGGTAAATGTCGGTGTATCAAAACACAATTGAATGTCCTGAAAGTATGCCTTAACCAGGTTTAAAATTGCATTTGGTACCTTAAAAAACTCAAATGCAGACCACAAAAGCTTGTGGGGCACAGACCCAAATGCGTTTGCCAAGTCAAGGAAAATTACATGATGGTCCTTTTTCTCACGTATTGACAATTGAATTTGGTGCCAAATCATGCTAGTGTGCTCCAGACACCCGGAAAAGCCTGAAATGCCTGGTTTCTGTACTGAGGTATCTATTAACTTGTTCTTTGTAAGGTATTCCCTCAGTCTTTGTGCTACTACGCTAAAAAATATTTTCCCTTCCAGATTAAGCAAGCAAATTGGTCTGAACTCGCTAATGTCACCAGAATCTTTCTCTTTTGGAATCAGTACTCCTCTGGCTCGACGCCATGATCTGGGAATGATTCGTTTTTGCCATGCTAGCTTTAGTAGTTTCCAAAGGAAATGTAGGTCATCAGGTGCATTTTTATACAGTCTGTAAGGTACTCCGTTAGGTCCTGGTGCCGATGCTGCTCTTGCACGTCTGACCGCATTTTCCACCTCTTTCCATTTTGGAGGGCTGGTGTCCATTTGCTCTACTGGGTCCTCAATTGGTGGAATATCTGTGGGAAATGTAAGTTCCTCATGCATTTTCTCATCTGTGTGAGTTTCTTTTAGGTGGGACTCCAGTTCCTGTTTGGTTGTTTTAAGCGTTCCGTCTTTTGCTTTGTTGAACAAGGACTTAGTAAACTTGAAGGAGTCTTTGTAGAATTGACTCCTTGCTCATTCTTTCTTCTTTTGGTTTCTTTGTAGGTTCTCGGCTGTCCTCAATGTTGACAACCGCTTCTTTAAGCTGTCCTGCAAGTCTTTAATGCCTGCCTTTTCTGATTCAGACACCTTTTTCCATTGCTTTTTTTAACAGCCTTCTTTCTTTTACTAGCTTGTCAATCTCTTGTTGCCTCTTCGATTTTCTTGGTTCCACCTGGGTTTTATGAAGTTTCTCCAGTAGCCCAAATCTCTCCTTTCCATGATCATATATTATATCCCCTATTTTTTCTAGCTTCCTTTCCAGTGTGCCCCTTAGCTGTTCAATTGTCTTTTTTAGGTCTATGTTAATAAAGTCCCAAACATTCTTTTCAGCGGCTGATGGCCACTTCACTTCAGGTTTTTGGTCACTGATCTTCTCCTCAGAGGTTTTTTGTGCCTGATTGGGCTCTACCACCTTATCCCCTTGTCTTTCGGTGCTTGTCTGTGCCACCTCAGTGCTGGAGTTGTTGATGGCCTATGGTCTTTGGTTTGTGTCCAGCCACTGGCCTTCATTTGACTTACTTGCTTGACTTCTTAAAAAGTACTGGTCAATGCGATGCTCCTGCTTCTTCCTACTTAGGCACCCTTTCTTACTTTGGTGTATTCTCAGGCCCCTTACAGTTGTTACCTTTTCCCAGCCACAAGGGCAGATCTGGTGACTTTTACCTATGATTGCTTTGGTTTCTGAAGTGCATCTCGTGCTCATAGTCGTTGCGTTGCTTAGGGTCAAAATCGTGTTATCAGTATGTGAGTCATCTTCCGCCCCCACTCTCACAATAACTTAGAGAAATGCATTTTGGTGCAGTGTGAGCTCAATTATGACTGTATCGCCAAGCTTGGTTTTGTGTGTAAAGTAGACCATCTGAGGATGATATACAGCGATTTTGAGTTAATTTGGTTTTATGGTTTCAAAAGAGTTAGTTCAAATCCAACCAATAAACGACTAAACTTGGCTATTTATAAAAAAAGCAGTTTTCAATGTAAATTTTTTAAAACTTTAAATCGTGATGTGAATCATAATACAAATATTGTATAGAAGTATGATATAAATTGGTCCAATATTGAAGCTGTTAAAAATCAAAATGTACAGTACTGTTTACAGTAATACATCTTTATGCACTTTGAGCTCAGTTTCTAATGTATCAACAAGCTTGGTTTTGTTTTGAAAGTAGACCATCTGAGGATGATGTACAGCGATTTTGGTGTAATTTGGTTGTACGGTCTTGGAGGAGTTGTTTCAAATAGTTCAAGTGTCAAAGTGTCAAATCCAACCAAAAAACTACTTAACTCAGATATTTATAAAAAAACATTTGTTTTCTAGATAGAGTTCTGAAATTGTAAAAGCTTCATGATATCGGTCTTTAGATTTGTATCTATTTTTTTTATGTAGATTGTTTAATGAACCAGTGAGATATGACAAAGTGAATGTCTGTAGTGTAGTAGTGTTTACAGTAACACATTTTGATGTGCGGTGGACTCAGTTTTTGAGAAATCAACAAGATATTCAATACAGTTAATGTTGTGTGTCAGAAGATGATATCCTGAAACTTTGATATGATTTGGATATATGGTTTTGGACTTATACACTTTGAGTAGACCACTAGTTTTTGAAAAAAACAGAGTGATGGACTTCATAATTTGTAATGGGTGCCAACATATGAAAGTTTTATCTCACTGCAAGGGACAAGTTCTGAAATTTTCAGAGCTGTAACCCTAATAGTCTATTTTGTATGATTGTTTTAACACTTGGAACTGCTGCTATAGCGCCACCAACAGGAACAATGAGACAGCATGGCATGGGTTGTAGTTTTGAGAGGACCTGGACATGTGTGCCAAATTTGGTCCATTTTTAACCATGGGAAGTAAGATATTTGGGGGAATAATAATAATAAATATAGCTGCGATGGCAGCCATGACCGGGGTCTATGCTATGGCACTTTTTGGCACATTGCCATGATTCACAACAGGCAATCACAACAAGATAGTACTATCAGAAATGATGTTTAACAGTTTTATGGTATTGACAAGACATATGCTGTTAGCAAAACTTTTTTAATGTTAGTAACTCTGTGTCCCATCACTATGTAACCTAATTACAGCATTTAAAACAAAAAACACAATAAGGAACCATGTGTGCAGACACATGTTAAAATGTGAGTGTTGCTGATGAAGTACTGTATGTATTTGTAAAATAGGTCATTGTAAGTATTATGGCAATAAGGTGACAGATTACATCCAACTGGTAGCACAGAAAACACTAACCATAACATATGATTATTAAGTCTTGACAGGCTTACCCTTTGTAGTGTTATGAAGGATAATAGTCATGTTTAGCTTCAAAACTATATCCATGGCAATTTTATTAGCCTTTTAGTTTGAAGACACACTCGTTTGAAATTTCATTGGTCTGTGGTGGCCATGTTTTTAAGGTGCAGACTGTTCCTTTCAATATTTTAAAGCTCTATTCAGATAGATACTGTTTGAAAGGTTTAGTGAGCACACCTATAATGGTCTGCGAGGAAATGTGGTTAGACTGTTTTTCACAAAATCCAAAATAGCAGAAAATCCATCAAGATGTACTAATGGGTTCTTGAAGCAAATATATTCCTAATAGGGGCAGGGACCTGTCCAGCAATTTCCACATCTTTACATGACACAGGACACAGGGCATGATCTTTCAAAGTTTGCGTATTTTGGTGGGCTGGAATAGCGCCCCCTTTGGATCAACTGGTATTTCACTTACATGGCAGTGTGTGGCACGTGATTGTTTATGCTCATGCAAAGTTACATCTGTCTATGTATTTGTCCTAGCAATTGACACACACATTGCTAAAGTTTTGGACATTCTCCCGCAGGCTGCTACTGATATTACCGCTTTCCAACTAAAACTTAAAAATCAACTCCTCCTAGATGGTTCAACCAATCTTTATGCAAATTGATAAGCAGCATGAAAAGTCTGTATCTTAAACAAGATGGCTGCCATTAGCCATTGAACACAGAAGATTATTTGTGTGGTTGATACTGCGCCCCCTTCTAACCAAACATTACCATTTTCCACACGTGACCTTTACTCACCCAAGTAGTTATGCCTATCAAGGTTCATGGCTCTAACACAAACAGGTCATGAGATACAAATATGTGTGGTTTGTAGCGCCCCCTTAAGGGTGAAATGGTTATGGCTTGTTTTGCTGACCCTGTGTAGTGTTATGAATGACCATAGTCAATTTAAAGTTCATATCTACAATTTTGACAATTTCATTAGCTTTATGATTTAAAGACACACCCACTTACAATTTAATTGGTCCATGGCGGCCATGTTGTTTCAGGCATAGAAGATTCCTTCAAGATATCTAACGGTCTACTCAAATATACACCGTATACCAATTTTCGTGAGGATAGGTCAAACGGTCAACGATTTAGATATGGCTTGACTGTTTTTCACAAAATCCAAAATGGCAGAAAATCCATCATGGCGGACTTTATGGGTTCCAGAGGCAAATTTGTTCTTCATGATGACATGCACCTGTACACTAAGTTTCAGGTCAAAATATGACATTGGTTGCGGGCCATGGCCGTGTCAATTTTTTACTTTTGGTTGCTTTGTATAGCGCCCCCTTTGGGTCAATTGGTATGGCACCTAAATGGCAGGGTGGGACACCTGGGTGTCTATGCTAATGCAAAGTTGAATCTGTCTATGACATTCTATCTCACGGGAATTTACACAGGTTGGGAAGAATAAATAATAATAATGAACGCCAGCAAATACAATAGGGTTATATGCAGTTTCACTGCATAGACCCCTAATAATACTAACGATGTCAATAGTTGACCGGCTGTACCAGCCGGCCACCTAATTAACAAAGCACTCGCAAAAGGGTGAAAATCACCGCCAACTGCGCTGCCACATGTCATGGATATTTTCACTCTTTCACAGAGGATAACCATTTAAACAGAGGGAAGGAAACAGGCAATGATCAAGTACAATGTCATTTAATGAGTACACAGTGCAGGTCTGTTCACAGAGGAATTGCTAGTCAGTTTAGTCTAACGACATAGTAAGTTCTAATTAGTTGACATGGTTGACACAATTATATTGGTATTAAACTAAAACAAATCATCCAATTGAGGGAAACACATGTGTTAACTCCCAGTATCCAAAAGTACACGTACACATATCTGCATGTCATGATGGAGACACTGAGTGGCTCTGAAAGGAACGTACAATCTCTTTGGTGATCTGACGTAGACACATGCTGTCTGTTTGATGACCTGACGTTCACTCTGAAGCTTACCCCACATTGGACCAACAGCATAGGCTTGAACAGCTGTCAAGATGCCAGAATTTGCCCTACGTTTATATTAGGTAATAGGCTACGTTTGGCCCAATCTTGGCCCCTTTCTATGCAAATGAGTCTCATTTCAAAAATAGTCCAATTCACAAAGATCAGTGCTAAGTGCCACATGCAGTCACAGTGAGGTTATTAATGTCTTCAGAAGAGTTGGTGGTTATTGAAGAGTAATCAAGGTGTCATGCACAGACTTTCCAGTGGTCATGGCAGCAGTGATTGTAGCCAGGCAAGGTCTTGGAATGCCAGGTGTGCGCGTGAGTGGGCCAGCTCATACCATTCTTGATGATTACATATTTCGATCCTTGAGAGGGGAATAAATGGCAGGTGCAAATGATATGCAATTCATGGTGCTATTAGCGGCTGCAATCCCTCCTTTGTGAATTTGCCCATGAAATTTTAAATCCTAGGTTTCTTAACTTGTAAGATGTATTCGTACAATTTGCATATCATCAATGGTATCATATCAAGTGATATGACCAACAAGTCATACTCTTGTCTGTCTGAACAGCAATGGAGGTGGAGGACATGTACACTGAAACCCAGCAACAGGATATGGAGCTTGAAGACGAACATGTGAGTAATTACCGAGAGAGTAGAGCAATTACATTAATTGTTCATTCATTTCAGACCTTGGATGACCTGTCTGTGTTGTCTTCCTCAGGTGGAGGAGAAGGCGATGGACACCACAGCGCTGGTGAGGAGCTGTGTGCAGAGTGCAGTGGGCTTGCTCAGAGACCAGGTAGACAGTGGGGGCCGCAGTACAAGGAGAGTGGAGATCTTACTGAGACTCCTCAATGACAATGAGGAAATTAAAGGTAATTATGCTACTGTATCAATTTGTTAGCTTTTCTTTATTATTATAATTGTTTGGGTCACTAATTATACATTGTCACTGTGTTTTATTTATTTTAAATAGCTGAGTTTATGAGAACTGTAAAGAGGCGCCTTCACTCCTTGTTGTTAGCCTACGATGGCAACACACTGTCAGCCCTTAAAAACAACTGGGTTATCAAGGAGGCCTCCAACATTGATGCATTACAGGAAGGGGGAACATTTAGGTCAGTGGGCATCACTCAAGCTATTCACCACATTGTACCCAAAATGGGCACTATGATTACAAATCAAATATATTTTACCCCCAACATAAATTGTGCTTAGCCTTGTGCTATTATGTTTTAACAATGCTCATTCTAATCTTTATTTCTTTGTTTGTGTATTTATTTTTTTTAATCATCCCAGGCAAACGTTGTGGAAGCGTGTCCAGGCTGTGGTCATCCCTTTCCTGGCCCAGCTGGTCTCCGTTATTGACCGGGACCATAACTTGGACATCCTGCTGGACACCAACTCTAGAGAGCCAGTGAAGAGACTGTGGCTGGACATCTTTGGAAACGAGAAACTCCTGTCTTTTCCCAACATGACAATGGACAGCAAGTGAGTGTTGTCAGTTGGCAGTGTTTATGGTTGACAAGTCTTATTTTTCTGAAATGGCAGTTTTTTTAAGTAACTTTCTCTACTGATCTCTCCCCGTTTAAGTGCTGGGTCAAGGACCATCCTTGTTACGAACTCCATCCCTCTTGACCGGAGTGTCAGCTGCATCATGCCCTTTAGCTGGAGGATCAGGGACTACCTGGAGGAGCTCTGGGTTTATGCCCTGCAGCAGGAAGGTAAACAAACACAAACTGATTTGCTTCACAACCTCTTGGTTTTGTGCTACATTCGTACAACTTGTCCTTGTGAATCGTGTGACAGACCACACCCAGAGCCAGTTTGAGGAGTTCTTTAAGAAGACGCCGCTGGGCCGATACATTGCCAAAGCAGACGCGGACATGCAGAGCGAGTTCTTCCACAGATACCTGCAGGATTTCATCTCGATGACAATGAACGTGACATGTGAAGGAGACCTTGAGGTATTTTGTCTCTTCGGTTGTTTTCAGATTTCATGTTTTTAAGAAGCGTTTTGTTTTTTTATAAATGCTAACTCACACCCTGAACACCCCCCTCAGCTGCTGCGTAGTGCATTGAACTGTTGTGTCAGTGAGCTCCAGCTCAGCCAGGATGCCATGGAACAGGGGGTTACATCTCTCCCATGGGTCCATGCTGCCTACCACAAGTTTAAGAACCGCCTGCAGAACCTCTCCAGAATGATCATCATCGAGCCACACGTGGCCCACTTCCTCCTGAACAATACCCAGGCCAGGGAGGGGACGGAGATGGTGAGAGCATGTCAGAGATAAACTGCATGGTGCTGTTTGTTTTGGTTTTCATTCTAGTATGTGGGTTCAGTGTCTTGATGTGTCGTGCAGTGAGTTCTATACCCTCTTCCTCCTAGGCTCTGGATGTGTATGCAGCCCTTGCCTGCATAGAGTTACTCGAGCCCAAAGAACTTGACACAGACGCCCAGAGACAGGCCTGGCTGTGGCAAGTGAAGAAGCTCCAAGTGCCCATTGAAGTGGTGTGCTCCGAGGACAGCGTGAGGCACTATGGGGAGAGATGCAAGATAATGGTCCTCAGGGTTCGGTGAGTGTGACTTCAGTAGAATGTCCAAAAAATAAATTAATTCAGTGAGCCATTTAATTGTATCATTAGTTGCATTGCAATTGTAAATGTCATCATTATATCAACAATGCTGTGTGTAAATATATATATATATATATATATATATATATATATATTTAAATAAATGTATAAGTTTGTCTTGTTTTGTTTTGTTTTTCCTTTTAGAATGGGATGGAACAGAATCTTCTCGCTGTCTCTGTTTGTGGAGCACATGTTGTTGGGCATTGAGGAGATAGAAGAGAACATTAAGTCTCTGGTCTTGGAACACAGTCACAGACTAGGCAAAGTGAGTCTTATTACGCTCAGAATGGGATTCTGGTAAAGGGCCTCTGGGTGTAGGTCCACAATAACACATTTCTTTTCCCTATCAAGCTCCTAGAAATTGACTCAGACCTTAAAAGGCAGCAGCCATTTGAGGCAGTAATCGACATGCTCAAAGCCTGCAAAGATGGAGCTGTTGAATGCATCTTCAGGTATGTCTAGAGTATCATCTCCCTAGGACTGTGTTACCTGAGTGCTTTGGTGTGACATGCCAACGGTCTTTCTGAGTAAGCTCTGTGTCCTATTGTAGGTTTGGCCTCCAGTGCACTGTGTGTATGGGTGACCCGAAGGACCCTCTCAGCCTGCCATGTGACCACATCTACTGCCTGGCCTGCATCAAAGAGTGGCTAGGCACTGGACAGATGTTCTGTCCCTACTGCCTCACTGAGGTCCCTGAGGACTTTCCCCTGAAGCCCTCAGATAGCACCCGGTGAGCTCACACAAAACCTGCCGACTAGCAAATATATATATTTTTTCATGTCTCGTTCACAAGCTGTGATGTTTACGTGTTGGAATGTGTGGTGGAACATACAACGTTAAGTAGCTATTTGTCCTTTTAAAAAAGCTGTCTAACCCATAGTGCCATTCTTCTTTTATGGGGGCGATTCAGGACTCTGGTGAACCAGAACGCTCAGTTCAGGAAACGGTGCAGTGCCTTCTTTGTAGATCTGGTGTCTACTGTGTGCTTCAAGGACAACTCTCCGCCCTGCCGAGCCATCATCCTCCATCTGCTGTCCTTCCTCACAGTGGACGCCCAGGCCGTCCCCTTCTTCAGACGTAGGCCCCTCCCCACCATCACGACCCTCTCCTTATGTCAGCTGCCTTGCTTTTGTGTTGTGTCACCGTGCGGTTTCTCCATTGTGCAGCCAATCGGCAGATTCTGACCAAGGCTCTCTCACCGTTCAACGAGTCGGTGGATAGAAACCCAGTGGTCCGGTCGGTGGTGCTGAAGCTGCTGCTCAAATACAGGTGAGTGCCTGCCGTCCCTCACAATACACCTAAACAGAAGTGGTTGTGTGTGTACCCGTCTACATTATTGAACGTAAACTGTTGGTCTTAAAGCTTCGATGACGTCAAAGGCTACCTGCAGCAGCACCTGACTGCTGTGGAGCAAAGTAACATCCTGGAGAAGGAAGACAAGACGGAGCTCTACTCTCTGTACATGAACTGCCTGGAGGTACCCAACGAGTTTTTCATGGCATGCTAATAAGCATGCAAACCACCAGCCAGAGTCTGCATTTGATTTAGTGTAGCACCTTTATGTTTTGCATCCTTTCGCAATAACACCCCCCCCAAAAAAAAGAAAACCAACAGTAATGTGATGTTCTGCTGCTTGCCCAGGACTCCATGTTTGAGAAGATGCAGTGCCAAACCGTGGCAGAGCACCAGGCCCGCCTTCAGGACGAGCAGGCCTTCCTGGTGGACTACCTGCAGTCCGAGGCGGCGTCGGTCCACACGGCCACCATAGACTACCTGCAGCAGGTGGCCAGGGTTCGGATGTGTCTGGACATGGGTGCCCGGCTGCTAGTGGAGAGGCTGACTGCCCCAGGTACAGGACATAAGAACACTTCAAAAGTCCCCAAAAATCCTATAATATTTGATAAGGTTATTTTTCATAAAACGTTAAATGTTGAAGGTGCAGTATGTAGTTCTAGAGAACTAGAGTTCTATTGCAAGAATTGGAATCACAACACTCAAAAAGGCCAACCTCCTGAGTCTTTGGTCCCTCCTACTCCTCTCAATGGCCCATCCCACACATGCCCCTGCGCGCTTTGAATTGACTTCATGGGCCTGAGCAAGGCAGTGTTTCACGAATCATGTGTATGTTGTGCATATTTTTGGTTCCCACCAACAATGCATAAAGCCATGTCTGATTCCAAGGTGAGAAACAAAAGAATCCCGAGCGTCTGATTGTAAACGCTCTAAAACTGAGTGGTTCACACCAAAGCAACGAGCAGACACAAATGACCGTTTCCATAGTAACGACATACAGTAAGCTAAAGTTAACAAAAAATATTTCATAATTTGATTCCCCTATTAGTATGAGCTAGTGCATGACAATCGTTTTTATTTAGCTGCGATTGGCACATAGCTTACATAGCTACTCAACGTTGCCAAGTATATCCAACATATGCATGTAAACGAATAATGCCTTTTTGACATAAATCTGGCGCAATACATCCTAAAACAATCTGCATTTTAAACGTGGGGACGCGGGCGTGTTTTGTCGCTGCTTCACCGTACCGTACTTTTAAGCTTTTTACTTTTAAACTTTTCTTTTATTTATGCCGCTGTCTCTGTGTTTTAATTACTGTGGATCTCTCACCCTGGATCTCCACTTGTCAAGTTTGAAGTTCGCTCACCAGAGTTTGCAGAGCTGACGTTGACGTTCGCTCACTGGAGTTCGCAGTGCTGACAGTAGCTTGCTAGCTAGCTAGCAAGCTACTTGTGTCGTCCTAGCAGACATGGGTTTTCTGCAATACACTAGGCTTGAACTCCTGAACCTCGACCGACCTACCATCTCGACATGCCGGGACGATATAATATACCATCGCCTCCTACGTCTCCCTCGATATACACACAGGGGCACCAGACGGGTAGTTGTTTACTCTGCGGGTCCTGTTCCAGCAGTGGTGTATTCAAGGCGCGGGACGCATTTCGTGTACGGCATCACGTTAATCCACCCGTTCGCTCTGAATATTTAAGACAGCTGGACAAGTCTTCTCTGGCTAGTCAGGCATCCTCTGCTCTCCCCATGGTATCAGCCTCATTACACACTACTTCATATTTTATGCTATTGAACACTCATTCCCTTAACAATAAAGCACTCCTAATGCATGACATCATTACTGAGAGGGAAATTGACTTTCTCTGCCTCACCGAAACATGGCAAAAGCAACAGGACTTTCTGGTGCTCAACCAAGCTATACCTCCAGGCTACACCTACATTCAAAAACCCCGCTCTAAAGGCTGCGGTGGCGGACTGGCTGTACTCCACCGTGCAAATATCCGGGTCGTAGAACTTCCTGTGCTACCCACCTCATCCCTGGAATGTGTTGTTTTCAAGTTGCCTGGTTCCCCATCTCTACATGTTGTTCTTGTCTACCGCCCCCCAAAGCCTCCCACTACTTCCTCTCTGAACTGTCCGAGCTACTCACATCTGTCTGCTCCCTGTCACCATCCATACTCCTCCTTGGGGATTTCAATATTCATGTCGACTCCAGCAGCTGCACTCTCGCTGCTGACGTCATCTCACTTCTGGACTGTTTCAATTTCACACAGCATGTCCAAGGTCCTACGCATAACAAGGGGCACACACTGGATTTAGTGTGCTCCTGTGGTCTAGAGCCCTCCAACCTCCAGTGCCTTGACCTTGGCGTGTCTGACCATCATGCCATCTCCGTCACTATCCCTGTCCCCCTGCCAAAGATACGACACAAACGGATCATCTCGTTCAGGAACATAACAAGCATCAGTACACCAGCCCTGGAGAACATGATTTTGTCCCATCTGGCTCAATCTCCTCTTCTGCCCTCTGTTGATGACCTTGCATCTCGTTACAACTCAGCCCTATCCACCAGTCTTGATTCTCTTGCCCCACTAAGAACCCGGCCGGTCTCCATCTCCTGTCCCGCCCCCTGGTTTACTCCTGCACTCCGGTCAATGAAGGCTGTAGGCCGTCAGCTTGAGAGGCTCTACAAAAGAACTGGCCTCACTGTACACAGTGATCATATACTCAAATACAAAAATGCTCTGTCCCAGATCAAGACTCATTACTACTAAACCCTCATTGGCAACAACACAACCCAAGGAAGCTGTTCACTATCATAAACCGGCTGCTCTACCCCCCTGATGCATCCCCTCCTCTCTGATGACCCTGCTCAAAGTTTCTGGAATTTTTTCAGACCAAAGTCAACATCATCCACCAGCAGCTTCAGGTCCCTGACCCCTCACCTTCACCTCAATTAATAGATATGGTTCCCTCTGCTCGCCCTTTGCCAAAGTGCCGCCTCTCCTCCTTCTCCCCGGTGACATTACACTTGTCACTAATCTGGTTTCACTAGCCAAGTCTTCCACCTGTGTGCTGGATCCAATGCCCACAGTGTTGGTTAAGACTTGTCTACCCATCCTCTGTCCCTCCATGGTGGACATCATAAATTTCTCCCTGGAGTCCGGCACTGTCCCCTCCAGTTTTAAACTAGCAGCTGTCACACCCATCCCGAAAAAGCCTGGTCTGAACCCAAACAACCTTGCAAACTACCGGCCAATCTCCAACCTTCCCTTCCTCAGCCAGATTCTGGAAAGAGTAGTTGCCACTCAACACCACCAACACATGTCAAACCATGAGCTCTTTGAACTTCTTCAGTCCGGTTTCAGAACCCACCACAGCACAGAGACTGCCCTCATCAAGATCACCAACGACCTCCTCATTTCCTCTGACGCCAGTCACATAAGCATCCTCATCTTTCTGGACCTCTCTGCTGCCTTTGACACTGTCTGCCATTCTCTTCTTCTGGACAGCTTATCAGATTATCTTGGACTCACCGGCAATGCGCTCACCTGGTTCCAGTCCTACCTCTCCGATAGAAAGCAGTTTATCACTATCAATAACTCCAATTCCTCCACAGCCCATATCAAACAAGGCGTACCTCAAGGTTCAGTGCTTGGACCTCTCCTTTTCACCATCTACAGCTTCCACTGCTATGCTGATGACACTCAACTCTACCTCAGTACCAAACCCCCCTGCCATCTCCCACCCCAGTCCCTTATCACTCTATCTCAGTACCAAACCCTCCTCCCACCCCAGTCCCTTGTCACTCTACCTCAGTACCAAACCCCCCTGCCATCTCCCACCCCAGTCCCTTATCAACTGCCTCTTTAATACAAAATCCTGGATGTCCTCTAACTTTCTGAAACTCAACAGCAATAAAACAGAACTCATGGTGGTGGCCCCTAAGGCTCAGCTCCGGAAGGTTGGGGACCTTCTCATCTCTATAGACGGCTGCACCATCTGCCCCTCCACTGAAGTCCGTAACCTGGGAGTCATTCTTGATTCCAACCCTCATCAAATCCGTTACAAAACTGGCCTTCTATCACCTCAAGAACATCACTAGACTCCGTCCTTCTCTCTCTCCGACCCAGTGGCAGAGACCCTCATTCACGCCTTCGTCACCTCCTGCCTGGACTACTGCAACGGCGTTCTATTCGGGGTTCCTAGTAAAACCCTGAATAGGCTCCAGTACGTTCAGAACTCAGCTGCAAGGGTTCTCACCCGCACCAAACCCTGGCAGCACATCACCCCCACTCTCATGCACCTTCACTGGCTCCCTGTCAAGTTCCGTATCACCTTTAAAATCCTCCTCCTCACATACAAATCCCTTCACGCCCTGGCCCCACAATATATCTCTGACTTCCTACTCCCCTGCATCCCCTCCCAGAATCTCAGGTCTTCAACTATGGAACTGCTCTCCATCCCTCACAGCAGGCTACGGACATATGGGGGCAGAGCATTCAGTGTGGCTGCCCCAACCATTTGGAACACCCTCCCCCTTGAGATCCGTAATGCAGAGTCCCTGGACACTTTTAAAAAACGTCTTAAAACATTTATGTTCTGTCAGGCTTTTAGCTCCTCCTAACCTCTTCTTATTGTTGTTGCCTACTGATTTTAACATGCATTGTAAAGTGTCCTTGAGTTTTAGAAAGACGCTCTTAAATTAAAGTTATTATTATTAACGTTCTAAAACTGCATTTGGCAATTTGACAAGCCAAGTCTTTTGCAACAACATGCAACAACTTCAGCCGACTTGCAACTACTAGTTCACACCGCTGCTACTTTTGTCTGCAATGCGAATTGTAACAACAAGCTTGTTTGGAGGGTGATGCTGTAAGCAGGAGGACCTAGCCCTTACTCCTTGCAAAACCTCTCCTGATTGGTTTGGGATAGGCGGGCGTCCCTAGATTTTTTAAAAGCTAAATACAGGGCCCAGGGCACTCATATATAGCGCAACCTTCTCTCTGAGCATTTGGTTTAATGATATCCTCCAGGAGGTATGTAATAAACGTAAGAAAACATAAAAAATTAGATTTATTTCTAGGAATTCAAACTTAGATACTGCACCTTTAAATTGTTCAAAGTTATGTTTTCTTTGGTAAATCACTCTAAATGATGGGCTGTATTGTTTTGTATGAATGGATGTTTCCAACTGTCTTTTTTCAGCAGGGGCTGAGGACGACGTTGCCTCGTCCTTCCTTAATAGCGTGGTTGACCTGTGCAAGCGCAGCGGCAACGACTGGTACCGCGTCTACATGATCCGCAGGATCTCCAGCCAGCATGGCGTGAAGCTTGTCCAGACCCTCCTCAAAGTCCCCGACGTACTCTGGCTCTTCCCAGACGAGGTCCTGGCAGAGGTATGGTGGTTATCACATTCCTCATACTGTTTAGAACGATCATGTCTGTCTTATATTGACCCCCATTAGATTTTGGCACTGTTTTCTGGTCTAGGCCTCCTGTGTTTATACATACAGCATTTGTTTTGCTGTCACTCTCCCGTCTTGGTCTTTCAGAGTCAGGATGGCAGCCCCATAGACCAGTACCTCGTATGTGGAGAGGACTACAAGACAATCCGAGAAGCTGTGGGCAAGGCAGTGATTGAGGGGAAAGTGGAAGCACTGGACCAGACCTGTGAGGTAATGGGACCATTTCACTTTGTAACTGTGCTCCACCAAATACCCTGTATGCTATTGTAGTTGCATATGTCTGCAAAGATGTAGGGCTGACGTGCAGGCGCCTCTGTGTGCTTCCTGTATAGGCCTGTAAGTGTCCTCCAGAGAGGAGAACCGTCTTCTTTCTCCTGTCTCTGTTCAGGGAAGTCACCTCTCTCTACAGAGCTGCCAACCCCGCCCTTCATCCCAAGCCACAGGTACGTCATTTACACATACAGTAAGTCACACGGCATATATCATCGTTTTGAGAAAAGCTTTTATCTGCTCTCTGAAATGTATTTTCTGTCCATTGTCCTTTCCCAGCAATGCCAGGTACTGACAGAATACATCCAGGCTTCCAGAGTGCTGGCCGGGGCCGAGGTGAAGGCCTTTGCCCTAGCCCTGGTGGCCAACCAGCTAGGTCCCCTCTCCGTTCTGCCTGGGGTCTCTGGAGCCCAGAGTGTGGTGGTGGAGCTGACTGTTCACCTGGCGGCCGTGCTGCTCTGTGGGAAGCAGGGCGTCCTGATGCCCCTCCAGCAGCTGGCACTGGTGCCCACCAACATGCAGGTAGGCACTGTGCCCCCACCACGTCCATATGACTAACATAATGCTGTTTGGACGGGTGTGTGTGAGTGTGTTTGATCCTTTGGTTTTTCCACAGAGAGCCTTCCTGCCCTCCATGCCAGATGATATGCTGTTTGTTGCTCAGCAGGCTATGGGACCCTTACAGTGGTATTGTAAGTCAATGGGGAATTAGAATGTGTTCATTTGGACCTACTTAAGAACAATCGCTCATGTGCTTTCTCTTTTCTTTATACAGTATGTCCAAACGGTCACCCCTGCAGTATTGGCGAGGTCAGTACAGGTTAATAGATGAAATAAGACTTGCCTTGCTGCACTATAAACACCACCTTTCACAGACTAAATGTTTCTGTTCCGTGTTCATTTGCCTCCTCTCCAGTGTGGCCAGCCCATGCAGATGGGCCGCTGTCCAGACTGTGGGGCCGCCATAGGAGGGATGAACCACCAACCTGTCCATGGCTTTACCGTTACTCAAGTCCAGTAAGTGTCTATGGAACATCATGTCGTTTTCCTTCTTGACTCTTTTATTTTTATAACTATAATTGGACGTTGTCCCCTACCCCAGGGGTGACCGCACCCAGCCTGGCCACATCCTGGGCCCCCCGGAGCGGAGGGACAACCCAGACATGCTGGACACCAAGGACATGTCTCCTGTGCCGTTCAACCTGGTCCGCCTGCTCTGCCACACGGCCATGCTGCTGGGGGTCCACTGGCAACCACAGGTGAGCTAGAGCTAACAGCCACTACTCAGGGATAATAGAGCAAACAGCTACTACTCAGGGATAATAGAGCAAACAGCCACTACTCAGGGATGATAGAGCAAACAGCCACTACTCAGGGATGATAGAGCAAACAGCCACTACTCAGGGATAATAGAGCAAACAGCCACTACTCAGGGATAATAGAGCAAACAGCCACTACTCAGGGATAATAGAGCAAACAGCCACTACTCAGGGATAATAGAGCAAACAGCCACTACTCAGGGATAATAGAGCTAACAGCCACTACTCGGGGATAATAGAGCAAACAGCCACTACTCAGGGATAATAGAGCAAACAGCTACTACTCAGGGATCATAGAGCAAACAGCCACTACTCAGGGATGATAGAGCAAACAGCCACTACTCAGGGATAATAGAGCAAACAGCCACTACTCAGGGATGATAGAGCAAACAGCCACTACTCAGGGATAATAGAGCAAACAGCCACTACTCAGGGATGATAGAGCAAACAGCCACTACTCAGGGATGATAGAGCAAACAGCCACTACTCAGGGATAATAGAGCAAACAGCCACTACTCAGGGATAATAGAGCAAACAGCCACAACTCAGGGATAATAGAGCAAACAGCCACAACTCAGGGATGGTGTTCCAAATCTGTGGATATCCTTTGAACTGAAAGCACCTGGAATGACATTTTAGTTTTGTGAATTTAGAGAGTCGTGTTAATATCCCAAAGGGCGTGGCTTAACTTTCTTGCGTCTCTCGTAGTCTATCGCTGCCATCATCAAGCCTCCGGTCCACGACCCGGGGGTGTTCCTGGTGGCACACCTGTTAAAGGACCTGGAGCAGCTCACCAAGTCCCTGGGAAAGGGGGCAGACGACACGGTCAGCACCATCCACCTGCTCCTCAGCAGCCTCCTGGAGACCCACGCCCCCGGCCAGTGTAAGGCACCCTGCTGACCACGCTCGACTCGTAGGTGTATCTCTATGTTTTTCAGCCGTGACCATGTTCTTATGTTGTGCTGTTCATCAGGGCCCGTTCCATACGACAACCTGCTGTCAACCCAAACCTCCCGTAATGGCTGGGAGACGAGCGTCAGCCAGACCATCATCACCCCTCAGCTAAAGGTAGGCACAGCTTTGACACTGTCTCCGTCGGATAACGCTTTGACACTGTCTCCGTCGGATAACGCTTTGACACTGTCTCCGTCGGATAACGCTTTGACACCGTCTCCGTCGGATAACGCTTTGACACCGTCTCCGTCGGATAACGCTTTGACACTGTCTCCGTCGGATAACGTTTTGACACTGTCTCTGTCGGATATTGCTTTGACACTGTCTCCGTCGGATAACGCTTTGACACCGTCTCCGTCGGATAACGCTTTGACACCGTCTCCGTCGGATAACGCTTTGACACCGTCTCCGTCGGATAACGCTTTGACACTGTCTCCGTCGGATAACGTTTTGACACTGTCTCTGTCGGATATTGCTTTGACACTGTCTCCGTCGGATAACGCTTTGACACCGTCTCCGTCGGATAACGCTTTGACACCGTCTCCGTCGGATAACGCTTTGACACCGTCTCCGTCGGATAACGCTTTGACACCGTCTCCGTCGGATAACGCTGACACCGTCTCCGCCGGATAACGCTTTGACACCGCTCACCGGTGACACCGTCTCTGTCGGATAACGCTTTGACACCGTCTCTGTCGGATAACGCTTTGACACCGTCTCCGTCGGATAACGCTTTCTCTCTGTCGGATAACGCTTTGACACCGTCTCCGCCGGATAACGCTTTGACACCGTCTCCGTCGGATAACGCTTTGACACCGTCTCTGTCGGATAACGCTTTGACACTGTCTCCGTCGGATAACGCTTTGACACCGTCTCTGTCGGATAACGCTTTGACACCGTCTCTGTCGGATAACGCTTTGACACCGTCTCTGTTGGATAACGCTTTGACACTGTCTCCGTCGGATAACGCTTTGACACTGTCTCCGTCGGATAACGCTTAGACACTGTCTCCGTCGGATAACGCTTTGACACCGTCTCCGTCGGATAACGCTTTGACACTGTCTCCGTCGGATAACGTTTTGACACTGTCTCTGTCGGATATTGCTTTGACACTGTCTCCGTCGGATAACGCTTTGACACCGTCTCCGTCGGATAACGCTTTGACACCGTCTCAGTCGGATAACGCTTTGACACCGTCTCAGTCGGATAACGCTTTGACACTGTCTCCGTCGGATAACGTTTTGACACTGTCTCTGTCGGATATTGCTTTGACACTGTCTCCGTCATAACGCTTTGACACCGTCTCCGTCGGATCTCTCCGTCGGATAACGCTTTGACACCGTCTCCGCCGGATAACGCTTTGACACCGTCTCCGCCGGATAACGCTTTGACACCGTCTCCGTCGGATAACGCTTTGACACCGTCTCCGTCGGATAACGCTTTGACACCGTCTCCGTCGGATAACGCTTTGACACCGTCTCCGTCGGATAACGCTTTGACACCGTCTCCGTCGGATAACGCTTTGACACCGTCTCTGTCGGATAACGCTTTGACACCGTCTCCGTCGGATAACGCTTTGACACCGTCTCCGTCGGATAACGCTTTGACACCGTCTCTGTCGGATAACGCTTTGACACTGTCTCCGTCGGATAACGCTTTGACACCGTCTCTGTCGGATAACGCTTTGACACCGTCTCTGTCGGATAACGCTTTGACACCGTCTCTGTTGGATAACGCTTAGACACTGTCTCTGTCGGATAACGCTTTGACACTGTCTCCGTCGGATAACGCTTTGACACTGTCTCCGTCGGATAACGCTTAGACACTGTCTCTGTCGGATAATGCTTTGACACTGTCTCTGTCGGATAACGCTTTGACACCGTCTCTGTCGGATAACGCTTTGACACCGTCTCTGTCGAATAACGCTTTGACACTGTCTCTGTCGGATAACGCTTTGACACTGTCTCCGTCGGATAACGCTTTGACACTGTCTCTGTTGGATAACGCTTAGACACTGTCTCTGTCGGATAACGCTTTGACACTGTCTCCGTCGGATAACGCTTAGACACTGTCTCTGTCGGATAACGCTTTGACACTGTCTCCGTCGGATAACGCTTTGACACTGTCTCCGTCGGATAACGCTTAGACAGTGTCTCTGTCGGATAACGCTTTGACACCGTCTCCGTCGGATAACGCTTTGACACTGTCTCCGTCGGATAACGCTTTGACACTGTCTCTGTCGGATAGCGCCATCCTGTTATTTAAAGTTCATACCGCTGTCCCCCCTCTCCTTTACCCTGTCTCTCCAGCACTTGGAGCGACGGCTGATGGAGGTGAACGCCTTCCTCCGGGCCGACTCGCGCGTCTCCTCCAACCCCATCATGAAGCTGATGTTTGGGGACCCGCGCCTCTTCCTGGCCTCCGTGCCCCAGGACTCTCTGATCCACGGCTCGGCCGTGTGGAGCTGCAGGGAGAGGGTGTCCCTGCTCAGCCTCACCCACATCGTGGAGCAGAACGACGGAAAGGACACGCTGCCGCTGCTCTGGAGGTTCCTGCAGAAGGTACAATGGGATGGACCTGTTTGTTTTTACCCAAGACACTTGGCTTAACTGTGATTGTTTCTTAGCGGCCTGTCTTTTGTGTCCGTCTACTCTGCCTGGATGTGTGGTTTCATTGCATTGGGGTGGTGACTGTGTTGTCATTCATCTCCTCCCCCACCAGGAGGCAGAGCTGCGCTTGGTGAAGTTCCTTCCAGACATCTTGGCGCTGCAGAGAGATCTGGTGAAGACGTTTCAGAACGTGACAGACCTCCCCTTCAGCACCATTGAGGAGTTCATCAAGAGCCACAAAGCGGGTGAGTACTGTCCGACGCTGCTGGTAGTTATATTAGGCGGTGGAGACATTGTTTTTGCCTGCCTTTTATTAAATAGGTGAGGAGCATTTTTGACATAAGGACTTTTGAATGTGTCACCACACAGCTTCGTTGACAGTGTGGTACGAGAAGCGCATCAAAACCTTCCTGACAACTTGGAATCAGCTCAGAAACTCGCTGGCCACCAATGGTACGATGCATTTCCCACTGTATGTGTGCCAATGACTAAGCGTTGCCTAAGCCTGGACTTCTAACCTCCTGTGTGTGGTGCGTGTGGTCCGTCAGGTGAGCTGAAGATCCCGGCGGAGCTCTGCCGGGGGGACCTGGAGGTGGGCAGTGACTTCCAGGTGCTGCTGCCTCGGCGCCAGGGGCTGGGCCTGTGCTCCACGGCACTGGTCAGCTACCTCATAGCCCTGCACAACGAGCTGGTGTACTGTGTGCACCGACACACGGGGGAGGACACCAGGTGGGGGCGCTGTCGCCACGTCACTCAGGGCACACACTGGCAGGGTAGCAGTCCAGGCAATCTGTGTCTGACAATTGTTTATGGAAAATGGCTAATTTGTCCTTTAGGTGTGGAAAATGTATGTTTGATTGTGCCTAATTGACTAGAGCTTGGAAGAAAGATACAAACATGTTTTTTTCCCCCCCATTTGGTTTTCCACCCAGTTACACCGTAAGCCCAGCGGACTTGACCGACTTGCACGTGATCCGCTACGAGCTGGAGCGCGACCTGCTGCCCCTGGTGCTGTCTAACTGCCAGTACAGCATGGAGCGAGGCCAGGAAACCCTGCACGAATACGACCTGCCCAAGATCCAGAGGCAGATCCTCACCCGTTTCCTGCAGGGCAAGCCCCACATCACCCTCACTGTGAGCAGCCACAGGGACACGCGCCACCTGACAACCCATGATGTTGTATGGAGAGATGGGTTTGACCGCTCTGTTCTCATTGCAGGGCCTTCCCACTCTGGTGAACAGACATGACCGCAACTACGAAAACATCCTCAAAGATGTGAAGGGAAAAGTTGCACAAGTGGGTTAAAGATATGAATAGTAGTTTATGTCAATGAATAACCTCACCACTTAATAAATGCCCCTTTTCTTACCTTCTATGCCTCGTGTGCCCCCCTCCTCCAGGAGCCCCTGGCAGCCCTGGCCTTGTCCGCCCTGGCGGGGGAGCTGCAGTCCTACAGTGAGGTGTGTGAGGCCCTGTCCACGCTGGAGGTGGCCCTGGGCTTCCTGGCCATGACCGGCGGGGAGGCCCACATGCAGCTGGCCTGCTACCTGAAAGAGGTGCTGCAGATGGGTGACCAGACGGCCACACACATCCTCAAGGTTAGCCCCGGCTCCACAGCCGGCTGGAGCGCCCTGCTTATCCCTTATCTCCCCGCCACCGGCTCAGCCAAACAAACATGGAGGAGTCAGCGAGTGGCCTCAGCCTCCTCTGCCAAGAACTCCTCATTGGGAAATGATCCCTCCCACTAACAACAGACTTTGTTATTATTGTTAATGCAATGTTATTGTTTTGCACTGCAATATCCTCCCTGCTGGTGAAATGTCAAAGATTTAAAAAGGTGTTTTTGTGCTTCTTTGTTGTGAGAGAAACTCACCCTAGCATATATTTCATTCCTAGGCTCTTAGCATGTGCAACTTGAAGCACTGTGTGGCTCTGTGGCAGCTCCTGACCGCCCTCAAATCAGAGAACATGCTGCGCCTCAAGAGGGTGAAGCCCCACACCACACTGTTTAGACACTGCAGAGACCCAACAATATGCATCCAAATTCAGCTGGTGCAACAAAACAAGCAATGAACAGCTGAAAACATCACTAATAACGCTGACGGCCTGCTCTCTTCCTCCGCCTCCCCTTTTTTTCCTCAGGATCCGTTTGTGGGGATCTCGGAGGAGTACAAGAAGGCCCTGGGAGAAGAGGAGCGCAGGCTGCTGACTGCCTTCTTCTCTAAGAGCAGCCCAGAGGTCTTCCTGCTGGAGATGCACGAGTTCCTGCTGCTGGTCCTCAGGAGCCCCAGTGCCCCTGACACCTACAGGCCGGACTGGGGGTACGCTGAAAGGCCTTATGTTGGGTCACACAGCATCTGCTTGAGCTGGATGTTGTCTTTGTAAAACACCAATGCTCGTCTCATGGAGAAAGAGCTGACAGGAAGCCACGGATCAAAATACTAGAATATAAAAATAATTGTTCACCCAAATTAGTTTTTAAGTGCAAATGTAAATAATAATTTGTATTTATATTATTATATTATTATTATATTATTATTATATTGACTCACCTTTATTTATATAACACTTGTCAGAACGAAAGTTAAAAAGTGTTTTGGGTGTACAAACAATTATATAAACATTGCGACATACAATTCCCATGATATTATACATACAGTAGGATTAAAACACTACAGCCAAGAGAAACATTTATTTATAAATCTATAATTACAATAAAATAAACCAAAGGTCAAATTCATTCATGAAATTGTATTAAAAAACAACTGGTATTCCTGTTGAGAGCTGTTTTCTGAATCCTAAAGCATGGCATTGTTTTGGAGTCCCGCTGGCTGGCTGACTGTTTTTCCTCTCCTCCCCCCCACAGCCTGAAAGACACTCTGGTGTCCTACATGGAGCGTAAGGACCTCGACATTCCAGCCGACGTGGAAGAGTTCTTCCCGGAGGAGATCTGCCTGGCTCAGTATGTGGACGTCTGGAAGTTTACGGTGACCTTCAAACAGGAGCGCAGTCAGCGATAGAACCACGTCCATTGGCTTCCTCTATGGTGTTCCATTTGCTGCCCTTCTTTAACTGGAGTTTACAATTATGTCAATCAAATAGTGGTGAACCTGTGAACAGGATATCCTGGGATTTATAAGCACTGATGCATGCAAGAATAGCAATTACAAATAGTACTTATGTTCAGATTTTACGTGCCAGACCTATGGGTGTCTATGTGCAATATGCACATTACCTTTTATTTGGAAGGTTTTAATTTTCTGTTTGACCTACAATGCACCTTTGATATCTTTTCGCACTATAAGACTTATTTTCTTTCCCTAGACATTCTATTTTTCTTATCTAATCAAAATTGAAAGTGTTTTTATATCTGCTGAAAGTCAGTTCGCTTGCACTGATTTGAATGTGAATGCACATGTGCTACATAGTGGCAGCAAAAATGGCCGAAGAGTTTGTCCTTAAACTCAGGGATTAAACGTAATATGTAGGAGTACGATCATGGTGACTATATTTAGCATTTCTGAATAGGAAATGACAGTGAGCCATATGCTATGTTGTATTAAGGTTACTATATCACTTAACATTTCTTTAATAATGTTTCTGCAAAAATATTTGTCTGAAGTGAAAACTGCTCAAATATTGCCTATAGGCTCTTTTCAGATTATTCTTCAAAATCACTGCCTTACAGTATACAAAGCCTCATTGTTTTTCACTGTGTTAATGGTAAAGTTAGACCAACCTTTTTTATGGGATTCTGTTTCCTTGTTCATGTGATACAAGTTATTTGTTAAAAAAATATAGAATTGCTTCGCTACTCTTTGACTATGGTGTATCTTTAAAAAGAGTGTTTTATATGTTTTCAATTGGAGGATATTGTACAACCAGTTTTGTGTTTGAATCTACAGTTGTTATCTATGGGATTTGGTAAATCTTTGACATTGTTGAATTTACAGCTCTTCATATATCCTTTTTTTACCATTTTCATTGCTACTCTGAACATGATTAATATTGCCCAAAGGTGCGTTGATGATCACTGCTTTTCTTACACTATTTGCTTAATTTAGATTCCTCCCACAAACGCTTGCAGGTCAGTCTGAATCTGTGTCATCGTTTAATCGAGGGCATGAAGAGGCATCCCTGGTGAAGCACTCAGGAAGTGCTCGCCTGCCCCAAGTCACAAGACTCTTAAGACATCCAGTGTGAGCTCAATGTGTTATAAATCAGTATGATGCGCATGATAGGGCTAGAGAGCGCCATTGCTAAGGCGCTTTTCTCTTTACCAAAGCCGTGTTTAGAATAACGATTTCAAATGGGTGTGCTGACCCTGTATGAGACCACCAGGAAGCTAAAACGGAGATGTATATACGTTAGGTCCACTAGTGTTGGTTCTGAAACATTCCCAAAGTCCTCTGAGTTCAATCAATCAGACAACTTATTGAATAGCAAGGGAGGTTAGAATGCTTTGTTTGGTTCTGAATGGAACCCATCTATCAGCAGTACCATGCAGCATAATTCCATTTTCATAGTTCCGTTGGCGTGGGTCCGCGTGCCAGTAAAGACCGCTTCATGGTTGTTGGTACATTCCGTCGTGGTCTGAGGGTCCTTGCCCTAGCTCCTATTGCCCCTGCTATGTTCATTATCAAACCCTACTGTTGGAGCACAGGGGGCAAACTGGCCCACAATGGGGCATGAGGCGTGATTTACACTGCAGTGGCCTGGACAGCAAGCCTCAGTGAGCAAGCTCAATCCCTTCCTTCCACTCCCATGGACCTTACCCATGGCTCAAAGCTGCAGACACAAAGGGGCCTCAGGGACGCCCTGCCCAGGATTGTCTTTGTCCCCTTGATGAGAAGAAATTAGTAGAGAATTGCAATGCAGCAGTGGGAATGTCTAATGATTTTCATGGATGGTGGAGAGTTGAGAAGGTTTTTTAGTGGGTAAAGCATTGACCTCTGCCTGTTTGAAACATGCATTATCCTCACATAGATTAGTGGTAGTAGTAGCACATTCCTTTCAAATGTAAATGGTAGGTTGAGTGCAAGTTTAGCGAAGGTGGTAACACCAGTAGATGGCACTGTTGACCTTTTATCTTCCACCAAAAAGAAACGTGTAGAGCAGCCATTGCCTTCATGTACAAAGTGGGACAATCAAGCACACTTTCAATGGTCAGTTTTGATAAATGATTTGGGCCATTGGGATTTCTTGTTTGTTAATATCATTCCAAAAGCAACATCGAAGTGATTTTGTATTAAGAGATCATGTCAATGTTTTGTTTGCAATAGTATTCAATTCCTGACACTGATTTAAAGCAATTATTCATGAACGCTGCTATCTTTTAATTTAGCTAAGCCTGAAGCTTCAGCTATGAAACCTAAGGAAACAAACATAGACACAGGTTTGGAATTTTCACTTTTTTTGAGAAGTTTTAATATTAAACTCTTTTCTAACGACGTCCGATATACATCAGGTTTGCACCTCGGGGATCCAATATCATCCGCCGAGGTGACGCCAGCCACTTCAGGGAGTGAAGATTGAAATGATTACCTTATGAAATACCCTCAGAAACCTGAGAAAACACCAACACAAGCTACTGTATTTTCCATTGGGACCTACATGTGCTTTACTGGCGGACTGAGTAAATGTTTTCTTTAAATTAGCCCTCCAGGGTGCTGCTGTTATTGCATTATTATCAAATTAGTGTATTTTAATTACGACGTCATCTGAAATGTATGTGTGACTGGTTCAGGGCGGGGTGAGTGCTGGGGCTGTGTCCAGATTCTTTGGTTGGCCTTGTTTGCTCTGCCCTGGCCTGTTATTGGAGAGAGGAGCCCACCCTGAGCCAGTCCACAACATCTGTCAGTTGTATTAACAAATTTTATGCACTTCTCCCCACACTCAAAACTTGAGTTGCCTTCCAAGCACAAGGAAGAAATTAACAGCAATTCTGCCATGTTGTTCTATTGTGTGACGAGAAAATATAATTAGCCTACTAATATAGTTGCAGGCCTTGTTTTAAGTCTACAGAAGGAGTACACTTACTACAAATGAGGGAAAAAACGGTATAGTTTCTACTACCTTTAAAATGCATCTTTCCAACAAAAAGGACTAATTCTCCTGTTCCATTTGTGAAAGGTTTACTGTCTTGTCTACTTGTTTAAAATACAAAAGCATATTTCATTTAACATCTGAAACACTGAATCGTATAGCACGACCTTTGAAGTGAAAATGTTTCAAAAAGAAAATTTTTGTTTAATTTTTGCTTATACAATCAAAATGAGCAACTTCTGTCACTGCTTTATGAAAAAAAGTAGTGAAAACTTAAAAAACCAAGGACTTTCCTCAGTTAGAATAACTAACGGCGGTGTTTGTGTAATAACCAAAATGTCCAAGTGAGGCCTGCTGTTCAAAGTCCATCCAGGGCCGTGAAACCTAAGCCCCACTTTACACTACTTTCATTAGGGGGGCTTGAATTTCAATACCAAAACTGTCTGCAAGTACCAGACAGCTCTGCCCCTGCGCGCCACAGTAATGATATCACATTTTGAATTGGCTTGTAATGGTAAGATGAGAGGGTGTTTGAGAAGCCCAGAAATATGTCTCGCATTTCCCAAATAACAATAAAAAGTTACGGGCTCGTGTTGTGAGGTGCTCTGTTACATTTATGAAGTCCCATGCCCCTGCTGTTCTCCTCCTATCTACCGTTATAGGAAGAGCTGCAGTCAATGGATGTCATCATTCGACCCTCAGTTAGTTTCCTCCTGTTGCACGTTTGCCAGGATGGTATTTAGCTTGAGGGTAAACAGTTTAGAACGCTGCGTCTCCAGGCAGAACAGGGAACGTTTTAATAAGGTGTTGAAAATACTAGCAGTTATTTGCTCCTGAGCTCCCTTGCCAAGCGGCCAAGGGACACTGAGAATCTGTTAGGCAACTTGATTTTACCGATGACCGTCTGGGAGAAGAACTATAATACCTCAGATACACCGTCCACATTTAAAGATCTCGCCTAATAGTTTGTTTTATACTCTTTTTTTTTATTCTTCATTATTATTTTCAACTTTACAAGACGTTTGGCAAACTAACATGCACACTCGAATTTTGTTTCTTTGGTAAACTTAGAGAGAAGATTGTATGTATCTTCACATCTCATTCTTCAACCTAAGCTTCTCTCTGGTTCTCTTTCTATCCCGGCCCCCTATATCTCCGTCACCCTCCACCACACCTCCACTCTGCGCCCTCTGGTTTCTGCTCCTCCACCACACCTCCACCCTGTGCCCTCTGGCGCCCTCCACCACACCTCCACCCTGCGCCCTCTGGTTCCTCCACCACACCTCCACCCTGCGCTCTCTGGTTTCTGCTCCTCCACCACACCTCCACCCTGCGCTCTCTGGTTTCTGCTCCTCCACCACACCTCCACCCTGTGCCCTCTGGTTTCTGCTCCTCCACCACACCTCCACCCTGCGCTCTCTGGTTTCTGCTCCTCCACCACACCTCCACCACACCTCCACCCTGTGCCCTCTGGTTCCTCCACCACACCTCCACCCTGCGCCCTGTGGTTTCTGCTCCTCCACCACACCTCCACCCTGCGCTCTCTGGTTTCTGCTCCTCCACCACACCTCCACCCTGTGCCCTCTGGTTCCTCCACCACACCTCCACCCTGCGCTCTCTGGTTTCTGCTCCTCCACCACACCTCCACCCTGTGCCCTCTGGTTCCTCCACCACACCTCCACCCTGCGCTCTCTGGTTTCTGCTCCTCCACCACACCTCCACCCTGCGCTCTCTGGTTTCTGCTCCTCCACCACACCTCCACCCTGCGCTCTCTGGTTCCTCCACCACACCTCCACCCTGCGCTCTCTGGTTTCTGCTCCTCCACCACACCTCCACCCTGCGCTCTCTGGTTTCTGCTCCTCCACCACACCTCCACCCTGCGCTCTCTGGTTCCTGCTCCTCCAAGCAGCTGCTCCTCATTCCCCAGGCCTCCAGCAGATCCTCAGCTGTTCCCACTTTCCCCCGGAGTTCCTGTGTGAGGGATTAGCACTTTGGTTCAGCTGGATTTGGCCTTCTAACGGCTCCCAGGCGGCGGCGGCGGGCACCGCGGAGCCCGGAGAAGGGGTTAAACAGTGGCAGACATGTCTGAGGCCTGGCCCACCCCGTCCCAGAGCTACCTCCACGGCCTTGCCTGCTCAGGGATGAACCAAGAGGAGCACACAAAGAGATCTGTCCCACCCTGTCCCAGAGCTACCTCCACGGCCTTGCCTGCTCAGGGATGAACCAAGAGGAGCACACAAAGAGATCTGTCTCCCATGGGCCTCCTTGACTTCCCTGCCCCGTGATTATCAGAGACTCCCGATCCCTGACCCTGTTTCCTAGAGAATCAGATGGGTCCCTTTAAAAAACGGATCAGAGCCACTGAAATGCTAGTCATCTATGAAATTGTACTTAGGTGGTCATAAATAACTTTGATTCACCACTTAAGATTCTCGCCAAGTAGACGACTGTAGCATTTCCATTTTTTTATTTCTTTTTTTTTTATGATGACTGGAAACACTTTTATATCGGCTTTTGTCAGAGTGAAAACTGTCAGTGTAGAAATGAGAACTGTGGCTTTCACAAGCTAAACTCTGAGAGAAAAACACTGATGCATTCTGGCACAAAGAAGAAAATGTTATATAATACTCCCCCCATCCCCCCATCCCCCCTTCCCCTCTTTCTCCTCTTGCTGTCTCCCCCCTTCCCCTCTTTGCCCTCTCTTTTGGACGTTTTGTCTTTCGTTTTCACTTTGTCCATGCCCTCCTTCCTGAAATGCTTTGCTATGGGATGGCCCATTGGCTGTGACTAGATAAGGGCCCTGGGAGAGGTCCTGTTGACTGGGGGAAACAGTGGATTAACATGATGACTACTGGTGCCAGCGCCATAGCCAACCAGGGGAGTCTGTCACAGTCGATGAAGGTGCTGACAGAAAGCCCGCGCCGGATTACAGAAGTGGGATTAGGGGTTTATGTATTTGTTACCACGGCGACGAGAGAGTAATTAGAGGAACGAGAGGAATGTGACAGAGCTGAGAGGGAGGGAAAGTAGAGATGGAGGGGAGAGGTAGAAAAGGGAGACAGAACGGAGAGAGAGAAAGGGTGAGGGACAGGGAAAGACTGAGAGAGAGAAAGGGTGAGGGACTGGGAAAGACAGAGAGAGAGAGAAAGGGTGAGGGACAGGGAAAGACAGAGAGAG
This sequence comes from Galaxias olidus, assembly GCA_026901105.3. NCBI lineage: Eukaryota > Metazoa > Chordata > Actinopteri > Galaxiiformes > Galaxiidae > Galaxias > Galaxias olidus. The sequence goes on from JAPMUY010010611.1 coordinate 298,944, forward strand.
AGAAAGGGTGAGGGATAGGGAAAGACAGAGAGAGAGAGAAAGGGTGAGGGACTGGGAAAGACTGAGAGAGAGAAAGGGTGAGGGACAGGGAAAGACAGAGAGAGAGAGGGTGAGGGACTGGGAAAGACAGAGAGAGAGAGAGGGAAAGACTGAGAGAGAGAAAGGGTGAGGGACAGGGAAAGATTGAGAGAGAGAAAGGGTGAGGGACAGGGAAAGACTGAGAGAGAGAAAGGGTGAGGGACTGGGATAGACTGAGAGAGAGAAAGGGTGAGGGACTGGGAAAGACAGAGAGAGAGAGAAAGGGTGAGGGACTGGGAAAGACTGAGAGAGAGACAGGGTGAGGGACAGGGAAAGACGCAGCGTTCCATGACCTCGTCCTGGGAGACATTGGTTGTAATGCAGGGGCTCATTCATTTTAGCGGTGTTGTTTATCGGGGAGGCCTGTCCTCCACTGCCACAGGAGAGGCTGTCTACCCTTGACCTTTCAGCCCCCGTTTCCCATGTTAGCGATGGAGAGGAGATGGGTCTACCCCTGGCCCCCCCCCCTCCTCTTTCCTGGTGAGGTCTAAGGCAGGGTTTGGTTTCACCGCCCCTCTCACCTTGGGCCCAGCACAAATACACAACACCCTCTCCAATTGCACTTGATAATATTTATCCTCAATTATAATTGTGCAGATATGAATCCCTGAGTGGAGTACAGTGGCAGAGGGAGATGGCGAGTGGCCTTGAGTCCCAGAAAAGGCCTTGCTGAGCTGGGCACAGAGTCACTGAAGAGCTCCCCAACATCTGGGCAAAATAAGCAGCAGGGCTATTAAGACCCCCCCACACCATGTAGAAACACTTGGATGTATATTTGTCTTTGCGATGAGTCTGCGTACGTGTGTTGGAAAAACGAAACGAGAAACCAGCTAAATGATACTCTTAAGTGTTGCCTGTGTGGTGGTCACAGTTTGAATAAATGAAAGGAGCTGGGAGCGAGCCCTCAGCCAGGCACTCTGTTAAGCCAATAAGGAGGAGGGGTCAGAGATAAGTGTATTAATGACTTCAGGTGGACACCACCACATAAACCGTGAAGCCATAAATCAGTCAAACACATGTCCTTTGGTTTGAGAAACGAGGGCGGCGGGCTGCAGAACCCATTGGTCAGGAGTCCCCTGGAAAAACAGAGGTGGATGGTGCAGCTCACCTCACGCTCAACCATAAGAGCAGTGAATAATCGCCCGTGCGGAGGAAACCGTGCTGTCAGATTGTCGGTTTTGTGCGTAGATGAGTGTTCTAAGGGGCCCGGGGCCTGGCTCAGAACCTCAGTGGCTGCCTGGGAAAACAAGCTTTCAGCACTTTTTGTTTCACTATAGTGAAAAGCTGTGGTTGTGGGCAGGGTGTGGATAGGCCATTAAGGTGGGGATAATACAGGAGTGCTCAGACACAGTCTGGCCCCTGACTCTCATATCCTAAACGCTGCGGCTTCATCTCCACACAGCCTAAAGTACAACACACACTGCCTGCTGGTGAGAGTGAGAGATTACTTAAAGGGAGATGGATGACTTTTCTGAGACTAATGGCTGCCATAAATATATCTCCAACGGGACTCTGTACAACACAATGGCCCGTAATGCGTTTGTAACAGCTACCAGTCCCCTCCGGTATGACGTGGGAATGAGACTGGTGTGACAGCACATAAGGTGAACACGGTCCTGGTACACAAAGGCTCGTATTTGCCTTGGCCCCTTCTGAACGAGAGAGTGTCCCATGAGCCTCTCAAGCTTGTAGCAGCACCCTATAGGTTCAGAACATCTGTCTCCTACCGTCTGCCCTGCCAATCACCATGCACTTCCACTAAGCTTTTGGTTCAAGATGGCCATCAGATTTGTTGGGTTGTCTGGATCATTAGAGGTGGCATCAGAGGATTGTGGATTTTCTGGCGGGGGGAAATATCCTGAAATAACGAGGGGAAGGAACAGCTGCCAGCAGTTCTTTCTTTAACGTGTAACACACTGAGGACATTTTTTGTGCCGTTGTTGTTCCTGGCAGGACAAGGGGTTTTGGGCAAGTCAGCACCGCCCTGCGATGCCCAGGAACGACACGCGTGTCATTTCCTACCAGGGGCAATCATTTGGTTATTACGGCCGCTCACTGGCAGCGAACTCGTGTTCTGTCTCTGATTTCCAAAATGAAACATGTATATTTTTCTTTTGTCGACAGAGGAAATATTTCCAGGCAAATCAAGATTGTGTTCCAACAAGGTTTCGTGGTTCTCAGTAAGAAAAAAAGAAATCTAGTTTTATAATGAACTGTACGAAATGTCTGAATCAGGCCATTTATAAATATGCTCAAGAAGTGCCCTTGGCTTTGAAAAATGGCATATTTATATACCCTACCCTGTATTACACTGTGTGATGGATTTCTAAACTGTATATACAAACCCTGCACAAACAATACAGACTAATTGCAAGGTATCTTGAATTACATGATGTTTAACTTGTTTTACACAGTGCGATAACAGGAAGGTCACATGTAATTAAATGTTATTAATGAGCTGACTGACTAGAATGAATACTGTTTGACTGTGGACTATCTTAAACCTGTTTCACTCCACTTAGTCCTCTGCTGCCAAACGTGGCCGTGGATTGGTTGTTTAGTTGCAGCGAGATGTAATATCATTCAACGCCAGTGTTTTTCCAGATGGATGACTTTGAACTACAAGCAGACAAACCCATTTCGGGAGCCAGCTGGAGATGATTTTTCTGTGTCAGGCATTGCCCTGGTGGGGTCGCTCTCTGCTCGTGCACACTGCCAAGGCAGGGCTTAGTGAGCAGGCCATTCAGTTTATCTCTGTCACTATTAGAAAGATAGATGGGGAAGCAGAGTCGCATTCTGACTTCCAAAAAGAAATTCAGTAACTAAGAGAAACAGATGATGCAACAAAAGGCTTCTAGTTAGAATGGGAAACGTGGAGGTTTATGACAAGTGAAGAACTTACAGCTGCATCAGCAAAACCACAAAGCTGTTTTGAAATTGAGTTTGGGGGATAGTATTCTGTTATTTGAAAAGTTGATTAGTGGACTGAAGCGATCGTTGCTAATTGAATATTTGAATATCACATCGCGGCATATTACAATGGCCACTCATATCCCTCAAGTCCTGATTCAGTAACAACACCACAAAGACAAAAACAACACAATCACACTTTCAAACAACCCTGTTAGACCACAATTTCCCACACCAAACTCTCATTCCACCCTAATTTATTGGCAGCGTACTCCGCTGCACTAAACCTCCTCTCCCAGAAACAACAGAGGGGGAAACAGAACACAAAAACAAAAGCAGGCGACATGCAAAAGAGGGCCTTGAAGTTTTGGAAAGGGGAGAGCGTCTCTGTCCCCCAGGGCCCCCACAGCTGAGCATCAGTATTCCACAGCCATCCCGTAGTTGGCTGGGCTGTCAGGACAGCCGGTGGAGCGGGCCGCTTGCCAAGGCAGCTCTAATGGCTGAATTATGGGCTGCAGGCAGCTGGCCCTATCAGCCAATAGACCACATCACTAAGGGGGCATCTGTCTTCTTCACTTCTTCTTCACTGCCCACTGTTGATAATGGAGGTGGCACGACCACATAGGTGCATGTGTGTGTGTGAGTGTGTGTGAGTGCATGAGTGTGTGTGTGTGTGTTGGTCTCTCGGTGTAAGCAGCTTGGAGGTGTCAGACCACACTGTGGACTGGGGAGTGGGGATAGCCTTAAGCCCCTCTGACCCTGGGGTCTCTCTCCCAGCACTCCCGTCTCCTCCTCTCAGGCGCTGGGACTCGGGGATCATCAGGATGAGGTCATGGCAACAGCTGATGTCAAAGAACAACAACTATTACGACAAGCAGCTATACACCCCAGCTTAAAGTCCCTCTACTGACATATAGATTTATTGTTGTTGTTAATGATTCATATAAAGTTGTTGTTATGTCAACGTTTTCTGGACCAAGTGAATATACTGTGACTGTGTAATATTCCTCCAGTCCTGTTCTCAGGGGTTGTTAATCATGGCCAATGTGTATACCATAAAGACGGGCAATTAAACCCCCCTCTCCACTCAGCTGTGGCGGCGGGGCCCTGCCCATGACCGCTATCAGAGCCGGGAATTATCTGGAAGTGGCCGGAAAGACAGGCGATACGCTCCTTTGTGTTTTAACACCCTCCTTCGCTCATTTGCCAGAGTTTATCAGTGGATAGAGAAAGGGGCTCCCTGGCTGTAGGCATGGCTGGGCTGGCGAGGCTTTACCCTGGGCCGAGCGGGAGGGGCAGAGGCCTTCCCTGGAGCACTGATAACACTCTGGGATGACTTCCAGTCCTGCCTGATAGCACGGGGGGGGGGGGGGGGGGGGGGGGGGGGGCAGAGTTGTTGGTCCAAGGACAGTGATAGCTGTCCCGGTTTTCCGCCACGCCGGAAGACTTCGGATGTATCTTGTGGTTTTATTTGCGACAAATAGGAAACAACTGCTGAGTGTATTTACACGTTGACACACACAAAAGCAACAGTTCTCCTGCAGAAGAGCATGAAAGGGGGGTTGAGGCTTCACAGAGAGGCTGTAGATCAGCGGGCCAACAGCAGGACACTTGACTAGATCCTCCCTGGTCCTGCAGGCCACTCTGGGCCCAGCAGCATCCTGAATCAGGCTTAGAGTGTCACAGCCTGACACCGCCCCACAACCGGGTCAGCCATGTAAATCTCACACATACATCACACAGATGATCTGAGCAATAACATTCATAAATCTGTTAAACGGCAGGCGGGCCACGAGGAGAGGAACAAGGGGGGAAGGGGAGCTGTTCAAAAAATAAAAAAAGGTACAAATAAAAAAAAATCTAATAAGTATTTCATTTCCTTTTGAACTGGCGTAGAGGCCCAGGCGGGGTGTTCCTGGGTTACATCACGAGGTGATGACTTTAGCACACAGTACAGCCCCCCCCCCCCCCCCCCCAAACCCCAACCCTCACCCTCACCAAAACTCTCCCCGTCGGGATCATCCATCTTGGTTCTGCGTGCTGCGTCTCCTAGATAAGCAGACAGTGAGAGATCAGACAGACAGAGTGCGGTTTAAGAGCCTCACTCGGACACAGGAACTGACACTTTATCTCCAGTCACTTTCACACGAGAGACACTGACACAGGGAGAGAGGGAGCAAGAGACAGAGAGACAGAGAAAAAGAAAGAGAGAGAAGGGGAAAGAGAGAGATATGGAGAGAGAGAGAAAGAAAGACAGAGAAGGGGGGGTAGAGAGTGAGAGACAAAGAATGTAAGCGAGAGAATTTGGAGAAGTTGGGGGCACATCGTTGTGCTGCCTTAGGACTCACATCCAGCTAGCCAAGCTACCTCCGACTGTACAGCCTAAACAGATGTTCCTTTGATCTCCTCAACACACACTTCAATGGTGAAGGGTGGATTTATCATTCTTAGAAGAACCAATGGGATTTCAACACGGGACACACATATACACACAGTTAGCGTTTGAGGGAGTGTGAAGTCAGGACACGGAGGCCACATGAATCTGTGGAGGAAAGGCCTGTGTTTTCACAGCGAGTTCAGCCGGGCTATCAGGGGGAGACAGCTCAGTCTGACTGGATGACCCACACCAGCCATCCATCTCCTCCCTGCAGTTGTTGTGATCCTACTCTACGATAGCGGTCGTAATTTCTCTCCCAGAGTCTTATCACTGACAGGACCCAATCCTCCCCTGCTTTAGGTGTCTTGCATAAGCCTGCACAGATAGCACAAACCCAGCAGACACCAATGGATAGCACCTCTGGCGAAACTAGAGTGTGCGGTCTGTTGAAATTAGCAACACTAAATATCTAGCTGTGTAAATCTGTTTAATTATGAATATATTAGTAAATAACCGGACATATAACTGATTGGAGGGAAGTGTATATATTATCCCAGATTTATGTAGATTAATGTCTACTCCGTCCATGCAGTTTTAATGGTTCCAAAGATATTTTTACATATAATGCTACAATGCCAATTTGTCTGTAACGCTATAAATCAAGGTCCTTGAAATAAGCGTTATTATTATCACAAGTATAGGCTTATTAACACATAAAAATGTTTAATAAGAATCTTATAAGGACGTAATTACGTATTAACTAACTCCTATTACAAGGATCTTAATTTAAAGCATTACCAATTTGTCTTTATCTTGCACATGGATTTGTTTCAATGTCTTTGCTTGAAATTTATCTTAATATTTTTTAACTAGTTGTTGACTTGCTCTGGCAGAGTATCTCCTTTAAACCATTCTGTACCCCTAAGCAGAGGAGATGTAGTCTCTCTCTCCCTCTCTTCCTCTGAGCGGAGGAGATGTAGTCTATCTCTCTCTGTACCTCTAAGCAGAGGAGATGTAGTCTATCTCTCTCTCTCTCTACCTCTGAGCGGAGGAGATGTAGTCTATCTCTCTCTCTGTACCTCTAAGCAGAGGAGATGTAGTCTATCTCTCTCTCTGTACCTCTAAGCAGAGGAGATGTAGTCTATCTCTCTCTCTACCTCGAAGCAGAGGAGATGTAGTCTATCTCTCTCTCTCTACCTCTAAGCACAGGAGATGTAGTCTATCTCTCTCTCTCTACCTCTAAGCAGAGGAGATGTATGGACAGATTTGTAGAATCCCCGTGTGTTTATTTATCTATGGGGCAGTGCACCTTTACCCTAACGTCACGGGGGCTATTCAAATCCCCTAGTCATTAAACAACAGACTTTGATAACCCACCGTTTCTCTGTCTTCCTCCCTAGTCTCTCTCTCTGTCTCTCTGTCTCCCTCTGTCTACGTTTTACCATCTCTCTCTCTCTCTCTCTCTCTATTCTCATTCCCACACACACCCCAGATGGAGATGCATACATTTTGAAAACATCCTTGAAACATCTCAACTTACAGCTGAGCTGACCAAGACTAACAAACAAACATGTCTACCCCCCCCCCCCCCCCCATCTTTTGTCTGTTGATCAGTGTGGGGGGTGTTGACTGTAACCTCTGGTGTGTGGCTGGAGGCCTGTTTGCTTGGACTGCGCCCCTCTGACGGAGAGGTGCTGATGTCTGAGGGGAAGCTGTCGGTCAGCGCTGGCCGGTGCCGCTCCGGCCCGCACACAGGTGTCAACCTGTCACCATCTCCATGACCTCGGCTCACCTGACCGCTGGAAGCCCATGTGCGGAACAGCTGTGTGGTTTACATGGCTGAGTGAGTGTGTGTGTGAGTGTGTGTGTGTGTGTGTGTGTGTGTGTGTGTGTGTGTGTGTGTGTGTGTGTGTGTGTGTGTGTGTGTGTGTGTGTGTGTGTGTGTGTGTGTGTGTGTGTGTGTGTGTGTGTGTGTGTGTGTGTGTGTGTGTGTGTGTGTGTGTGTGTGTGTGTGTGTGTGTGTGTGTGTGTGTGTGTGTGTGTGTGTGTTAGAATTAGCAGAGGAAGGAGCAGTTGCTCAGTTGAAGGACAGCCTCTATTCTTATGTATTCCTACATAAATTCCACTGTGTCCACACTTCATCTACTTGTGGTTGCCAATCGATATAGCGGACACAGGGGCTGGCTGTTAGTATTGAGAGTGGAGGCTGGGTTACAGGGTCTGGCCGTTAATGCTGAGCGTGGTGGCTGGGTTAGAGGCGCTGGCTGTTAGTGCTGTGCGTGGAGGCTGGGTTAGAGGGGCTGGCTGTTAGTATTGAGCGTGGAGGCTGGGTTAGAGGGGCTGGCTGTTAGTGCTGAGCGTGGAGGCTGGGTTAGAGGGGCTGGCTGTTAGTGCTGAACGTGGAGGCTGGGTTAGAGGAGCTGGCTGTTAGTATTGAGTGTGGAGGCTGGGTTACAGGGTCTGGCCGTTAATGCTGAGCGTGGAGGCTGGGTTAGAGGCGCTGGCTGTTAGTATTGAGAGTGGAGGCTGGGTTAGAGGGGCTGGCTGTTTGAACTGAGCGTGGAGGCTGGGTTAGGGGGGCTGGCTGTTAGTACTGGGCGTGGAGGCTGGGTTAGAGGTTGGCTGTTAGTATTGAGTGTGGAGGCTGGGTTAGAGGGGCTGGCTGTTAGTACTGACCGTGGAGGCTGGGTTTTAGGGGCTGGCTGTTAGTGCTGAGCGTGGAGGCTGGGTTTTAGGGGCTGGCTGTTAGTGCTGTGCGTGGAGGCTGGGTTAGAGGGGCTGGCTGTTAGTATTGAGCGTGGAGGCTGGGTTAGAGGAGCTGGCTGAGTGGAGCTGGCTGTTAGTACTGAGCGTGGAGGCTGGGTTAGAGGAGCTGGCTGTTAGTGCTGAGCGTGGAGGCTGGGTTAGAGGGGCTGGCTGTTAGTACTGAGCGTGGAGGCTGGGTTAGAGGGCCTGGCTGTTAGTACTGAGCGTGGAGGCTGGGTTAGAGGAGCTGGCTGTTAGTGCTGAGCGTGGAGGCTGGGTTAGAGGGGCTGGCTGTGCGTGGAGGCTGGGTTAGAGGGGCTGGCTGTTAGTACTGAGCGTGGAGGCTGGGTTAGAGGGGCTGGCTGTTAGTACTGAGCGTGGAGGCTGGGTTAGAGGGCACCACTATGGGCCTTCCACCTCAGGAGAGTCGGCCTAGCAGTTTAACCCTGGAGCCGACTTAGACTTTGACTAGCGAACCTACAAACACAGACCTCCACGCGATAAGGGTCAGTGTGAATCCAACAGGGGCCCGAGGGGCCACAGGAAGAGCGGGTTCAAAGAGCGGAGCCCCGAAATCCCAGGTCCCCCGTATGTCTCCCTGTAAACGTGGCTGTGAAAGTCAGTAAGCCATGACAGAGCCCCCCCCCCACATACGCTGTCAGGGGTAACCGGGGGCTGTTTGCTCGGCGCGGCTCGCCAAAGAGCTGAGGGGCCTCTGGTGGAGATCTGAGGGGGAGACTAGCTGTGAGGCTCAGGTTCAGCTACTGACACAGGCTCGCTGGATGTGCTTCCAGCGACAGGGCTGTGCGTCTGCCTCTGCCTCTGCCTTGGTGGGACGGTGAGTGGGCCCGCCCTCTCAGCCAGACCCAGTCTGAAGGCCTGACCGGGCATGGAGACTACAGCTGGTCTGAACCTCCCCTTCCTGGGGAGGATGGAGGGTGCCATCCCATGGTGCCATGTTTGCCTGTGGCGGTGTGGGGCAGCATGAGATCCGTGGTGTGGGACCTCCTCCCTCTGTACGTTCATAATGCTGGTCAGGGACCAGCGGGCAGCGTCGGCGCAGTGCTATTTTGGACAGAGAAAGTCCTGTTTTGGAAACGTCTGTTGCTGACCAAGCACTAATGATGAAATCATGCAACATGGCCACGTGTATGCCAGTGTTTGGTTCCTCTACTCGATTCTGTGAATGACCTGCGGGGTTATTGCAGCCAGGATGGGTGACATTCCATAGTACACATGACACAGCGGATTCAGGTTGTGTAAACCATAGGCTAGGAAGCTTAATTTGACAGACAAAATGTTTTATGAAAGTCTCTCTAATTCCAGCAGGCCAATTTAATTAAACTTGTGGAAATTTACTTTGTATGTAAGTGATCGCTCTATCAATGTAACCCCTTGAAAATCAAATCAAGTACATGCACTTTCAGATAAAAACAACAATTTTCTCTAAAGTTTTCACGGGCCTCAAAACTCTCCTTTACTGTCTGTCTACCTGTCCCCCTCCCCCCTCTGTCTCTCTCTCTCTCTCTCTCTCTCTCTCTCTCTCTCTCTCTCTCTCTCTCTCTCTCTCTCTCTCTCTCTCTCTCTCTCTCTCTCTCCCCCTCTCTCTGTTGTGCGCTTGTACGATTTCCTCAACATCTGTTACAATTTACCTTGGCAAAAGAGCTGGCTGGACATTTTGCCATTGTTATTCCTCTCTTACTCTCTTAGCCTTTCTGCAGAGAAAATAATAGTCTGGGTAAGCAAACACTCTGTGCCCAGAGAGAGCTAATGGCAGTGTGTGTGTGTGTGTGTGTGTGTGTGTGTGTGTGTGTGTGTGTGTGTGTGTGTGTGTGTGTGTGTGTGTGTGTGTGTGTTTGTGTGTGTGTGTGTGTTTGTGTGTGTGTGAATTAAACACCTCGTGGTAAAGACAACCACAGAGAGCGCGTCCATTAAGACTGCCCTGGGGAATTCAAGTCTCACATAGCTCAGTCTTTTGGTCGTTGACGTAAACAGAGCATCGAGTACCTGGAAAACATAACTCCTAAATATTCGTACCAACTTTTATTGCATTACCATAATATTTCACACTCAGTTAGCGTAGAAGCTCGAGTTTCATCAAAAGTTGTGAAGCTGTCTGTGAGTTGGCTGTACAGCGAATATTCAGACCAGCCAACTAAACCTAATGTGACATTATGGAAACATGTTGCAGGCCCAACTGAATCTGTGTTAACATTCGTTTTTGCACGTGTCTGTCCGTGTGTATGTATGATGTGTGTGTGTGTATCTTTGCCTGTGTTTGCTTAAGTTTATCTCAACACTTGTGCACTCATGTAACATCCCCCTCTAACTGAGCCTTTGCCCGGCCTGCCATCCATGAATGCCTGTGTGGTGTCTTAGTAATGAAGGGGTTTGGATGTGCAGCACTAGACCTCTGTGCCATTGGTGTCTCTCCAGGAACCCTGGCCTCCCATCCTGCTCAGTGCAGTCCACGCAGAGTGACGAGGTCCACAGAGATTCACCACTCCTCCAACAGATATATGTCCCGGGGTCTGTAAAAATCTCATGAAATGCAATATATGTTCCCTGATCAAAATGTCATGAAATACAGTATACATTCCCTGACCAAAATGTCCCACAACACGCATTGGACACAGGCAGTTGCTTTTACTAGCCTTATGTCTGATAGTATGAATCATGCCATGTCTATATTGCTCAGTCTCCTAAATGTCAGCCTGACAGTGTAGCCCTTTACCAGGGACGTTTCACTAGGAGATTATGGACACACTCCAGTTTCTCCGACATGCAGTACCGTTTGTCGCCCATGGATGGCACTCTGGCTCCATTCAAACAGACCTAGGTGACTCCTGGCGCTCGGCAGCCTAGGTGAGAGTCTAAATGGGGGCTCTGTCTTTGCACGTCCAGCGTGCTCCAGGAAAGGGAGAATTACAATAAGTTATTAAAATGTATTGGCACCAGATGTGGACGGGCCCTGTTCTGGAGACAGAGCTGAACGTGTTCTCGCCTGGTCATCTGACTTGCCCACCTCGTTCATAGCCACTCGCTCACCTACGCACAGCAAATCCACACGGACAGTCATGCACAGAAACACACACACACACACACACACACACATTATTCTCTCTCACAGACACACACAAACACACGCACAAAAACATACATACACACACGCATACTAGTACTCTCTCTCTCTCTCTCTCTCTCTCTCTCTCTCTCTCTCTCTCTCTCTCTCTCTCTCACACACACATACACACACACACACACACACACACGCACAAACATGCCATCACTCACACACAAAGGCACACTTTTCCACTCCGTTGCACTTAAGAGTCAAGGACCAGACACACTTTGGAGCACTGTGGAATATGGCGGTTATCAATGTGTCGATCAGGCAGATGAATGTGTGTGTCAGTTTGACATGCGATAGCACTGCGTGCATTAGTGTGAGGGAGACGGGCCCCCCACATCGCATCTCACACACGGCCTTGGGGGTAAACGTGACCGGGTCAGAGGCTATCGAGAGGGAGCTGTCTCCGTTTGATGATGTCACAGATACCATCTCACAGACCAGGGGCCAGTAAGTGGGTGATAAAGTCTCTTTAAAACAAACATGGGTTGGACACAGTTCTACCTGCCTCCACAGTACACTCCCCTCAGGCTGGCTGGGTTGGTTTGACCTTGAGTGTCTGTGTCTAGGGGACAGACGAGGATCAGAACAAACTCTCTGCTTCATAATGTTACCGGTGTTGTACTAGGTAACATCAAACAAACAATCTGATCTGAAATGTATATGTTCTAAAATGCTATATCATTATATATTACACATATTAATAAAATATCACTCCACTGCATTTTTCTACTGCTTAAGTGCTTAAACCTGCACGTACAGTATAAAACGTACGTAAGAGGTTGGTTACAACGTATAAACATGTCCTCTTCTCTTTAAGCTTTGTGGTTGATAATGGCAAGTGATTAGTAACCTGTGTAGTTTCTGCACAAGTTCAAAGACCTATGAGGACCGGTGGGCCACTGTACCTGAAACATGGGGGCCACCAGCTTAGAGGTCCCCCTGATTATCTGCTCTCTCTGTCATCAGAGAGGCCACCTGAACGCCCTCTGACCCGGGGCCGCAGGTGTTAAAGGGGACACTTAGAGAGGGGCCTCCACCTGTGTTCTACCTTTAGTCTACAAAGACACGGCTCAAATGACTCATCAGGAGAATGAGCTTGGAACTCTGTTAAAGGTCTGTGTTTGGGTCATCTCAGCTGGAGGTTAGGGCATTTCAATGTAGCATTTGGGTGTTTATCGTTCTCTCCCTGTCTCTCGCTCTTTCTCTCACGTGTTGCTCTCCTCTTTCTCATTCCTAGAAGCTAGCACCTTGGGGGACAGTTAAGTGCCAGAGCGTGATTGACAGCCTGGGGGGGGGGGGGGGGGGGGGTTCCGACAGGTGCCGAGTGTGCTTGGGAAGTCAAAGACTCAAGGCTCACCTCTGACCTTAAAGCATTACAGTAATAATGGCTTTCTCTGCTACGTACATCTACACCTCTCTCACAGCTTATTTCCAGTCAGTTCACGTTAGTTTCTGGCTCCATATAAAATGTGGGAGAGAGCGTCCTGTGTTCCCGTACGTTGTTACCAAGCTGCGTCCGTTTTAGCGTAAACAACACGCAGCGCCCTGGACACTCTACAGGGCGTCTTTTATGAGTGGGTAATAACGGAGCTGGAATCATTTGTTGAACAGTAGTTGAAAACCTCCTTTGGTTGTAGCGGGCGGGAGGAGGGCTGAAACTTGGCCAGCCTTAAAACAGCAGTGTGGGCCCAAGGTGCCATTAGTGGCTGTGGAGCAGCTGGAAGTGATTCAAAAAACATGGCGTGGAGGAGGTAGTTTAAAACCACATGCTTTTCGGCTGGGTTTTCACACTGTTCTTGCCCATTTAGCCCTAATGGCTTCGCACAGTCTCAATGCGACTGTCTGCGGCCGCGCTCCAGCAGGGCGACAGCCATGATGACCAAAGGCAAAGACGGCCATCGTCAGTTTAGGGTGGCGGTGATTAGCGTGGCTACTGTGTGGAGGTGTTAACGGGCTGGTGGAGGCTCAGGAATCCCACATGGAGCACGGGGAGGGCCATCTGCTTCCTGTGTTTCAGGAGAGAGAGAGAGAGAGAGAGAGAGAGAGAGAGAGAGAGAGAGAGAGAGAAAGAGAAAGAGAGAGAAAGAGAGAAAGAGGGAGAGGGAGAGAGAGAGTCTTGCTTATTTGACAGTTTAAAAGCCTGATGGGTCGCACAGGTGAACTGGACTTAACCAGCCTGTTTGACACAGGCACAGGGTGTTGCTATGTACGATACTGGACTTAACCAGCCTGTTTGACACAGGCACAGGGTGTTGCTATGTACGATACTGGACTTAACCACCCTGTTTGACACAGGCACAGGGTGTTGCTATGTACGATAAGGATCTTTCATGTCATGGCAGTTACATCCTTTGTATTTTAGCCATGCCACCAAAGACTCCTCTGAGCTACTCTGAGGGGCCGTCTAAGCAAACTGTTGTAGTTTTGGCTCAGTGGCAATCACCTAAACAGTTTCTTTCCAGTGTTCTGTCACGGGCCATACTCTACACCCCTATACAGTAGAGTAGGTAGACAAGCCTGTTTAAAAAGCCCACCTGAATAAACTTCCTGCGCTATCTGCTGTAATTATGGGATTATCCCTCAGGAATTCACCAACTCCCCGGGCCTAGGGACATAGCAACACATATGCATGCACCTACAAGGAGAGACTCTCTCTCTCTCTCTCTCTCTCTCTCTCTCTCTCTCTCTCTCTCTCTCTCTCACACACACACACACACACACACACACACACACACACACACACACACACACACACACACACACTCTCTCTCTCTAATGCAAGCAAACACAAAAATGTAAAAACAAATAAACACATAAAGCATGCTTTTTCTGTAGGATTTTCACTGTCAGAAACCTTTACCTGAACCATGGAGGCACAACGTTATCCAGGGGTTGAGTTGGGTCGGAGCTCTCCTGATCCAAAACATAACAGGAGCTCTGGCACCTCAGCCAACTGGATCTCCACCCTCATATACTGTAGGCAGAAAAATTCTTTCACAAAGCTTGCCAATGTGTCAAACTGCAGCACAGTCTTCATTTTCACTGTAAAATTGTAATTGTCATACACAGCAGATATATTATGGAATCGTGTCTCTGTTCCAATCAAACATGATTATGAGTTGTTGCTATTCAGCACTCAAAACAGTGAAATGGCGTGTTGGCCTCTGCAGCCTGGCTCTTCACTTGGCCAAGCATGGAGAGAAAAAGAAATGACCGCTATTTAATCCTAAATTCACCACATCTAATTAGCTAAAAAACAAAAGGAATTTATCAGATGTCATGCTGTTATCTCTCTACTGAATACAAATAAATACTCCAACTCAGAATGAACTGAGGGTTGTGCAATGTTGATCCCATCAACTTGGCAGCCATTCTTTTTTCCATTTCTTTGAAAGTAAACGGTCCTAATTGCACATAAATGTGGCTTGTCGCAGTAATAGTCCAGATGGTAATTCCATCAACATATTACAAAGTTTGACCAATATCTTTCAGATATCAATCTTGAGTGTGCGCATGCCACTTGGGCATGGCTGCAGTGTGTCAGAGCGTTGGCGGATAATCACTTTTTGCTAGTGTGGTCAGCAACACTGCCACATAGATTACGTCAGCTACTACTGCAATATCCAGAACTATCAGATCTCAGAATTTGAATAGCTTACAATGCTCAATGATTTCAACTCAGGCTATTGCACTGACTGCTCCACTCATAATAGGAGTTCAATTACCTCACTACAAGTACACAGATTATCTTTTTCTTTTTTTTGCTTCTGAATAAACCAAAATAAATAGTGACCATTTTAAAAATTGCTTTGAGCTTGAGAGGTTGAGTAGAGCACTATGTTTGACAAAAACACACACACACACACACACACACACACACACACACACACACACACACACACACACACACACACACACACACACACACACACACACACACACACACACACACACACACACACACACACACACACACACTGAGATTTCTGGTTCATTCACTTTGGTCCCAAGTCAATTGTGAACATTTTTGTTTTCCTGCGAGTCTTTAAAGCGTTTGAAATTGCCATGATGTATTGCTCTAGGGGCATCTCTGATGAAGGGTAGGTGTGGGAATGAGAGGCTATGATAAAATGTAATCTTTTTAAAAGACATTGTAAAAGTACCTCTGCAGTAACTTTTAGCCAAAAAGGAAACATAGTATGTAACCTTTGGGATATATATATATATATATGTGTGTGTGTTCAGACAAACAGACCCCAGAGGGTGGGGCAATTCTTCAGGGTGGGTTTTCTGTAAACTAAAACCTTCTTTCTCATATTAAAGTTTGAATTGTTACAGTAAGCATCATACCTTTCCGAGTTTTCTATATTAAATGTCTATGATAGAGATGTCTTTTACAATGTCCAGTTAAGAAGGGGGGCAATTGTCTCAGAGTCTTTTTTTATCATCAGATCAGAACTTGATGTGGTGATCTTTCTGGAACAAAGCCCCCCCATGTACAAACCATGGCAGCCATCTACAATCTCAGCGCGCCAGAATCAACGGAGTTCTGTTTTTCTTTTCTACAATAGCTTTGTCTTACTTTAAAAAGTAAATTTGATTAACTTACTTCATGAAATTGCACATAGAGCTTTAACTTCCAACTTCCTCTCCAACACTGCTTTCCCAATGTTGCCTCAGTTAATTCATAAATATCACTTCTCTAGACTGACAATAAAGACGTATGAGCTTTGAGGATTCCAAATTAAACGCTATAGTCAGGCCTCTCCGCTACAAAGAGGTACAATTTAAAACTCTCCTTCCAGAACAGAAAACCAATATAACATGTTTTAGTAACTTCCTAGCTGAAAAAGCTGTTTCCAATTTTACGCTGTTGAACCTTTTTTGCTCAGGTTTTTTATATGCCTTCTTATTATTCACTCTCAGGTATGTCATATGTTTTCTAAATGGTTTTTCGTGGTTACATACTGCTTTGTTTTTGCTTGGAAAATGATGACTGTCGTTGTTGAGGTAATGAGACGTCCTATTGAATGTCAGCTATTCAATGGTAGAATGTAGCTCAGCATTACCATGTGGTATACATAGGCACTTACTGCAGTCCACCAGGAAATGAACCACTTCAAGTTACAACCACTTGAAGATATTGAGAATTTGGTTTAATATTGTTTTGTTTTGCAGATAGTTCCCTGATTTGCAGAAATCTTTTACTAAAGGTTTGGTTTTGAGATTATCTTAGGCTGTAGTTCCTACGGTGTAATATTAAATCAAGCATTTTAGACAAACAAAGGTGCCTGAGCAGCTTTATTGCAGCTAGGTTTCCAGCCACATTGTAATTTTTTGAAGCATATGTTTAACGTAGTCTGACTGCGATGGGAGCCAGGCTGCACTAACCAACACAAAGACATGCATTTGTTTCATAGACCCACATGTTCATGCAAACTTTATAAACCTCAACTCCCATCTCACCACGTTGCACACACACTAACTAATTCTAACACACACACACACACACACACACACACACACACACACACACACACACACACACACACACACACACACACACACACACACACACACACACACACACACACACACGACCTGATACACACTCTCTATCCAGTCCCCTGGTGTTTCAGCGTGCAGAGGCTGCTAGCTGATCATGGGGGTGTGATGCTGGGGCCGGGTCAGGGCAGAACAGCAGACGACATGTGTCTGTCATGCTGGCAGTTTCCTGGCGCTGCCTGCCGCGTGTCTCCAGCGCTCCCAGATGATGGGGTATTTACAGAGTGTACTGTTGGGGGAATGTGATTAGGAGGTGGCCCGGCGCCCGAGCTCCCCAGCACCAGCGGGATGCTCTGTATTTTTAACATGTGATGTGTTTGGGAGAGAATATGGATGTCCAAATATTTTCCTAACTGATTTTCTGTCAGCGGCTTTCTCAAACGTATGCATTGGATTCATTCTGTCATGGCTGAAAAGCCTCTTTCATTCAGAGTCTGGGTATGCAGCACTAAACTGATTCGCAGGTAACTGCTCCAAAACACACAAACACAAACCCTCACCCTCCTTTTGAGAATGTGTTTTGTCTTATGTTACGTTATTTAATATGTTGTCACAAAAGGGTATATATTTGGGGTATTTTATTTGAGCTGTATCAAGACTGGGATAAATATGTTTTTGCATATCTCTGGGGAACGGTGTTTACTACTTCAGACCACATCAATAATCAGTGCACTTAAACTCAGCTAAAGTGCCATCGTCCCCACAAATCATGCATATTCAATTTCTAGAAGTGAGCCACGCGCTCATCCAAACACAAAGCCTTGATAAAGCCAGCCAGCTCTCACTGCTTCTGATTGTTGTTGCTAGGCAAATTTCTAATATTTAAGCCTTGATTTATTTGGCCCCATGAAAGAAATCTCCTTAAACGATGTGTAGGCAATAAAGATGGCAGTCAGAGAAGGTGCTTTACGGTTGTATTAAGTGCGAAAGCTTGGCGAGGAGAAGTATTTTACTTTCATTTCCTCCGCGGACAGGATCTGCCTCCAACTTGGCTGAATACACTGGAGGATGTTATTGCTTCGTTTTCGTTGCCTGATACTGTCCAAGATAAGAAAAAAAGAGAAAAGATGCTGGCACACATAGCAAGAGAATTATGCTGTGCTGACAGTGCCACTTCAACTATTGTTTTTCCATGAAATAAGATACTTGTAAAATAACGTATTTTCCTCCGTTTCTCCACAAACCTTGAAAAACGTTTTTGTTATTTTGCAACTCTGTTGCACAACTACTCAAAAGTAGTTAGTACTTAGTGTTTACCAAAAGTGGTTATGATTTTTTTCCCCTGTTGGATTAAAATATTTGATCTATTCTATAGATCCATCAATATTGGTCGAAATATTGAAACACTGGAGTAATAGCTAACAAGGAAATAATAATAATAATAATAATAATAACAATAATAATAATAATAATAATAATAATAATAATAATAATAACAATAATGATAATAATACACATATTTAATGGACCGTTTATTTGACCTAAAAGCAGGTAATGAAACAATCTTCGCAACAAAAGATCCTTTTACGTGGTAGAATGTTACTAGCATTGTGAGAAGGTGTTGTGGCACTAAGTCAGTAACCTGTTTTTTTATTTTATTTTTATTGAACAGTGGCACGAAAACAGAAGCCTAATTATGTTGGGAATGACCACACTGACTGACTGTTTGTCATTTTGACCTAGTTCACAACACTACCATGCTACGTTCAGCCTGCACCTTGGATGACGACAGGCGCGTAGCATTGGACAGAACACTCAGCAATTAGCACCCACCAGAGTGGTGTTGTCAAGGTTACGAGGTGAGTGACAAGAGGCAGGCCCATGTCCAGAGCAGGTGGACCAAAAGGTCACAGCTCGGGAGAAGCCCTAATCAAACACACACACTGAAAGGGGAAATTCCGTTTCCTCTGTAAACGATTGTTTTTTAAAACACAAAAGCCACTGTTTACTAGCCGGTCCCCGCGTGTATGGGTGACCAACATGTAGGTTTGACATGGCAATCGTAACGATCAATGAACTCTGTCCTCTAGTGATATTTGGGATTTTCCCATTAGTTAAACTTGGATATTTCTACTACTTTGGGGGGATCCCCTTGCAGTTAAACGAATGTAAAAATAGACGCAGGGTATTTGCTTGTACCTCGAACCTGGCTTCAAATATGGTGTTTCCCACAAACCCTCAGACATGTGAAACCCAAATAAGAGGGATTTGGGGTTGAATATAGACTCCACTGCAACTGCTCTCCTCTCTCTAAAATGGTGGTTTGCTCTTCGGGGTGCCCAGGGGAGCAGTATGGCTCACTCTGCCTAGCTTGCAAACTGTATTCACAGTCTCCTCGTCTAGACAGGGGAGAGAAGGCAAGAAGCGAGGGCCGCCAACGCATGCACAGTCAACGGAGTCGTACGGAGGGGAGGGGAGTTTAATCACTTTCTCCCTCCAGATAACCTCCCATTAACTCTGACATTTACTCTCTCCAAATCACATAAATGGGTGGTGTAGACCCACTTGTCAGACATAAAAATAGACGACATAAATAATTAATTTGGTGGAAAAGAAAACAATTTTTGTGCAGATTTGGACTTAGCAGAAATGTTATTCTTATTACTGGGGTCCAAATGTTCACCCCTACGCAAAATTGTGTAATGGATCTCTAAATATATCAAGATTGACACAGCAGGCAGGGAGCAATACGTCATCCTAACACGGTGGTCAATAAATTGATATGACAAAGAATACTGAACAGCCTCAGTTGGCGTTTCTTGGCAACGGAAAAAGTAGAGGCTACAATTCCAGCAGTGTTAAACATTTCCTGTGCTTTTAATCTTGAATGCAGCTCCACTTTTCCTCTCCATTTGCAGAATGAATGCAAGCATTGCATCACAAATGCAGTCAGTTGCCAATTACATTGGTCTGCTGATAGCTTTGCCTCACTGTGCAGGGGGGGGGGATATTGGCTGGGAAACAGAAATCCAGCTGCTATTAAGGAGTGTTTACTTCAGGCATAGGAGTGTTAATCGGCCTCACATATTGGAACCCCAACACTATAATCTTTTATTATTGTTTTGTTTACACATACATATACTTCAAATATTCATAAAACCTTTAGGAACGTTTTAACTGACCTAAAAAATCATTCAAATAATCCATACAGTATAAATACTACCCTGTATTCATTCAAATAATCCATACAATATAAATACTACCCTGTATTCATTCAAATAATCCATACATTATAAATACTATCGTGTTCCTGTACAAATGATCAAACAACTCAAATAATCCATTAATTATAAATACTAACGTTTATCTGTACAAGTTATCAAATCATTAAAATAATCTATACATTATAAATACTACCGTGTATCTGTACATTGCACAAGTTATCACAGTGAACCAGGTGACCCCTTACAGCTGAACTGTCATTCATTCCCTGTTGAAAGTGATTGACACTCTCTGCACCTCTTCCATTCCCTGTTCCCAGTAACGACAGGCACAGCTCCTGCCCCCGTTCTAGACGATGTAACACGACCGGCCCAGCCTCACCATCATAGCTGGCAGTGCAGGGAAAATAAACAGTCCTGGATTTAGATAATTGGTCGGTCAGGGCACAAGTCTCCAGCACAGCACCAAAGACATGCCCAATTAATCAACTGCTCTGCTGAAACCTTATATAACTAACGAGCGGAACGCTAACTTTAACACAGATGGGAGTCATTTTGTCTAATTAAAAGCAGAATTAATAGTGCATTTTGACAATAGCACCACTCAGGTAAACACCTTTGGAAACCCCAGATGATCCCAAGGGAAAGAGAATGAGTTGCAGATAGATTTTTCTTTTTTTTTTCTTTGCTGAGATAGTAGGCCAATATTAAGCCATTAACCTCATGAAGACACATAATAATGAGGTTAAGTAAATCTAATGGGCCTGATGCAGGTTGTTTCTAAACACTCTTCATTAACATTAATGACAATGCCAGGGTACATATGGTAGAGTGGTCTCTTATCGTCAGTGTAGTTGTTCGTTTTCTTGAACAGGAAGACAATGCAGGTGACGAAATACAGCGTGTTCATACAAGCAAAAAACGAACAGCTCTAATATCTTAATGCTGTCTTTGTGCTGAGATGTGGGTGGTGAGTATTTTCATTAGTCATGAATGAATATGGATGCAGAGGCTCTGGACCACAGTGGAGCTGCTTAGTAACAGTGGGGACTACACTGAAGTCACAGCTGTGTGGGCACGTGAGAAACAGAGTATGCATGGACATGTTTTCCAACAGTCGGAAAACCCTCTGCCAGGCCCAGCCTGTCCACAGCCTCTGCACCCCGCTCCCCAAAACATAGGCATGTCCAGTCTGTTAACCTCACAGACACTCAGTGAGCCCCCCCCCCCAACAATGTCTCCATGGTCCCCACAAGTGTCATCTCATATGGAACATATGTTGTCTGCTCTCCTTTTCCTCCAGCTTTCACGTTATACCTCCATTTCACCTTTTTTTTCTCTCTACCACCCTTCCTCTTTCATGCTGCCATTTAATAACTGAAGTAAAAAGCCACTGTGTCCTTGTGTTTTCAGACGGTAGACCACAGGGTCAGTCCTGCAGACAACCTGGGGAGCTCCTTCGACAGAAGCCCCCTCTCACAGCAGACCTCTTTCTCTCCGGGCTGACCCTGAGCACTGGCGCTGGACTAGTTTAGAGCTGACTTTGGGAGGAGACAGACTTTAATCCATTTAATCAACAATAACAGCCCCGCTCCAACCCCCGGGCCAGCCCGCTGAGCCACTCTGAGCCCCAGATTTACATCTCGCTGAGGCAACGCTGAAATATGGCTTTGATTTACACAGGTTTTATTTGGCACAAATTGTGGGAGTTACAGATCAGGTAGCTTAGGCCTTTCCCCCCTCGCAGCCGTCGTTCCTAGAAGCCACTCGGTGCTGTGCTTTAATTGCGGGAAGAGGGTCATGATGTCACAGAGAGAGCCGCAGACTTTTGTGGGCAAACTGCTTTTTTTTTTTCTGTGTTGGCCGCTCCTTTTTAAAATCTGTGATATTTCTCTCAGCAACACGGTATTTGAATAAGCTTTTGAGACCGGCCTTCCTTGACATCGGCAAAGGGTTTGTTCCTGGTTGATTCCGGAGGTTTACTCTTTGGCTGGTCTTTTTCAGACTTCACCAACATAGCCAATCCAAGACAGAGACAGAGACAGCATATAGGCCAGACCAATCAAATGAGTGCTTTGTGAATAAGGGATAAAGGGGCCATGCCGATGTTATTCTCCCTATCCCCTTGCCATTGGCCGGGACACTGCCATTCAGTATTGTGGGACTAGAGGAGCCGACGCTCTCTCACCAGAGTTAATAACACCCACTGAGGTACCATTACAGCTATATTAATGGTCTGATCCAAGCTATGTCCTCCCCCATTAGAGCCATATTAATGGTCTGATCCAAGCTATGTCCTTCCCCATTAGAGCCATATTAATGGTCTGATCCAAGCTATGTCCTTCCCCATTAGAGCCATATTAATGGTCTGATCCAAGCTATGTCCTTCCCCATTAGAGCCATATTAATGGTCTGATCCAAGTTATCCTCCCCCATGACAGCCATATTAATGGTCTGATCCATCTATATCCTCCCCATGACAGCCATATTAATGGTCTGATCCAAGCTATATCCTCCCCCATGACAGCCATATTAATGGTCTGATCCAAGCTATATCCTCCCCCATGACAGCCATGTTAATGGTCTGATCCAAGCCTGACAAGCAGCCTCTTTGTTTATCCTGCCTCCACCAAGTGACAGGACGTGTTAATATCACTCGCTCGATTGGCAGCGATAAGTCTTGGTCCGATGGGCTGCTGGTTCTACCCGGGACACAGTGTCCAGAGGCAGCGGCCCAGCGTCCCACACCGCCGGCCAGAAGGTCCCGGCCAGCCCCTGAATCGGCCTCTTTGTCCGCCCCGCTCAGATCTAAATCTTCAAGGCCAGCGCCGTGCCCCTGCGCTCCGTCGCCATGGGAACGGGGACTGCGGCCCGCCAGCGGTCGGCTGTTTGCTTTGGCCAGGAATCAAAGAGGCAGAGGAGGAGGTGAGGGTGAGGGTTAGGGTGATGTAGCAGGACACAGAGCGTGTTGAGAAAGGCCATAGGATACAAACAGGAAGGCTGGAGGTGGGTGTAGCCACGTGGGGGAGGGATCAGGTTTATCCCACACACCTCCACCTTGTCATCAAGTCACTCTGTTGCTCCTGATTCTGACAAGACCTGGTGTGTCGCGCTCCCACACCAGTGTACACACACACACCCACACACGCACGCACGCACGCACGCACGCACGCACGCACGCACGCACACACACACACACACACAAGCACTTACAGTGTTTACATTGGCGCACATGCCTAAAAGTCCCTGAAAACAGATAGGCCATGCTCTTCTAAATGTGACTGTATCAGCCAGTGGTCAACAAATCAATCCTACCACTGTTCACAGTCCAGCAGTCCCAAAGATCCTGTTACATACATGCGCCGTGACTCCGTCGCCAGTCACAGGTACCCTTTTGTTATCTTTGAGAAGGCTAATCGCTCTCGTTGCAACTAAAAGCAAACAGACTATTATGCGCCAGCAAACCGCACTGTTACTCTTTGACTCCCCCTGGGGAAAAAAAACGGGCAGAAACTCAAAGAGAGAACAGATCATTTGTTGTGTGTGTCAATTCATCAGGCATTCCGGTCAAATTTCCGGTCAAATTTATTCATCGTGAGCTCCACTGAGCAAATAAAGTTATCTCAGATCACTTCATTTTTTTTTTTTTTGCGGGTACATATTCATTCGCAGCGGACAGGGCCATCTGTCAATGTCAGAGTGGGGCTCCCCACCACGTCTCACTGCAGACCCCCGTTCTGACAGGCCTTCTGCAGGCATGCACAGCTGGGCCACTGAGGCTTGGACAGGCGTCGTAGGGGGTCTGCAAGGATACACGGCCCTCATGTCTCCAGACCCTCTGGGTTCAGGTTAGAGCCGGCGGGCGGGCACGCGGGCGGGCCTGGCTAACCCAGCGCCACAATGTCTGCCCCTCTAACCACCTACTGTAAGAGGTGACATGGACAGTGGGGAGACACTGGGCCTCACACTGAGACACCAACTAACTAAGCGGGACTAGAACATTACACGTTTCAAATGGATTGGTTCATCCATCACACTCTAACTCGTTAGGGAAACCCAGACACTATTCTGATGGCTTTTATTTGCTTGTTCTAAGATTGTTAAGCTAAACATTAAAACAAAACATTTTGTAGGAAAGTGAAACTTTGTACTGTGTATATTTTCTACTACAAACTGTGCAATTGTACCCCTGATAAAATCTGTTTTTTTACCCTGGCCAGTCCTCATAAGATTCATTCACAATCCCTCTTACAGCAATGGATCTTTCCTCCCACCATTGTGTGTCCTTGTTCTCCCACTCTGACGCGTAACATCCTCCATACGGGCTGTCAGCGTTGTTCTCCTCACACTCTAAACAGGTCACAGAGACGCTGTCCACGGGCCCCGCCATCCCGTCGAAGACGCCTTCCATCCCAGACCATCAGCAGATGATCTCCCTGCTGCTCACCTCTGCTTCCCGACCAGCAACACAGCGGATATCAAAACCACACATGCTCCTCCGCCGCTCTGCTCCCCTGTCTGGGAACCGGCACTGGAGGCCCAACCCCTGCTGCTTCCTCCGCTTCCTGCTAGCCCCGCGGGGTCAAAGGGCACAGCCTGCCGTGGAGGTGTGGCCTAAATGAGCTCTGCCTGGAATCCCACTGGATGCTAATTGAGATAGGAGCGGAAACAGCCAAGTGTTTCCAGCATATCATATTTGGTTGAGTGAGTACGTCCAGGCAGTGAATGTTGTTGCTGTTGACCTTAACAACAGGACTACCTGTGGATGTAAAGAAATGTGTGGCCAAAATACATATGGACTAGCTAGGAGTAATTAGCTCTGTATTAGCAACTATTTGACATGTTGGTATCTGGAATATTCTGGCCATGTGGAAAAGAAAGAGCAGAATGTGTCTTTTAAACCATACCTACTGTACCATAGCTCATCTGAAAGACAAGTCGGCCTGGCATTATAAATGACCCTAAAACGATATGTTCTCCTTTCAAACGAACGCAAACGTCTTTGACAGGAGAAATAGACTACAATCAATCTGAAATGTAAACCCTGGCATCATTGGGAGCGAGAGGATTGGACTGGATCTCCAAGCGTTTTCCTGGGGTCTCATTAGTGTCACGGCCGATTTCCCGTCCGGAATTGAGTGGCGGTCTCCATGTGGGACCTCCAGACCAGGGAAGCGGATCTGCCGGCTGGGAGTGAGGATGATGGGAGCCTTTTGACACATGTGTACTTGTACAGTGAGAAGGCATGCATAATGCATGCGGCGCTGGCTACATAGCCAGGCCCCACTTCCACTAGTGTGTTATCTGGTGTGTGTGACCAGGCTTCTCTTTCGAGGTGGGATAGTGCATTGAATTCCTGGAGGCCCTGCTTCCTCCGCCAACACACATACACACGCGTGAAAAAACACACTCAAACACACACCAAACACACACACACACACACACACACACACACACACACACACACACACACACACACACACAGACACACACAGAGAGAGACGTGCACAGCTTTCCCAGCTGATTGAGCTCCAGATGTTGAGTTGCGACATCTCTCCTTTGCAGACCCTGCCTGCTTTGAGAAAACAACCTCTGTGTTCACATGACACGCATAATGGTGACGGGATGGAACGGAGAACGGCGCGGAGCTGAAAGATACGTGCTGCTCTGTGCTTTGCTGCTCCATGTTATTCCTGAAGATCCAGGGCTCTGGACGCTGTGCCTAGAAGACAGGCTAAAGAGAGGAGACAGGATCCAGACCCTCCAGAGCCTCTCCCCCCACCCCCTTCCCTCCCGGAAGGCAGCCCCGTCTCAGGCCCTGTCCCCTGGGCTTCCATGGAGGCTGCGTGGGCTAACTCCTGGACATCTGCTGTGATAAAGTGTGTCTGCACTGTCGGGGCGGCAGGGTCACCCACACAAACACACAATCAGACGCATACGCACACACTCACAGAACTAACGTTTGGCAATCCAACGTCCAATGTTCAGTCTTTAAATCATGTCTGTTGAGGCAAATTAAATCAAATGGATCAAATGAGAGCATGTGCTGAGCCGGAGAGAGGAGAGCTAGGGAGTGGATTTTACCTGCTTTCTCATTCCTGAACCAGCTGGAGGCATTCCATTATTGCTGAAACAAATAGAAACGTTTTCACAATGCTTGTTGAGTCCAAGCTTTGCTTTTCGTTTTATACTGCAAAACGCCAAAGAAAACCTGTGCGCGTGTGTGTGTGTGTGTGTGTGTGTGTGTGTGTTGGACCCTGTGTTTGTTTATGTGTCTGTGTGATCATAGCTTTGCGATGAAATATGGAAATCAGCCCAAGCACTTCTATCCTACCAACCTATTGGAAGCATTCACTCTGGAATGCATTTCTATTTA
The DNA here is from genome assembly GCA_026901105.3 of Galaxias olidus. Taxonomy (NCBI): domain Eukaryota; kingdom Metazoa; phylum Chordata; class Actinopteri; order Galaxiiformes; family Galaxiidae; genus Galaxias; species Galaxias olidus. Next base: position 325,289 of record JAPMUY010010611.1, read on the forward strand.
TTTCTGTATAAAATGTAATGAAGGCACACCACCAGGGAAATAAATTAATCTTGGCAAAAGAACTCTGTCCATTATAGGTTGACGAAATACACTATTTAATTTAATACACACAATATCAGGTGCTGATTAGGTCCCTTGGTAACAGTTTTTTTTTTGTCGGAACGCAATTATGCAGCAATTTCATGTCAACAATTCTTTTTGCCCTTAAGCACAGCTAACCTGCATGGCTGACGGTGCAGAGGAAGCCCTGCTGCACAGAACCCCATCTGAAGTAGCTGAGGCCCTGTCATCACATGCTCTCATAAAGCCAGGTTAACCACACAGAAAAGCTGATTACTGGGAATTGCAGGATTTTGTTCTGAAAGGCACACCGTACCCTGGGTGTCTTTTAGGGCCCATTTGACTGGCTCTGACCCTGTGTGTGTGTGTGTTAGACGTCCTGGAGGGGGTTTGTGTGGCCCCGTGGGCCTCTCTTAAATACCGACCCCCGGCTGTGCGCGGCGCCTCTCATATCTGTGTGTTTATATCTGTCAAAAAAAGGCCCGACTCAGCGCTACCATTCGCGCTCTTCTGCTAATGTAAAAATGTTGAGACCTCAATGAAGCTTGGAATTACTCTCCGGCCAACTGGCCCTGATGGGGTGCACCGGCGTTCATCCCCAGCGGGTCTTGAGAAATCACTCTGTAAAAGCCACTGCGAGTGTGCCCAGAGCCACAGAGAAATGAGCTGTGCGATGAAGGAAGTTTCCAGAACATGAGACGTATGTATCAGTGGCCCGTCCTTCAACACGTGTCATAGCAGGTGTTAATGACAGCGCATATGCTGCTTTGGTTTATACAAATGTGTCCAGTCGGCAGAAGGTTTCGCGGCCGGTGTTCTCCCCTAGTTTGCAGCTCTGCATGCGTGGTGTATGTGTATATTTTAGTTGCAACTCTGCATGCGTGGTGTATGTGTATATTTTAGTTGCAACTCTGCATGCGTGGTGAATGTGTATATTTTAGTTGTAGCTCTGCATGCGTGGTGAATGTGTATATTTTAGTTGCAGCTCTGCATGCGTGGTGATTGTGTATATTTTAGTTGCAGCTCTGCATGCGGGGTGTATGTGTATATTTTAGTTGCAGCTGCATGCGTGGTAAATGTGTATGTTTTAGTTGCAGCTCTGCATGCGTGTTGAATGTTTATATTTTAGTTTCAGCTCTGCATGTGTGGTGTATGTGTATATTTTAGTTGCAGCTCTGCATACGTGGTGAATGTGTTTATTTTAGTTGCAGCTCTGCATGCGTGGTGAATGTGTATATTTTTGTTGTAGCTCTGCATGTGTGGTGCATGTGTATATTTTAGTTGCAGCTGCATACGTGGTAAATGTGTATATTTTAGTTGCTGCTCTGCATGCGTGTTGAATGTTTATATTTTAGTTGCTGCTCTGCATGCGTGTTGAATGTTTATATTTTAGTTGCAGCTCTGCATGCGTGGTGTAGGGCCTAGATGTGTTTAGAAGAAGTTGAATGTCATCCTGAGCACAAGACCAACATTACATTGAGACCTACAATCAGTCATCATTTACTCCACCATCAACAACAAAAAACACTTTTTGCCCTTTAGATACATTTCACCCGTAGTACTGTCAGACCCTGTGGGCACGGGGCACTAGCACAGGACCCCACCCCCCTCTCATTTACAATACATTTCACCCGTAGCACTGTCAGACCCTGTGGGCACGGGGCACTAGCACAGGACCCCACCCCCTCTCATTTACAATACATTTCACCCGTAGCACTGTCAGACCCTGTGGGCACGGGGCACTAGCACAGGACCCCACCCCCCTCTCATTTACAATACATTTCACCCGTAGCACTGTCAGACCCTGTGGGCACGGGGCACTAGCACAGGACCCCACCCCCTCTCTTTACAATACATTTCACCCGTAGCACTGTCAGACCCTGTGGGCACGGGGCACTAGCACAGGACCCCACCCCCCTCTCATTTACAATACATTTCACCCGTAGCACTGTCAGACCCTGTGGGCACGGGGCACTAGCACAGGACCCCACCCCCCTCTCATTTACAATACATTTCACCCGTAGTGCTGTCAGACCCTGTGGGCACAGGGCACTAGCACAGGACCCCACCCCCCTATCATTTACAGTAAGGAGTGTGAGAATGTGCAGAGCAGAGGTCCAGGCGTACAGCTGCTTATTTACCATGGAGCAGACACAGCAGAACAGCAGCAGCCAGCAGGGGCCTTTAGGGGGCCTCTAGGGGGGACTGGCCCCGGGGCCATCATAGTGTCTGACACTAGCGTAAACACAAGGGACCTCCAAACCCACAGGGGCCGCACTGCTGCCAGACAGCGTCCTACTCAAAACACCAGCCACTGCCCTACCACCTCCACCAGCATTCAGAGTGCACCTTCCAACCCAGCCCCGGTTTGTTTTAGAAACGAGCATTGTGGGTAGTCGGAACCCGACACGGTTTATGGTATGATTTCATAGCCCTGTTCTAATTAAGCATAACAGGAAGAGTGTGGAGCTTGATGAAACATTCAGGAGGATGAACAGAAAAGAGCCCTAGTCTTTCTCTCCTTTTTTATTTTCTTCACTGGTCTTTCCTTCGTCTGTCCATTCGGTCCTTTTCCTGTCAGACATGTAAGTTAAAACATACACTCAGTGCCGGGGCTCGTTAATGAACCTTACACTGTGTGTATATTCTTCTCAATATCTCCATGTCAGGGTTTTAATGTAGTGTTTTGATAGCGTGGCACCTTCCATGTTGACCTGCAGCAGGGGTCTCGATGGCCTGTCGGTTTGCTGAGATAAAATTGGCACAAAGACGGCCATTCACGTTTTGGCGGAGCAGCCCACGTAGACGCCAAATATAGCCGGACTGAATGATGCCTCAGCAGCCATCACTCCACGGAGACTCAATGGAGGGGGCGATCAGGAGGGGGGGCTGCAGTCACCCCATGGAGACTCAATGGAGGGGGCGATCAGGAGGGGGGGCTGCAGTCACTCCATGGAGACTCAATGAAGGGGGATGATCAGGAGGAGGGGCCGCAGTCAATGGAGCCGTCCGCCCCCACTCAAAGCAGCAGCTCTTTAATGACAGGAGATAGGGTGGTCTTGCTCCTATCAGGGCCCTGCACTGTGTGCCCCTCTTTGTCCACTGTGTTACAGCAAGGAGGCAGGTGGGTGGACAGTGATGGGGTCGGCAGCTTGTCTGTCCCTCCAATGGAAATGTCTCTGCCTCCCCAGGCTCTGGCCTGCGTCTCTGCTCAGCCTCAGCTGGGGTTTCAACACACCAGCAGCCCCTCTCTGCCGCCGGGCCGGGGCCAACAGCTTCCTGCCACCCCCTCCCTCCACCCTCCTTCACGTCCGGACAGAGATACATCTCAGCTGAATAGAGATGAAAGGAGCAGCAGGAGAGTAAGTCAAAGAGAGAGAGAGAAAGAAAGAGAGACAGAGAGAGAGAGAGAGAGAGAGAGAGAGAGAGAGAGAGAGAGAGAGAGAGAGAGAGAGAGAGAGAAAGAGAAACTAGTTTCGGGTGACTCAGTGCTATTCTTGACCTTGTTGTTGCCGTTTCACTTCAAAGGTAAATCTAGGTCAGATGGCCAAAAGAGCCCCTTTGTTTACCCTGGTGCCTATTTTTTACCGTGTCAACTTGTTCAAATACAAAACAAACAGTTCCCTTCCCTTACTCAAACAGTTTGACTTGTCTGCTGTGCCCAGTGTTTTCACTTCAAACTTTTTATCCCGGCCACCACTTTTCACTGGTCGTCCTGCCTCACACTGGAGGGGTTTAGACTAGGATGGCTCTGTGTTCTGGTGTTGAGCGACTGTCCGTCTGAGAAACAATAGTTAACACTCTGTTTAGTCTGCCAGCTTCAGGATGTTGCATTATGAGTACAAACTGTGCAAACAGCCATTCTTAGCCTCCCATGGACACCCTGCTTTCTTCTAACTCCAGCAAAGTAAACCGAGGGGAGTAGTACGAGAAACCAGGGATTTATTTAAAAAAAAAAGTTTCTTCTAATCAATCTGGTCAAGGATTTTTTTACCACCCAGAATCTGCTGAGACATCATGGATTTTGTTTTCCCTGCAACACATTCCATTGGACTCAAGCTTGTGTTGGATTGTCAGACCCCCCCCCCCCCACACACACACACAAATGAGTCTACGTCCAAACATATCCGGATTCTTGGGAAGGCCGTTTATGAGCAGGGAGTTGGTGGTGCACAGTAGAATCCTGCTCGTCAGTCACGTCACGTGTTACTGCTCCCTGCTCGGGTGGGCCGGTCATGCTCTAACAGTGGCCTCCAACACACACAAACCCAGCGCTGAGGAATGTGTCTGCTGTCCTAGAGGGCTACTTACGGCCGCCTAGCAGAGCCCAGAGGCCTCGCGTTGCTTCATTACAGCTCCTGACCACCTTTCACGCCTCCCACACCACACTCTCATGCTTTGAGAAAGCCTTCGCTGTTGCAGAGAAAACAAGAATCTCATGTTTGCTTTGCCCTAATGAGGCCTTAATGAATATTGTCGTCTCAAGAGCAGGCCTCAAATCAGCTTGGCAAATGAAGTGGACAGTGAGAGCGGAGGGGAACAGTGGTTTCCACAGCTCCGTTACAAGACAAACCACAGTGGGAGAGGGGGAGGAGGACTCCTCGCATTAGGAAAACCGAAGGATGGCCGCGCTGGAATGGGATCCCTGACACCGGGCACTGCAGGAATAACAAGACAACAGTCTGTTTGGACAGCCTAACATCGCGTGGTAGGAACTGACACTTCCTCCTCACGTTTTAGGTGTCATAGGTGTAGAAAACGCTTTCCACCTCAGATATTCACGGACAAACATTTTTCTTAAAACATTTGTGTTTAATAATTTTTTTAGATGACTTAAATATGTTCCGTGTTGGAGGGAATCTATTTACTTGGGAGACTAGGCACTATTTCCAGTCACTGGTGGTGAGCGTAGCTCCTTCAGGAGGAAGGCTGAGACGGGCCAGGGGGGCGTGTGGGAAACGCACACATGTAGAACAGGCTGGATCAGTGGTGGGAAAGAGAGACAGGGCAACGGGCCGTCAGCGTCACAGGAGTAAGTAACCCCCTGCTCCCGTGCACAGGACGGCCTGCTGGCGTCTCTCGGCCACCTCACATTCTCTGTTCCAGACACACAAACCCAGAAGTGGTCTCTGGGGCCGAGTGAACACCACATGAAGGCTGGCTTTGTCCAGTGTGGCTGGGCGGGCAGCGCGGAGCCCCGGCCTCCACACGGCAGCGTGTCACCCTGGAGGTGTCGGCCCAGACCTGCCCGCTGACACTGATGTCAACCATGGCTTTTTCCATCCTGGCTACTACACGATGGGTGGCTGGGCTCGTGGGCGTTTTGGTGTGCAGTTGGTGCTGGTTACGTGAACGTTAACCACTATGTGTGTGTGTGCGGCGGGGGTGGTTTGTGTCTAACGTGGGTGTATGTTTGCGTGTGTGTGTGTGTGTGTGTGTGTGTGTGTATGTGGGGGGGGGGGAGGTTGGGGGGGATGGTTTGTGTTATGTGCGAGTGTGTATGTGTGTGTGTGTGTGTGTGTGTGTGTGTATGTGTGTGTATGTGTGTGTGTGTGTGTGTGTGTGTGTGTGTGTGTATGTGTGTGTATGTGTGTGTGTGTGTGTGTATGTGTGTGTGTGTGTGTGTGTGTGTGTGTGTGTGTGTGTGTGTGTGTGTGTGTGTGTGTGTGTGTGTGTGTGTGTGTGTAGGGAGGGGGGGCTTTAGAGGTTCGGTCACTTCACCTTTGTCCCGGCTGTTAGCCCACCTCAGCCTGTGGAGGTTCTGTTATGTCCATGGATTAGAGCGTTACTATCCGTGCTGGCGGTCACACTGACTCTATAGCTGCCACCAGGGACTATGAGCCACTGGCCACCTCCTGTAATTATTCACCCATCTAAACTCAGTGCACAGTGAAGACGCCTTACGCAATACCAGGAGTTTAAATACACGCATGCACCCCCCACAAATACACACACGCGCACACACTGACGTATGCAAAAACATTCACATGCACAACCACACACACACACACACACACACACACACACACACAGAAAAAACAAACAACACTGTGTCGGAATCAGTCTTTCCTATGGTATGTTTTGGCTCTGTGTTATTCAGCTTGGCGGCCAGTATCACGGCCCTATAAAGCTGTCAGTATCGCTGTGGGCCCCCGGAAGTCCGCAGCCTGCAAATCCCCATTAAAGACCTACCAGATCTGGATGTGTGTTTGCAAAGTTGGCCTTGTTCGTCAGCCCAGGTGAAGTGCCACCTCGCGGGGTCAGCCCGGCAGCGCCTGGCGGGCCTTTTAGCACCTTGTTCCTCCTAATGTCACGTCACTGTAACCTCCAGCCTCATTTGCTGCATGAAAGCCTGCTGCCCTGTCGCCCTGCCTGGCCCTGGCCTGGTTCTTTATCCAGAGATGATAGTTAAGCTTTCTTCTCCCTGTTTGGGACAGAGAGCTTGTTGTTCAGGTGCTTAGTGAGGCAGAGCAAAGCTTTTCAAAATGTGTTCTGTGATATACGTCCACGCATGTCGGCCACTGTTCTCAACGTAAACCGGAGATTTGAAGTGTGAGTTTCTCAGTCCAGAACATTGCTCATAGAAGCCATAGGAGACTGAAGCTAAGAGGGGCACCAACACCACTGATCCTACCTGTGAAGAAGGCCTTTCCCAATGGGTCAGCGTTTGACAGGCAGCCCAGGGGATGCTCCACATCTCTCTCTGTCTACTCTGGTCTCTCCCAGTCTGTTCTGGTATCTCCTTCTCTGTTCTGGTCTCTCCCTCTCTGGTCTGGTCTCTCCCTGTCTACTAAAGTATCTCCCTGCTCTGGTCTCTCCCTGTCTGCTCTGGTCTCTCCCTGTCTGCTCTGGTCTCTCCCTGTCTGCTCTGGTCTCTCCCTGTCTGCTCTGGTCTCTCCTTGTCTTCTCTGGTCTCTCCCTGTCTGCTCTGGTCTCTCCCTGTCTGCTCTGGTCTCTCCCTGTCTGCTCTGGTCTCTCCCTGTCTGCTCTGGTCTCTCTGGTCTCTCTCGTCTCCCGTGGAGACACGGAGCTGGTGGGAACAGGCCTTTCCCGAAATCACGTGCTGCATGTTTCCAGTCCGACGGCCGTGCCAAGCCAAATGGCCAGCCTGCGTACAGTCTACATGCAGCTGGTTGTTCTCCAAACACATTCTGGGACGCAGGCCACCAGAGGTTTGGGGGAGTGTGTGTGTGTGTGTGTGTGTGTGTGTGTGTGTGTGAGTGTGTGTGTGTGTGTGTGTGTGTGCCAGCTCCTCATGCCCACACCCGCCTATCCCACCAGCTTTCGTGCAGGACACATGTTTAGGGCTGGCCAATGCAAACAGCTGCTTGCCCTCCTGTTCTAACACACGCACACACACACACACACACACGCATACAAACGCGCACACACACACACACACACACATACATACATACATACACACACACACACACACACACATGCATGCATGCATACAAACGCGCGCACACATACACAGGCATACAAATGCACGCGCACAAACACATCCATACAGACATGCCCAGGATTGGACTAGCAGGCGGCAGAGAGGCATACTCCTCCTCTTTAAGGAGAACCACAACCCAGCATTCTTAATCCCTGTACATAGAGCACACTAGATCATAACGGCTACTGCATACTGGGGGCCAGGTACAGGAGAACAACTATGCTATTTAATGTAACATTACTGCACGGGCAACTTGGTTAAAGGATCTACAACACGTATTGATGCTAACGCGCCAGGCTGACTCTCCAAGGACAGCCTGTCTCCAGAGGGACAGTGTACAGTACAGCAGCAGCAGCCTCTCTGTCGCTGTGGGTTCACAGTCTCTCCTCCACGGTGATGGGGGTGGCACACGGGACACATGTCACAGGAACTACCCACCCCACCTTCCCCGTATTAGGAAAACACCAAACACCTGACCTTCCCACACCATTCACCGGCAGCTCCAACGCTGCAGGATTTATGGGTAAAGATGAGAGGCGCTGGCAGAGGTCTTGCCCCCGCCCCTGGTCCCCCCTGGGGGTCCTGCTCTCCCCTGTGTGTTGACAGCCTTATTGAGCATGTGGAGCCACTATAACGCTGGCTCTACATAGCTCCCAATGGTTCTGAGCCCGTAAACAGTGGCCTGGCTACCATCGGGCTTTTCTCCCTGGCCCGGCCCTAAATGTATCTCCCAGGTACTGGGGCCTCTCTATCTCCACGCGTGCCTGCTGTGAGGACCACAACAGCCCCAGGTCTGGGTTCATTAGCTCTGCATTGATTGGAGTCCCATTTGGAGAGCGACGGCAGGGATAATGGCTCTCTATGAGCCAGGCTTTCAGAGTCCCACAGGGCCAATTAGGCCACGGACAAGTGGCTTGGTAAAGATTTAACGTGTCTCCTATAAATCCAGCCTTTTCCAGTTTGACTCCCCAGAACTTTGGTTAGACTAATGATGGCTGTTACCCTCCCTGCTATCACGAGATGAGGGCATGTTTATTCTGCTTTACCAACGCACGTCAGCAAAGACACACGGGAGAGAAAATGGCTTTATACATGCTTTAAAAACCTCTGACCACTGGAGGGCCCTCTCCGGGACCATGAGGAGGGTCAGCCTTCTCGTCTGGAGACAGGGCTCTCTCTGAATGCAGTGTCAGGGCCTGTCAGCTTGTGTGGAAAGTGCCTTGGGGGATGATTGATGAGGGCCCCACAGAGCCAGGCCCTCCCAGGTGAGTGGGGCCTCAGAACTGAGACGCTTCAAGGCGCTCTGTGATAATTTTGGAGCTGTCCTCCCTGCCACCGACCTGCTACGAAGCTCATTCATCACCAGGACAGCATGGGCCACATCACAGCCCCAACACCACTCCACCACCCTCACTTACACTCACCTCCACCACATCACAGCCCCAACACCACTCCACCACATCACAGCCCCAACACCACCACCATATCACAGCCCCAACACCACTCCACCACCCTCACTTACACTCACCTCCACCACCACATCACAGCCCCAACACCACTCCACCACATCACAGCCCCAACACCACCACCACATCACAGCCCCAACACCACTCCACCACCCTCACTTACACTCACCTCCACCACCACATCACAGCCCCAACACCACTCCACCACATCACAGCCCCAACACCACCACCACATCACAGCCCCAACACCACTCCACCACCCTCACTTACGCTCACCTCCACCACCACATCACAGCCCCAACACCACCACCACATCACAGCCCCAAAACCACTCCACCACCATCACTTACACTCACCTCCACCACCACATCACAGCCCCAACACCACTCCACCCCATCACAGCCCCAACACCACTCCCCCACATCACAGCCCTAACACCCCCCCCACATCACAGCCCCAACACCACTCCACCACATCACAGCCCCAACACCACCACCACATCACAGCCCCCAACACCACTCCACCACCCTCACCTACACCACCCTGCATGGCCACATCACAGTCCCAACACCACTCCACCACATCACAGCCCCAACACCACTCCACCACCCTCACTTACACTCACCTCCACCACCACATCACAGCCCCAACACCACTCCACCACATCACAGCCCCAACACCACTCCACCACATCACAGCCCCAACACCACCACCACATCACAGCCCCAACACCACTCCACCACATCACAGCCCCAACACCACTCCACTCCCCTGCGTGGGCCACATCACAGCCCCCAACACCAGCACCACATCACAGCCCCTAACACCACTCCACCACATCACAGCCCCAACGCCACCACCACATCACAGCCTCAACACCACCACATCACAGCCCCAACACCACCACATCACAGCCCCAACACCACCACCACATCACAGCCCCAACACCACTCCACCACATCACAGCTCCAACACCACCACCCTCACCTACACCACCTTGCATGGCCACATCACAGCCCCAACACCACCACCACATCACAGCCCCAACACCACCACCACATCACAGCCCCAACACCACTCCACACACATCACAGCCCCAACACCACTACTCCCCTGCGTGGCCACATCACAGCTCCCAACACCAGCACCACATCACAGCCCCTAACACCACTCCACCACATCACAGCCCCCAACACCACTCCACCACCCTCAACACTCACCACCACATCACAGCCCCTAACACCACCACCACATCACAGCCCCAACACCACTCCACCACATCACAGCCCCAACACCACTCCACCACATCACAGCCTAACACCACCACCACATCACAGCCCCCATCCACTCCATTTGACGCACATCACAGTCCCTCACTCCACCACATCACAGCCCCACCACACCACATCCACCCCAACACCACTCCACCACATCACATCACAGCCACCAACACCACTCCCACCACATCACATCACAGCCCCAACACCACCACCACATCACAGCCCCACACCACCACCACATCACAGCCCCTAACACCACTCCACCACATCACAGCCCCCAACACCACTCCACCACCCTCACTTACACTCACCTCCACCACCACATCACAGCCCCTAACACCACCACCACATCACAGCCCCAACACCACTCCACCACATCACAGCCCCAACACCACTCCACCACATCACAGCCCCAACACCACCACATCACAGCCCCAACACCACTCAACCACATCACAGCCCCCAACACCACTCCACCACATCACAGCCCCCAACATCACCACCACATCACAGCCCCCAACACCACCACCACATCACAGCCCCCAACACCACCACCACATCACAGCCCCAACACCACTCCACCACATCACAGCCCCAACACCACTCCACCACATCACAGCCCCAACACCACTACACCACATCACAGCCCCAACACCACTCCACCACCCTCACCTACACTCACCTCCACCACCACATCACAGCCCCAACACCACTCCACCACATCACAGCCCCAACACCACTCCTCCACATCACAGCCCCAACTCCACCACATCATCACTGCCACTTCACTACTCCACAGCATCACTCCGACATCACCACTCCACCACATCACAGCCCCAACACCACTCCACCACATCACAGCCCCAACACCACCACCACATCACAGCCCTAACACCACCACCACATCACAGCCCCTAACACCACTCCACCACATCACAGCCCCAACACCACCACATCACAGCCCCAACACTACTCCACCCCATCACAGCCCCAACACCACTCCACCACATCACAGCCCCAACACCACTCCACCACATCACAGCTCCAACACTACTACACCACCCTCACCTACACCACTCTGCATGGGGCTTACCAGGAAACACAGTCTCAACATGACAGCCCGTTAAAGAACATTCAGTATTTCCCTTTGCCATTGGTATTCTATGATTGTATGAAGGTGGATTTCGTCTTTTTTTTTTATCTGAGGGGCATGTGATGGCGTGGGTTGTGAAATGCAGAAAGATATGTGATTTGTTAGTAACTTTTCATCATAGTAAGGTAATACCTTGGTACGTACGGCCACCACCCTCCATGGCCGTGATGAACTGGGGAAGGTGGAGCCAGCCCTCAGGAGAGGATTGACCAGACAGGGAGCTGTGGCCAGACTACTAGTCTCCAAGCACTCAGTAAACGGCTCCCTGCCTGCCTCTCAAAGAGCTTCCTCTGCAGGCCGGCTTAGCTGAGGTGGGCCTGGCTTGGCCTGGCCACAGTCTCCTTGCAGCCTCTCCATTCCCCTCCGTCCTGAGGGTGAAAAATGCAGCCCGTTTTCCAGGCCCTGATGACTTTGCTGGCAGATGAGGCTGAAACGCTGCACTGAGTCCCTCTGTTCCTCCATTGCCCCCGGAGAGGCAGGAATTCACCGGGACCACCCAATTGTTTTTGATACGTCCTGACCAGTTTACCTAAGGTATTCCCATGCAGCAATTATTGTGTGAATGGACGTCTTACAGCTTTTGCGTGGCTCAGGGTAAACACAACACAGTTCCCCTTTCTGCTTCAAACATGCACCGATCGGTTGCGGTGTTCTACATTGCTCCTCCTATTCAAATCCAGAAGGAAATGTTCTGTTTCTCAACAGATTTCTGATTTCATTGAGCAACTTAACTTAAACAATATTTCAAGTGAATGCTCAGTTCCATGGTTGCTATGGCGCCCTTGCTGGCAGACTAAGCAGTGCTTGCTTAATTTTGTTTTTCTTAGATTTTATAATGTTTTGTAGAAATTTTGTGTCATATTTTTATTGTTAAAAGGTAGCTAATGTTTAATTTTTCAAGCAATGTATATTTTTATGACGTTATAAAGATATTTTTGGTAAAATCTGTCTCCGTTTTAGTGAGTCTACCCTGTATAAATGAATAATAAAAACAAATATAATTATCACACGCACCAATACAATCATGATTTAGATAGTAAGACTAAGCATTTCACATATCACACACATCACTGTTCAAAACTCTTCTCCCATTGCCTCTTATTACATCATTTTCTCTGTAAACAATGAGAAGGCTATTGGCTGTTACAGGATGTGTTGTTTTAGGTGACAGTTTCAGGTGCCACAGCCCTTTGTAAGCACAAGACATGTTTCTCCACTTTAATTAGCAATGGTATGGAAAATCTTACCAAGGAACTGGTTTACTGTGCTTGTGTGTGTGTGTGTGTGTGTGTGTGTGTGTGTGTGTGTGTGTGTGTGTGTGTGTGTGAAAAGGTGTGTGGTGTGCCTGGGAAAATAATGCATGCAAAACATCTCTCCCTACCTGGAAGATTTATAACCAAGTATGTTGGACATGCCACATAGGTCAGACTTTTAAAACGTTATAATTGGGCCAAAGTCAGAATTGCTTGAGTTCTGACAGACTCTTACTTTGCCAGGTCCCAGCGATAAACAAACAACCTCTTTTTTACTATCGGAAAGGTCTCAAGAAAGAACCAAAATATTTCCTGTGGTAGTGGCCCAGCCCTAGGTCTTGGCAGGCCCAAAGGTGTCCAACCACCTGATACATTTTGCCAACCAGAACTATGCCTACATTTGTAATACATCTATTAGCAGAGAGTCAATTAATCCACTGTTATAAAGAGTGCTGTAGGTGGCTGAACCAGTGGTCAAAATAGGAAGCACAATATGAACTCATTTGACCCCAATGGCTGATTATAAGTGCCAATGACATGTATCAACTCGTATGCATGCTGTGCACTGCTGGAGTTTGCTACATGGCTTTGGTACTAGGCTAAGACCCTGCTTAGCACTTGGGCTGACTCTAACCCATGTTGGAATGATAATTTAATTGTTTTACTGTACCCCAGCAAGTTTGTTTTCAAAGGATCAGAATTAAATTCAGCCAGAATGGCGCGGACAGGAGGGCGAGGGCTGGAAATAGGTCCAAATGCTTAAGACGAAACACCTGAACTGAGTTCCAGTAAAAGCAGAGATGGGCAGGGTTTCCCGTCTCAGAAAAAAATACTCTGAATCAGTCCTTCATTTTCTTTCTATGTAAAGAAATGTTAGAAATAACCTCTTTTTACCGTGTTTATTTTCCTCTGTAATTCAATGAAATCGGTTGGCCAAACAAAAGGCAGCCGCCTTAAAATGGAAAACGAGCAGTAGCGCTACACAAAAAAACATGGAGAGGCCTGTTTGTAAGGATTGTGTTCTTACTCATTTGTCTTAAAAATCTATTGTTTTAATATTTTTTACCTGAAACCTTCCTCTCGCTTTCTCCAGTCAGTTAGACAGAACAGACACAATCCTCAAATGTCATCTTTAGATATTTACAGAGATGAATGCTTGCTCGCCATTGGACTGTGCATTAGTAGAATTTCTTGTAGCATTTTACCCATGAATATATAGATTGAAAACTTGTTTCTATAACCTACCACCAGTAGCGTAGGCAGAAAAACATTTTCGGGTAGACTTGGGAACCAAGTGGACAAGGTTTTTTAGTTTTTTAAAATAGACTTAAAGCCACTACAGGCAACGTTTTTGTTATTAACGTATTACCAATACCTTTCTACAGTTTGTACATTGTAATGTCTATGGGAGAATGAAAGAATCGCCGTTCAGATCAGTCCTCTGGAAGTCTCCCGCAAAACTATGACGATTTGCTTTACGGCACAAGGAAGAGCGTCAGTAAATCAGGAAGAGATGCCCATACTTGGAGTATAGTCGTTGACCATGCTAGCGACATGCAGTGTCCACAAGCATTCTGCATTTCTTCTTTGCGACGGTTAGGTTAAATAAGTACAGCAAGCAAACTGTAGAGGTAGCCAAAACCACCTCTTCTAAGAAACTACCTACAGCTGCTTTAAGCAGTTAGTCAGTATAATGTTTTTCCGTGGCACCAGATAAGGAAAGATAAACATCTAGCACTGAACCAACACAAGACATTTAAAAAAAAAACTGTCCAATTGATGTTTGTTTTGCCATTGCAATATTCCTGCTACACACACTACAAGCAAACCATTAATCAATTTCAGTGGCTTTCTTAATCACAGGCATTTTCAAATCGACTATTACAAGGACTTTGACAGTCAGTTAAAATACAACTGTCCGCCCCCCAACCGTTTTCCTATTGGTCATTATTGTCACGTCATGATTTTTGAACAATTAAAAAAAACAAATCACTAACCCTGTTTTATTTAATATCGAATCAAGTGATCATTTTGGCCGGACCAAGGCCTACCCGGGCCTACCCGTGCCAACACGCCTGCCTACCACAATCCTTACATAATGTAACTGTGCAGATTGTGAGGCAGTGAACCTATATGATAATTCACCATTCAAACTTGGCATCGGTGTGTATAGAGGCCCTTTGTATCATATGACCTGAGCTCAGCAACGATCGAGACTTTAAGATACACACATATTAGATTTCTCAAAATTGGGGCACCATATGAAAGCATTCGCCAGCCATGTCAAGCAAGAACAAATGTTTATTTTAAAAGTGATATTGGAATATAGATTTTATTTCCATGTAGCCCTAGACTTGGCTCAGCGGGCCAGTCTGACTGGTAGACAGGTAGAATCAAAGGGCTTGACTTCGTGTTCAGTGGGACTTCTTATTGGGACGATGTCGGCCCAGGAAGCAAAGATAAGAGAAACTGTGTCATGGAATCCAAGGAAAATAAGCAAATCCCTGGCATACTTTATTTTTGAATTTGGCCATGGAATATTAGGACTAAACATTGGAAAAATCCCACCTTTAATATCAAATCTGAGGCGTGAGGTGTTTCCCTTTTCCTCTTTTTTGTTTTTTGGAAACTTAAGTTAACTTTTCATTATGTTTATACAGGATTGTGTTTCATATGCAATAAAACACCTTTCGACCAATGGTATTCCAATAAAATATGAAATTATCCAATGTTTGCTACCATGTCTGGTGTGGCTAAATTCTGTCTGAAAGGTAGACTGTAGGGCCTGGCTGAAGGGTGATAGGACCCTCCACTGGAGCCCGTCAACTGTGGGCCCAGAAAACCAGGAAGGAACGCTATGCCACAATCATGATGAGAGATCCTAACCGGAGAGCATGCTGTTCCTTCCTTGATTCAGACATACAAAATGCAGTAATTCAACAAGACGTAAATTTAGCCACTTACAGAAACATCAACTTTAAGCGCTTATATGCAGCCATGCTAAAATAAACCTAAACTAGAACATCTGCCCCTTGTAAAATTACTTAATTGTTTTTTTTGCACTACGTAGTAAAATAATATCATAGGACAACTCTGAATTATGTGTCGAGTTTATATTTGCCTGTGGAACAATTCTACATAGCCCCCCGTCAGTGTGAAGATAAATCAACCATAGGAACCCTCTGTGTAAAAGAGGAGAACCCAAACAAAGGGGTCTGAAGCCGCTAGTGAAACCAGTCAATCAATCAGTCCTGTTAAAGTCACTGGCTGTGACTAAGGTGAGCTGTAAAAGCTGTCTTGTGTGGGGAGAGGGCCAGGGAGGGGATTGGTTTTCGATTCCTCCTTAGGTAAATATTCCCTCCACACTGAGTATTAGGCCCATCACAATCCCTGGTTATTTGGCAGCCCGTTGCTAATGGAAGCCCGGCCTGAGTGGACGTCACAAGCCGGGGGCCTGGACAAAGAGGCCCTTTCTGTGGGCTGGGAGGTGCTGAAAGGCAGGGTGAGGGTAGCAGGAGGGGGTGCAGAGCACCACTATCCTGCTGGGCGTCCCGTACCCGGGCCAACAAACATAGGTGAGGCCCTCACCCTCCACCTCCAGGCCCATCCAGCATCCCGGCGGGGGGTAGTCACTACGTGGGGTGGTGAGATCCACTGACCTCTCCATTCAACACAGCAGCAGCCCCAGGACATGTACAGCAGTAAAGCACAGAGCAGAGACAAGAAAACGTGCTAAATCACAAAGTATACCTGTAAGTATACGTAAAACATACGTTGGAGAGTGTGGATAGCTCTCGTTGTTGCTGCCTAAATGTGGGAGGCTTCTCTGCTCCTCTCTTTTCAGACCGTTAAAACTGTACAGAGGCAGCGTCTGATGCCAGCGAGCGTGCCTTGGCAATGAGCCCCCGGGCCCTGTTTGCCAGGTAGCCTCCCCCTCCTCCTCCTCCTCCCTCCTCCCGCATGGCGACACCTCTCCTCCATGATAATTAACCTGTGAACACAGACATCTACCATTTCATGAAGCACTCGGTCTGAGGCAGGGAGCTGGGGAGGAGACCGGGGGGCAAGCTGCCCAGTCTGCCCTGCTGAATGATGGGCCGCAGAAGCAGACATGGCAATAGCTTCATACCTCATTGAGCCCCAGCGCCACGGCTTTCCTACGTCGTGCTCCGTAACGCGGACCACATGTGCCCGTGCGTTCCCTCTCGGAGGAGGAGGCGCGCCTGGTGTCTGACACGGAGCGCACCGAGCGTAAAACACAGTCCTCCAGGCCGGGGCACTTACAAATGAAGGATGTGTGGAGAACTTGAAGTGACTCACTGCGTGTGCTTCACAGTGTGTGTATGTGCGTTTGCATGTGAGAGTGTGACTCTCTCCGGATTGGCCGAGCCGATGTCAGTTGCGTTTCCCCTCGGCCATCGTGGATGCAGTGACAGTGCGTTCTGCGTCAGCCTTGATTCATGCCCACCCCACCTGGACATCTAGAGCTGGGACCCACGCCTGATGAGTCAGAGTGAAAGCAGATGGAGGCCAGTGAATGAATCACTGACGGTGGTTCTTGATGTTTGTCTGTGAACGGCGTTGATAAATCACACGTGGAGTAGAAAGTGATCTAGCTCACGCTGATTCATGTGCAGCTCAGTTAAGAGGTCACCACCGTGATTGTACAACATGTAGTCATTAATGCTCAGGTGACTCTCTTTAAAGGGGACATCTACATGTAGAGTGTGGTATCAAGTCATGGGCGGTTGTATTTCAGGCCCAGTGAAGCAGCAGGGGCACAGCCCTCAAACCAGAGGGGGGATCTGGGGGGGCTTCACCCTCAGAGCCATAGGGGTGATCCCCTGGCCATCGCACACAGTCCGCCTTTCACCTTCTTCTGTGTACACAAAGGGGAACTTATCCAAACCCCCCGCCCCACCTCCACACACCTCCCCTCCCTCCCCCCCTCTTTCTGCCCCTCATTATGACCAGGGAGCCAGGTCTCACCACTGCATAATAAAAACGTGCCTGCCACCGCAGCACCACAGCAGGCCAGGGGCCGGAGCAGAGGAGGGGGCTGGGAGTGGTGTGCAGGGGAACGGGGTGGCCTGCACTGACTCCACAGGCTGATAGGGGGTAGAGTGGAGACGGATATGACATGGGATTGTTATCTCTGTGTCGCTGAAATTAACATAGGTCAGTCGGTTACTTTCATCCCCAAATTAATTTCACTGTAGAAATCTACAAGAATCAAAAAAAGTTAAATAAATACATGAAGCAGGATCACAGGCAGTGACTCAATAAACTGAATCTATTTTCTCTTTACCATGTCACCAAATCACCTTTTAATGACAGAGACACTGTATGGTTCGTTGTATTACTTGATAAAGAAGTGTTATGTATATCTTTATGCAGTGCATATGTAACATATGCAAATGTTCATACTTTCCTGCTGTTCCTTTGTTTCGCGCACAGACATACTGCTCCATCTGAAGATCGCCGGCCCACCCATCCCCCGCAGGCTGTTCTAACAGCTACCTGTGCTGGATCTGTCACCAGGGGAGGCTACTGTAAAACCTCCCGTTTCCTCTGGCCTTTACAGCACAGGGGGCACGGGCCAGGCCACACACAGCTAGCTCGTGGAGACCCAGCGTTGAGGGTAAATAAACCGGAGGAACAATCTCAGTGACCATGTGTGGGTAGCTCCAGCACAGACTGGGGGGAAACAAGGCTGGGTCAGCTACAGCACAGACTGGGGGGAAACAAGGCTGGGTCAGCTACAGCACAGACTGGGGGGGGGGGGAAACAAGGCTGGGTCAGCTCCAGCACAGACTGGGGGGAAACAAGGCTGGGTCAGCTCCAGCACAGACTGGGGGGAAACAAGGCTGGGTCAGCTCCAGCACAGACTGGGGGGGGGGGGAAACAAGGCTGGGTCAGCTCCAGCACAGACTGGGGGGAAACAAGGCTGGGTCAGCTCCAGCACAGACTGGGGGGAAACAAGGCTGGGTCAGCTACAGCACAGACTGGGGGGAAACAAGGCTGGGTCAGCTACAGCACAGACTGGGGGGAGAACAAGGCTGGGTCAGCTACAGCACAGACTGGGGGGAAACAAGGCTGGGTCAGCTACAGCACAAACTGGGGGGAAACAAGGCTGGGTCAGGCATGATTGCCGTCTTTACCGGTCTCAGGACAATTTGTTAAAGTCTGGGCTGATGGACCCCAAGGGTCAACGCCAGGTCCTCTTTGGTTTTGTTTGATACGCCAGTGTTGTAAAAGACTCATCGCTAGACCAGAGCAGTGCTCTCAAAAAAAAACTCAAATCAGTCAGCTTGGGGTCTGCGCGGTTCACACACAGAACACATGTTCATTCCAGAAGGACATTTTAGGTGATTAGCTTCATGGGTTCAGTCATGTATTCTTACTTTGCTTAACGTGAAAGGTTTACTTGTAATATCACTGACAATTAGGAGCTAAATTACATGGCTTTCAAACATTCCTAGGTGATATCTTCAGTCAAATCATGTTTTTTCTTTTCTTTTTAGGGCCTTATGCGGCGTGTTTGAACCAACTGAGGGCCCTATCGTCCAGCCATACCTCTGCCTTTCCAAAAGAGACATTCATCACTCCTCCTGTCAGACTCTAATCCACATTCACTGTTGATGTAATAAAGAAACTGGCCTGTCCAGCCCCTGCCAGTGAGATGGGAGGGAGGTGGAGGCGAAGGCTGGAACGGAGGAGCACACTGGGATCAGGGCAGGTCAGTGTCGACCTGCGCTAACTCATCCAGCAGACACTGTTTTAGTTTCTCCAACACATTGATAATTAGCCTTATGAGTTACAGTGGAGTGCTTCGAGGAGGGCCAGGGGGACTGCCTGATGGATTTATCCCCACGCTAATGCTCACCTCACCGGTGTTTCCATCATTAAAGGCCAAACCACTGTGAGATAGGGCCACATTTATCTAACAGACTGGGTGGAGGGCAGGAATGCTAGGAATTCCGCTGGTCTAAGGCCTGTGACAGTCTCGTAAATTCTCTGACATAAACACGTCAACAGGGATGGAAACGGTTACAAGTACTTACCTAATCTGACTTTTATCAGCGGGTAAGAGGTTGTCCGAGGAGCCATGTGAATCTGATCAGTCTAATGTTTAGGCTTTACCTGAGTGCCAATCAGGAATGGATTGTTTACCTAGGGAAAGGCCTGGAGAGAGTAAGCACCCTGCTTGTGGCCCTGCCACTGGCTTTCTGTGATTGTCACAGGTGCCGGCCACTATTCCCCTTACAGTAGTCCAGAGCAAAGCAAGCCACCGTCAGGCCGATTCATAGTGACACACCTGGCATCTCCTACAGCCACACACACACACACACACACACACACACACACGTTGCTCTGTATCCCCGTGCAGCGTGCTCTCTAAACGGCTCCGCGGCCTGTGGTCCTTCCGCTGCGACAAGCAGACGTTAAATAAACAGAGCTTTGATAAGCCAGGGGCCAGACAGTGACCTTTGCCCCCTTGCAGTTCCGATCGGGGGTCCTGGGGCATGAGGCTCAACAGGCAACGCTGGCAGAGCGGGGAATTAGCGGGGCCTTTTTCTCTCTGCAGATCAGGGTTTATAAACAGTGGAAGTGGAGGGGGGAGCGTTACATGACGACTCTGTCCAGAGTGGCTTGACCTGCAGGACAGAGGGGTTAAGAGGCATTAGTGCCCCCTCAGGTACTCCCCACAGAGAAGGCAAGTGTGGACATGGATATATCCACTGACATTGACTTCTTATTGTTATCATATTTTTAGTCTCGACATTAAATAAATAGAAATTCACAGACGTTGACCCAAATATGCTGTTAAAGGCATCGTAGCTAGGATTAGCAGAACAAGTTGGTAATTTTATTGTTGGACTGGTGTGGTATGAGGTAAAAGGTTGCACAACTGTCACTTTTGTAATGCAGAAGTGCATAACCTGTAAGAAACAACAGTCAGTGTCCTGCTACCTCTTTGCTTCTCGTGACTTTTTAATTTGATTATTCCATGTTTGAGAGTTACGTAGGCTAATGTCGACCTGCTCCTGCTTAGTCTTTCCCCTCTCTCCAAGTGGCTTCATTCACTAGTCACATAAAAACAGCTACGCGGCGGGTGCCAAAGCAAATCCGGGGAAATAAAATGAAAACCTTTCCCTCTCCCGTACGAGGGTCCTGGGGTTATTTGTCATGGAAGCGGCTGGAGCTCTAAGCGGCCGGTGTCGTTGTGAGTCTCCTTTGTGGGCCCTCCCAACGTTCACCAAAACCACAAATGATCACCGGAGCAGGGCAGGCCTCACGCCCCGCCACCAGGCCGGCGCTCCCCACTCCCCCGGCGCTGGGGGTTAAATGCATCTGTCCAAATAAACATGTGGGGAAGCCGCGGTGGAGACGGGCCTGAGGGGCAGCACGCTTCACAGAGAATCACATCCCACACCCCTGTGAGTGACGCTGCCTGCCTGTCTGCCTGCCTGCCTGTCTATCTGCCTGCCTGCCTGTCTATCTGCCTGCCTGCCTGTCTATCTGCCTGCCTGCCTGCCTGTCTCTCTATCTGCCTGCCTGCCTGCCTGTCTCTCTATCTGCCTGCCTGCCTGCCTGTCTATCTGCCTGCCTGCCTGCCTGTCTATCTGCCTGCCTGCCTGCCTGTGTCTGCCTGCCTGCTTGCCTGCCTGCCTGCCTGTCAATCTGCCTGCCTGCCTGCCTGCCTGCCTGTCTGCCTGCCTGCCTGTCTGTCTGCCTATCTGCCTGCCTGTCTACCTGCCTGCCTGCCTGCCTGCCTGTCTATCTGCCTGTCTATCTGCCTGCCTACCTGCCTGTCTGCCTGCCTGCCTGTCTGCCTACCTGTCTGTCTATCTGTCTGTCTGTCTGCCTGCCTGTCTGCCTGCCTGCCTGTCTGTCTGTCTGTCTGTCTGTCTACCTGTCTGTCTGTCTGTCTACCTGCCTGCCTGCCTACCTGTCTGTCTGTCTGTCTGCCTACCTGTCTGCCTGCCTACCTGCCAGCCTGTCTGCCTGTCTCCCTGTCTGTCTGTCTGTCTGCCGTCCTTCAGTAACACTGCCTCACACCAGCAATTAGACGGCTTCACCCTTTTTCAAATGGAGTATTTCCTGGCTAAAATGAACCTTATAAATACTATGCTCAGTGTCTCCCTCTGTTCACCACTTTCTTTCTCTCTCTCTCTCTCTTCCTCTGTCTCCCACTCTCTCCCTCCCTCTCTTCCTCTCTTTCCAACTCTCTCTCTTTCTCTGCTTTCCCCTGCTCTGTTTCTTAGTAACAGACTCTTTCTCTCTCCTCCCCTTCGTTTTCTTTCCTTTCTCCCCTCTCTTCACCTTCTCTTTGCTTAACTCGCTCCAGTATTTTCACGGTAAATGAAGTGAAGTCTAAAGTCAACAGGTCTCCAGCTTGTCTCTCCAGCTTGTCTCTCCCGTGTTTTCCTTTCTGTCCAGAGAAGTCACGCAAACCCACCTCCATACTGAGCGGTGGAAACATGACCAGTGGGTGTCCATCCCAAAGCACCACCTAAGGAGGCGTGCTGGCCTTTTTCTTCAAGGTCCCCTGCCCTATTAACTATCAGGGACTGCTTGTGTTGCAATCGTCAAAAGTACTACGATTACTCATTATTCAATCAACACCACCTTATTTTGAGTTGCTGTGAAATATTGCCCAATTATATAAAAAGTATAAATATGTCATCTGATGATAGTAACTGGATAAAATAATAATGTATAAGCTTCATCTCCCCCCCTCCCTCTCTCTCACCCTTTCCCAGCTATGTTGTGTATGAACATAATTATTTAAAAGTTTGTTAAACTGTCGTTTAAGGACAAGAGAATCTCTTAACATCCAATCTGTTATTGCCAACCCTGTTGCTTACAATGACCCTCCTTGCTGATTTTGACGTTGTCTTTTGCATTGGCAGGCTGTCACCCTTCACCACCCCAGCTCCCCCTACTGGCCATCGAGATGGAGGCCCAGGTCCCAGTGGGGGCGAGCAGCAATGGATGAGCTGTGTGCGGACCGGCCCTGGCCAAAATGGACCAGCACCAATGATGGATCACTACATGCATAATACTTGATTAATGTTATTACTTTTCATTCAAATCCATCTGGTGTTTAAACATTTATTATCAAATTTTGTAGGAATATGTTTTTAAATTAAATCACATCCTTTCCCACATGACAACAGTGAAGTCTCTGTTTGAAATGCCCATAAAATGATTAATTTATTTATATTTGCTCGCAACCAAGTGAGTGTAGCATCATCAGTAATGAGTAGACTTGGAGATAGCCCTGGGGTTGTTTTCCGGATTCTCCCCTTCCATTGACCCCTCGACCAGCTCCTCTGTCAACACACAAAGCTGTATTGACAAAGCTGTGGCTTCCATTATACCACATAAAGAGTCTCAAGGGTGCCATTGACGAGGAATCTCCGTTTTCAGTCAGTGTGTGTGGATCTTCCATATGTGTGTGTGTCAGTGTGCTGGTTGTTGTGTGTAACGACTGTACTTTCTCTTTGCATGTCTCGTGTGTGATGGATATCGTCATTGTGCATTGAGGTCAATGTCTGTCGTTTGACTTTCATCGTCCGTGGGTTTGACCTTAAAATGGACGGTTTTCAAACAAACCCAAAGTCTTGTGAGAAAACTTCACGAATGTACATTTTTATGTTGCACAGTACGGTAGGCGTAGTTTAGTGTCAGAAAGTTGGCCATTGGAGCTGGTTTGGGAGTGGAGGACCTGTGTGAACCCAGCATGGCAGATGCTGCTCTCACCCGGGCTCCAGGAGATGCTGCTCTCACTAGAGGACTAGGAGATGCTGCTCTCACCAGAGGACCAGGAGATGCTGCTCTCACCAGAGGACCAGGAGATGCTGCTCTCACCAGAGGACTAGGAGATGCTGTCTCACCAGAAGACTAGGAGATACTGTCTCACCAGAGGACTAGGAGATGCTGTCTCACCAGAGGACTAGGAGATGCTGTCTCACCAGAGGACTAGGAGATGCTGCTCTCACCAGAGGACCAGGAGATGCTGCTCTCACCAGAGGACTAGGAGATGCTGCTGTCACCAGAGGACTAGGAGATGCTGTCTCACCAGAGGACCAGGAGATGCTGCTCTCACCAGAGGACTAGGAGATGCTGCTCTCACCAGAGGACCAGGAGATGCTGCTCTCACCAGAGGACCAGGAGATGCTGCTCTCACCAGAGGACCAGGAGATGCTGCTCTCACCAGAGGACTAGGAGATGCTGTCTCACCAGAGGACTAGGAGATACTTACTCACCAGAGGACTAGGAGATGCTGCTTTTAGCGGACGCTCGCTATGACATCAGCATTTTGTCATTTCACTTTTACTGCAATTTACGGCTATTCCCAGCCAGACGTGCCCTCTGTGCTTCTTCATTTCATTAGAAAGCCTGTTAGTGTAAATTAGGAGATTACAACATAACACATGCTTGGAAAAAAGCCGCGGGTGAAGCCATGTGTTTTATACTAATAAAAAAGCCGGGCTTTGGGTAAATGTTTATATTATTTTAAGTCTCGCCTTAGGAGGTCAAAACGTTCCCAATAAGTAGGGCTGATGAATGGAGGTAATTAGCCTACATTGTAACCAATATGTCCTCACCCCAAACCTTTTCACCTTCCTCATTCTCTCATTAGGATTTCCTCACCACTGACATATACTGAGATGTATGTCATGCTTTTACATGCAATGCAGAGCCGCTGTGACCAACATGGAGCTGGAGAAAAAAACGTAAGCCGTTCTTCGACTCCATTCATTACCACTTTCTAGTCAAATGAACAATAGATGTTGTCGTTTAAATATGGATTTAGAAGAGTGTGTTTACACCAGGTCTTCAGCCTGTGTGCTGTGTCACTCACATAGATCTCTCACCTCTCCACTTCCTCTCTGAGTTTAGGAGAGGAGTGAGCTTCACGTCCATACCACAGAGATATATAAAGGTGTGCTCCAGCCTAGATAGGATATCTATTGACTCTGAGCGGATGTGGAGAGCTCCTCAGGCTGGTGATGGCCTGTGTCGGAGCCCGGGGACACAGGGTGTCAGGGGCCTTTGCCAGGCCAGGGCCAGTGTCTTGTATATTTGCCCAGCAAGCGGGCTGCAGAAAGACATCCTTGTAAAGGCCACCGGCGGTGGTCTCCCCAGGCACCTGGAGTGCTGACGCACTGTGTCTGTCAACTGGCTGTCAGCACCCAGCACATCCTCTCTGGACCGGCTCCGCTCAGCACGATCTATCAGTCACACACACACACACACACACACACACACACACACACACACACACACACACACACACACACACACACACACACACACACACACACACACACACACACACACACACACACACACACACACAGAGGATTCTTTGACCCGGTACTGACACACACTCACGAGTTTGATGCTGCATTTTGTTGGGTGCTGAAGGATTATTACCGCCTGGGATATTAGTCAAATAAATGCAGGGCTGGTACACTGAATCCTGTTTGACCTACATAGGTTGTTTCTCTGTGGGGGTGAATTACCCTCCCGGAGCAAAACACCTTTTGTTCAGGGTTCATGGAGTCCATATCAACGAATGCTCCTAAACAAAATGTAGTCGTCGCAAGTTTTTTTTAAAATATTGATAAAATGTGATTCTGTGTGAATCAAAAAAGTATAGTGCATTCCAAAAACACTGCCTCCAAAATCAAAGCGTGCTTCGAGTTCAACAAGTGTTTATCAAGGAACTAGAATGACCTAAGGCAGCAGGCAGAGAGAGCCCCGCAGAGCGTTGATGGTGTTAGTGAGGGGTAAGTTGGGCTGCAGAGATGATGATGGTACGTTGGGCTGCAGAGCACTGATGATGATGTTAGTGAGTGGTACGTTGGGCTGGAGAGCACTGATGATGATGTTAGTGAGTGGTACGTTGGGCTGCAGAGCACTGATGATGGTGTTAGTGAGTGGTACGTTGGGCTGCAGAGCACTGATGATGATGTTAGTGAGTGGTACGTTGGGCTGCAGAGCACTGATGATGATGGTGTTAGTGAGTGGTACGTTGGGCTGCAGAGCACTGATGATGGTAGTGAGTGGTACTTTGGGCTGCAGAGCACTGATGATGATGATGGTAGTGAGTGGTACGATGGGCCGCAGAGCACTGAAGATGGTAGTGAGTGGTACGTTGGGCTGCAGAGCACTGATGATGGTGTTAGTGAGTGGTACGATGGGCTGCAGAGCACTGATGATGGTGTTAGTGAGTGGTACGTTGGGCTGCAGAGCACTGATGATGGTGTTAGTGAGTGGTACGTTGGGCTGCAGAGCACTGATGATGATGATGTTAGTGAGTGGTACGTTGGGCTGCAGAGCACTGATGATGGTAGTGAGTGGTACGTTGGGCTGCAGAGCACTGATGATGATGGTGTTAGTGAGTGGTACGTTGGGCTGCAGAGCACTGATGATGACGATGTTAGTGAGTGGTACGTTGGGCTGCAGAGCACTGATGATGGTAGTGAGTGGTACGTTGGGCTGCAGATCACTGATGATGGTGTTAGTGAGTGGTACGTTGGGCTGCAGAGCACTGATGATGGTGTTAGTGAGTGGTACGTTGGGCTGCAGAGCACTGATGATGGTAGTGAGTGGTACGTTGGGCTGCAGAGCACTGATGATGATGGTGTTAGTGAGTGGTACGTTGGGCTGCAGAGCACTGATGATGACGATGTTAGTGAGTGGTACGTTGGGCTGCAGAGCACTGATGATGGTAGTGAGTGGTACGTTGGGCTGCAGAGCACTGATGATGGTGTTAGTGAGTGGTACGTTGGGCTGCAGAGCACTGATGATGATGTTAGTGAGTTGTACGATGGGCTGCAGAGCACTGATGATGATGGTGAGAGTGAGTGGTACGATGGGCTGCAGAGCACTGATGATGGTGAGAGTGAGTGGTACATTAGGCTGCAGAGCACTGATGATGATGATGGTGTTAGTGAGTGGTACATTGGGCTGCAGAGCACTGATGATGATGGTGAGAGTGAGTGGTACATTGGGCTGCAGAGCACTGATGATGATGATGATGGTGAGTGGTGTGGTGGGCCGACGTCTGGAGCGTCCCTGCTGATCCTAATCACAGGCGGCCAGTTAGATGAGGAGGCAGCTCGGCCCGGGGACCCCCATCTCCAGGGCTGGTCTGGGAGCTGCTGCAGCCTTTCATTAATCATGCCTCTAATGTGTTTTCCCACGGCCCTGGCTGTCACAGAGTGACTGTTATTACAGTGGCAGCATGAGGGGCGCTCACCAGGACACTGTGGTTCGGCCCCATGCATGCAACAGGAGACACCTCTTCAGCCCTCTTCTAAGATCCCCCCTGCTGCTACTGTGTTGGCAGTTGGCAGGTGTGTGTGTGTGTGTGTGTGGGTGTGTGTGTGTGTGCCGGTGTGTGTGTGTGTGTGTGTGTGTTTATAGTTCTGTTAGACAGGGCCAACTGCCGAGTGATAGGCAGGACGTGTGAATACCAAACTTCCTCCTCAAACGAATAGTTTCCTCCACTGACAACTCAGTTTGATGGGCTAGCGTTTCACTGCGTTCTTCTGACAGATTGAGCAGACACACGTGCACACACAAACACCCACACATGATATATGTGCAGTGATCATCAATCTTTCAAAACATATTTATTTTGGGATGCTAATAGAAAATATACTATCAGGATCTATCATACTATCATGGTGAGTAAACTACAGTAACTTGCTGGCTGTACTATTATATATGCAATGGCAAAATCTGAAGTTCAAAGTTTGAATTACATTAAAAGTTAATTTAACAAGAACTTCCAGACCTTTCTCAAAGGTCTATTTCGGAGGCTTAGCAAATGTAAAAAAAAACATCTATTCACAACACATTGTTAAATTTTTGTTTGTTTTATAGTTAAAACACATCGAGAACCAGCATAATTTACAATGACCAGGAAAAAAACTGCAAGTGCTCTCAATCATTTAGGCTGCTCCTCTTAAGATCCAGACGGCCCTGTGCACATATTCTCCTCACATGGATGCGACAGAAAGAGAGTGACAGCATCCATTTCCAGAATTGCCGCTCCCAGCCTTAAACAAGTGCGTGACCTGTTTGACCCAATACAGTAGCAGGTCCTGGTCACGAAGAAGACTTAAGTTCAAAAGAAGTTTACATCGTATCCCGAAACGAGTTCAAACAGTGGCAAAGCTTTGACAAAGACACACACATCGTTCTGCTCTGCTTCCAGCCACCAAACTGTTAATGTGGTCATTTGTACACTCCCACCTAAGTGAGTGGACTGAGGCGAGGAACAGTGCAGTCATCCACAGATGGAGAGGGAGACGAAGAGAGAAAGATGAATGACCCCCTCATGGTCAAGGTTAAGAAAACGCAAGGAGTGACTAATTGATAGAACCACTAATGGCAATCAGGGACTTGGTGGGTGAAAATCACCAAAGGCCTACAGCACCAACCAACTGATCATGTTACTGGTCTGGTCTGTTACACAGCGGAGCAGAAGAAATGCATTTAAACAAAACAAAAAAATAGGTAGCCAGCTAATTTTCAAAATCAAAGATGAATCCCCAGGTCGCTCCTCTTCCTCAGAAAGTAGACGCCAGTAAAAGCCACAGTCGTCTACCGTCCTGAGCCTTTCAGCAGCCGACTGACTTCCAGGCTGGACGGTTCACCCTGGGGCAAGGTGTGAGACAGCAAGCCGTCTGCTAGAGGTTCAGGTCTGGAGAGGGACTTTATGACCTACCAGGGAAGGGTCCGGGCTACTTTCTTTCCTGCTAAGTTAATGATGACATTTGGTGTTAAATGAATGTACTGACCTAGGAGTTAGACCAAGGAAAACACTCCACTTCACCTCCCCTATGTGTTTTAGGAGTCGACTGAGTGCGGGGAATAAGAGTCATGCCCCATCCATCAGAGAGAGAGAGAGAGAGAGAGAGAGAGAGGGGGGGGGGGTTAGGTGAATGGCCACTGGGTGATTGGATTCTCCCAGGAAACCTCTCATCTTTAAGGAGGCAGGAGACAAAAGTAAATTTTTTTAAAGTACCTCAATGTTTGAAAGTTACCGTTTGTCGCTATAATACAAATATCATGGGAATTCATGCCTTGTAAGCCTACAGCTCTTGTGGAGAAATAAATTGAGCTGCTGAAAACATCTTAGAGTTGTGAGGAAACAACCTTATTGGAAGAGATTCCAGTCAATGTGGGGGAGTAAATATCATATTATAAAACATTAACATAATATTATGAACTGGGAATGCTGGCATTACATAGCCTATTGAGTTTATGATGAGCATGAAGAGTATATGATGCAGTAAATTGGCATAACATGTTCAAAAACAACTATTTAAATCGTTGATCAATAAAAAGTAAAGCACATTTACTATTAAAGCAGCCTACCTACTTCTTTAATTACATTTCAGATGCTTTTAATTAATTTAATGCATGTCTTTATTTAGTTAGGTGTAAAGAGCAAAAATTCTTTCAAATGTTTGTTCATCCCAATCATAAGGGGGACTGCCAATATAACATAGCCCTTTCACTTAAAAGTGCCTGTCGGGGGGGGGGGTGAAGTCAGAGTGAGAAAGTGAAAGACCTTATTGTTTGGCCTCGAGAAACCAGTAGCAGATAAGGCCAAATGTCGCCATGGAAACTCAAGCCACCTGGAGCCAGAGTCCAATTTTGGAAACCACAAAGTCAACACCAGCGCGTGCTACGCTCGGGCGAGAACGAAAAAAAAAGACGTAAAGCCATTCTGATTATGCAGCCCATAATCAGAAGTCAAAATATATAAACTAAAAGGCCCTTGGATACTGTGGTGTATCACTGTTCATTTCCATCAAGCCCAGGTAAGCTATCATTCAGGGGCAGGGGCTGAAGCCTGATGACACATTTACAGTGCATATAATGTGAGAGACTGTCACTATTCCAGAAACCATATCCTTTTATTTATACAGGGTCAGGCTGAATGCTGCAACGGTTACGTGCTTCCTTCCAAATGTTCCAAATCAACCACATCTCTGGGAGTGGAGACATTAAGGTAATATCTCTGTAGCCTCTAGCATGTCTTTGGAAAGGAGGCAGACAAACTGGACATTAGCGTCGAATAAGGCTGCTGTTGTGAAAAGAACATTACAAGAGTCGGTTGTTGAATTTGAGTCCGAGAAGCAAGAGAGACCGCTTACTGTTGTAAAGTTCCACGAGAGTTCCAGCATTCCACTTCTGAGTTCTAGATTCTTTTTTTTGTTTGTTTGTTTGTTTTATTTATGTATGCAACTAAGTATATTTTCTAGACTAAATAGTCGAGAAGCTCTAAACAAAGATGTGGCATAATCCAATAATCCTCTTTGAAAAGAGCCAAAGACCATAGAGCTCACAGCGTCTGTCGTTACACAGTGAAACGTGTGTGCCCGCACCACGTGATAATAGTCTTGACCTCATGTTTGGACAGTTGTGTCTGAGGTGCTGCAGTTAGACCCTCCATGTTTTCCTTCTCTAAGTGAAGCACAGGCAGCCCTACCCTGACATAGCTCAGGCCGCTCCCCTGCCAAATTAAGCCCAACGAGCCGCAGGTCTGCAGAGCAGTTAGGCTCCAATTAACGTGGGCCAAGTGATTTCCTTGGGTCGGATCACTGCATGTCACATGCAATGGTAATTACGCAGTAAAAAATTCAACACACGGCTGCTACAAACACAGCTTTTCCGGTCATGCCTACCTGTGTGTAGTTCTGTCATGACAAATTGGGGGCCATGGATAACATCACCACAGAGTAAGAAGGTGTAGTCCACTGTTTAGTGTAACACCACCACAGATGAAGAAGGTGTAGTCCACTGTTTAGTGTAACATCACCACAGATGAAGAAGGTGTAGTCCACTGTTTAGTGTAA
Source organism: Galaxias olidus (assembly GCA_026901105.3). Classification (NCBI taxonomy): domain Eukaryota; kingdom Metazoa; phylum Chordata; class Actinopteri; order Galaxiiformes; family Galaxiidae; genus Galaxias; species Galaxias olidus. The sequence continues at coordinate 355,845 of JAPMUY010010611.1, forward strand.
CATCACCACAGATGAAGAAGGTGTAGTCCACTGTTTAGTGTAACACCACCACAGAGTAAGAAGGTGTAGTCCACTGTTTAGTGTAACACCACCACAGAGTAAGAAGGTGTAGTCCACTGTTTAGTGTAACATCACCACAGATGAAGAAGGTGTAGTCCACTGTTTAGTGTAACATCACCACAGATGAAGAAGGTGTAGTCCACTGTTTAGTGTAACATCACCACAGATGAAGAAGGTGTAGTCCACTGTTTAGTGTAACACCACCACAGAGGAAGAAGGTGTAGTTCACTGTTTAGCCATGTAATCTGCAGCGTTGCATGGAGGGACACAGAGAGAGAAGCTGGTGTGAACCGGGTAAAGAAAGAGAAGCAACGTGTCTTTGTAGCAAGTCAGAGTAAACAGAATTATATTTTGTGTTTTGAAACTTACAGTTGGCAGGTAAATAACAATTCATTAGTTGTTTCATATCTACAGAGTTAACAGTGGGGTCATTGGGTTTATTCCACTTATCTAGCTGGTATATGGGCCATATACCTTGACTGCCATTTTGTAAATATTTAATAACCTACCTTTTTAAATTGCAGACTCCAGCTTGAAGTCTTTGTAGGGAGTGGGACAATAGTATGAAATATTACACTATTTCTGTCTCCCCTCTCGGCCCTTTCTGCCCCGAGGCACAAGTTCAAACAAACATATCTGCTCATGCAGAATACCGCAATGAACATGGTAATGTCATTATCATCCTCAGACACACACACACACACACATACACACACACACACACACACACACACACACACACATCCAGCACTATGAAATAGAGGCAAAATGTCTTCATGCATTGAAAGATTAGCATTTCATTTTGAGCTATTATTATTCACTCCTTTTATATGCATTATGGTCAGACACTGAATGAACATATATTTATTGAATTGACAAGTTCAAGTAGCAAATCTTCAGAAAGGTCAAAACCAGTAATGTTCATTTCAAACCCTTGCGTCGTGTCTTACCTTTTTTTTTGACCTGGGGTGTTTTGAAAACAACCATGTGTTACTATGCAACAGTTGACCTTTTAGCCCTTGCACCATCTCAGATCTTGATGGACAGCGGAGGTGGCGGTTCCTCTCCCTTAGCTTGTCTCTAGTTTGTCTCTAGTTTGTTTGTTGGCTAGCCAGTTAGTCTATGCTAGTTAGCTCCTGCTAGTCTACGTGTTAGCGTTAGTCTTTCTAACCAGTGGTTTGTGGAAAACCTGTCGTGTTTGGTCACGGTAGCCATTTTCATCTGTCACAATTGACAGTGGCCTCAAGAAGGCTGCTGTTGCATCAGTCCAGGGTAATTCTATCCCGCAGGTTGCCAGTTTTTGCAAGGCTGGCGACTGCCTCCACTGGTGTGGTACCTGTCCAAGAGTAACTTGTCTGGGGCTGTTGGAGAGTGGCCGTCTGATCATAGCTGCTGCTCGGGGTGAGGAAAGCTGCGGTTCTGTGGCGAATATCTGAGAAATCTATTGTGAGTTCACCTTTAGAGAGGTAGTTCTTGACTGAATTATTTGCCGCAGGGGGGAAGTGTGCGAGTCCCTAGCCTCTTACGAGGAGCTGCATGTCAGCTGTGTTAAAACACTAAGAGGCCTGAGTGTTTGAGACGTGCTTTCACATCTGGGCTAATGCTTTCTGAAAATGTGTTAATTTGCTTGTCTAGAATATCCCAGGAGTTGTCGTCTAGGAGTTGACAATATGCTTATTAAAACGTGGCACTGCCTGCACCTATTGGCCGGAGGTTTGATGTCACTGAGAGGATGAGAAGGTGTTTGTTGATCGACACAGGGCCTCTCACCCACTTTGATCCCTCTAGGGACACCAGGAGTGAGGGGAAAAAATACACAACTTTCCCATCCAATGGAGCCATTGTATGGACGCCGGCACTTAGCTCATTTCTACCAGTGGCCCACCACCATGCCGTGATGGGGAGGAGCAGGAGGGCCAGACCTGGAAACACTATATCTTTTTATCAGACCAGCCATTTTGTCAAACATGTTACGCTCCATCAACTTGACACTTGCCACAAATAACGTGTGCAGAGATGGCTCTGGGGAGCTGTATGAAAACCACGGACGTTCTTTCCCCCTGTCCACGGACAGAAGCACGTCATACCATGCCCACAGGACCTCTCCCCGACCTCAGGCTAAACTCATGCCTCCACATGCAACATCTTTTTGTGGGGGGGGTACTGGACATACGTGCATACATGTAGAGCTGGGCCAGCCGGCTGCGTGCGTGCGCGCTGTGTCATGACGTTGTTCACACCAGTCGCTGCACACCTACTAAACTCCATCAGCCACCCAATAAATCATGCTTGAGGGAAAACACACTGTGTGATATATGGCTGTTTAATGAACGTAAGTCGAGGTGGGGGGGGTGGGGGGGGTGGGGGGGTGTGCGGGGCTCTAGACTCTGCTACAGGGGACTGCATACAAGGCCCCAGTCACAAGGGGTTAATTGTAGGTGTTTAAAGAGCGTGTGTCGTTAAAGGGCCCTGAATGGAAAGCCCTGCTATTTATACACAGCCAGAGGTAATGGGGTGAAATGATTCTGTCCACCAGAGACGGGCCCACAGCCACAGAGAGAGACCATCCCACTCTGACTGGGGCTGGCGGGGATGTTTTCACTCCAAACAGGGCCCGGGCTGAAACGTAAGCCTGCTAATGAATTCCCATTTACATAGGGCGATCCTCCGCGATCTCCCGCACAGCCCAGGAGCCTTGTCATACGGCGATCCTCCGCTTCTCTTCTCCAGCCTTGTCACGGCACAGGGCGATTGATTGACTAATTAATGATACACCAGGTGCGACACTTAAATTAGCGTAATAGGCTTCAGATGGACTGACAAACACTGTTTGCATTACACGTGAACACACACACACACACACACAGCCATGCAGCATACACACGCATGAACATGAGAGCCCAGAGCCACTCAATGAAGAAGCTGCTTACCATGTATATGAGTGTATTTGAATACTGACATGAACACAGTATTTTGTACACAATTCAATGATCGGCAATGTGGATTTTTTTCTCTCAGTCCTCTGGTAAGTGTTGTGGGAACAGTGCTTCTTCATATGATCTGCAGGGAAAGAGTTCTGAATGAAATAACACCGTATTTTGAATAAACGCTCATTTGGCTCTGTTTCTAGCTTACGTTAAAATCCTCATAAGAGGCAATTAACATTAGGTTCTAAACCTCTGAAATTTACTGAGATCAACAGTGTCTACATTAATTAATTAAAATAGATTTCATGAAAGATACAAAAAGAAAATCCTGAGAAGTCATGTACATGTGTTTGAAATGAAAGTTTTATTTTTTTAGGAGTCTCTTGATATTGGACCTTACCTTTGGCAATACCTTTGCTTGAGGTAGGATTTAGCTCTGACAAATAATAGTTCCACGGCAATAGGTCGCCCTTCAGTAGTCTGTCTCCACCAGAGGGAGTAACCCCATAGGGATCAGTCACACCATAGTGTGACATTAGTGGCCATGGTGCTGAACTGAAAGCAGATCATTAACCCAGGCCAAAGGATTTAGGAGAGGGTCAATTACTTTATATCAAGTAATCCTTCAACTCCAAATCCAAACAAGGATAACACGTGAAGGACAATTGTTTTAATTTATAACACGTTAAGTACAATGGTTTTAATTTAACTGTCAGTTTAATCTTAGTTAAACTGGAAAGCTATTTTAAAGACCACTACAGAAAAAAAAAAACTTTTTCAAATTGTGAGAAAATATGTGTGAATGTGAATGCACATTACAAACGTATGTTTAATTAGAATATTTTCTAATTAAACCTATCCTCACGTAACACAAGCATTTATCATACCAGTGACTCATATTTGAATCTGTACTGATGCCTCTTTGACTATCTACATGCTGAAATGTGGAAAAATATTCAATAAATATGAAATGGCCTAAATATCAACATGGAACTCTTCTGGCGTTGACATCCTCACATTCCTCTAAGTGCACTCCTCTAAGGCACTGCATTGTTTCAGCAACTGTGATCCCTAACTTATTCATGGCTAAGCTGTGATGGACAGTCCATGGAACTAAACCTTGTGGTATATCCTCCAGGAAGCAGGGGCAGGTGCCAGAATCTGATCCATTGGTAGGCGCCTGCAACCAGAGGGAGAAGAAATAGTAGAAGAAGAAGTAGAAGTAATAAAGAAACAGTCCCAAATACAAAAACGTTATTGAGGAAGCACTCTCATGTGCCAAGGAAAGCCAAATATCCATTCCTGGGTTAAACATTTTTTGAAATTACAACCAAACCTATTCTATTTTGGCCAGATCATTGAAATTCAGCTTTACATATGGAGAGAAACTGCAAGATGAATAACGGTTCAGAGGAGTGTCAACAAAGCAGAGGGAGAGTGCACTCAGGTAGAGATGAATTGATGGGCGAAGCAATGAAGTGTCTGCCCTTCCCAGTGCCCGCTCCGCTTGGAGATCAGGTTACATGGAGAGGAACAGTGTTAGTCTGTGTCGCTGAGCGCCCCGTTCGCCTGCTTCCTGTCTGCCAGCACGCGAACAGAGGGACCAGGGAGCACCAGTAGCGTGGCGGTCAGTGGCACCAAGCCCCGCCGCGGCCACAGGCAGAGCAAGGGGAGACATACACTATGTACTCACTCTCCCTGTCATCAGAAACAGGAGACCGTGTCTCTGAACGGAGAATGGAGGAACGCCTTCCAGACGGTTTTCTACAGCCTAGAGATGCAGTGGGATACAGAATGAGCCTAGTCCATGTTAACCACGGGCATTATGGATTCCTTTAAGGCCTCAGACGGAATATTGACTGTTGATGGCAAACTGGATGACATTTAACAGAATCCAATAGTTAGGTTTATCAAATATGTCAGTTCTTTGCGCAAGGCTTGCACGATTGATTGATTTAATACACAATGTGATCATTCTATGTGTTGTTGAACAGAAATGTAAAATGTATCAAGATTTGATCACATGCTACTAGCTGGATCACTCGACGGCCGACAGTTAAAACGTCACGGTTACCACAGGTTTTAATTACACAATATTTGACTATGACTTAAGCTATCGCAAAAGGCAAAGCTACACAAAATGGTAATTCACTGCCATTGTGTAAACATTCCTTTTGGCTCCTGTCTCCTCATAGCTTTTCCAGAGTGAGGAGGACCTGCCATGCTCGTAGCAGACCCGTCTGGGCCTTCCTCGCTTCATTAATTCAATTCAGCCTGACAGAAAAACACTCACGACTCCCTCATAAAGCGCCCTTGTCTAGAGAGGCTGCAGCACAAAGTCACAGGGAGCTATGACGTGGCCTCTACACACAGGGAGCCTCTACACACGGCCTCTGTGACTCTCACACCAGTGTTTCAAACTACAGTCTCAGAAAGGATGGTTATTGTGTCTGATCCTGTCAAGTAAAGAGATCTCTGTCCTTTGTATTGGTCTCTCCTTGTTTTCCTTCCTTTGATGATTCAGCCATTTTATCTGAAAGTTATCTAAAAGGCATGACTCATCCAGCGGCTCTGTCCGCAGGCAAACACTCCTGTCAATCACTGTAAGTAGCTGAAGTACACCTGTCCCACCGCAGTTTGGGTGCAGCATAATCCCTGTTACAATAGGATATGTGATATGCCTAGGCTGAGGTATTTTTAATACAGTTAATGACTGTGTACAGGACTTAGTCTGGGCCACATCCTGAAAAACTAAAAATAATAATTCACATTAGGTAGTGGCTCAAGTCAGCAATTACCACGTATTAATTTACTATGGAAAGTACAGATTTCTATCACACACCCTGTTATGCTGGTCCCTAAACACATCGTTGACTAATGAAAAAAGCAAAGAAACACAGCAAAGGAAAATAACCTGCAGTATAAAGAAAGAGAGAGAGAGAGTGACGCAGAGAGATGGAGAGTGTGTGTGAGAGAGAGGGACAGCACACATGCATTTATCGGTGTATTCAGGACGAATGGAAAGCTGCGCTTTCAAACCACTTTGATAGGCAAATGGAAGCATTTACATTTTATTGCCAGCTTTCTCAGTTTGTTTTTTTGACAATTTCGACCTGAAACAACAACTCCCCACCAATTGCTGATAATTGAGAAAGATGTCAGCCATACTGGCCAAGGTCGGAGGTCAGAAATCTGGGCTGATTACCAGCTGTGACTAGGTCACGCCAAATTTGTCATTAATACCTGTGGACTGTCAGGGGCAATGACTCTCAGGCCTAGGATCTTCCCAGGCTAAAACAACTGCTAAGCTTGTCCACTATTATATAGCAGAATTTAGAATTTTTTAGTTTAACACTGTTTACCAGGTACTGAGCAGGTCTGTGACGGCGAGCGTGATCGACTTTGCAAAGCCCTGTTCCTCCTGACGAGCAAGTTGCTCTGGAAAAGTCTCCGGATAGCAACGAGAAGGAACCAGGGTTGTGTAGAATCATGTGCCTGGGCTTGGATGACTGCTGATTCCAGCCATGTTGGAGCGCATGGTGAGTTCACCAACGGCTGCCTCCTGATTGAAATTCCAACGCCCGTCTCTGCAATGCACTTGTTCCTGGCCAAGCCCTGAGGACCTCCTAATGCAACAGAGACCAAACTCATCAACCTGTCCATACTTTTCACAGGACAGCTTTCCCCTAAACCTATCACAGGACAGCCTGTAAGACTGCAGTGTACCGGCTCTTCTACTCTAGATTTGTTTTCGAGACCCCACTTTGGCCCTTTGATGGGTTTGGCAGGTGGGCCCTGTTCAGGGCAGCTGCTGGATAGATCCTGAGCTGCCTTTGCATGGCACACGCTGAGAGGCCCCTTGCAGCAGGAGGGGAAGCTCTCCCAGGTCATTTCCATAAATATGAGCTATGTGGCTCTTTTCCACTTTGGTGAGGGTTCCCGAGGGAGAACACTGGGAATGTGATGCGTCCGCCTTGACATCCCCAGCCCCATAACTTAGCCACAAATGCGCTTCTGGATTTGCAATGATTTTGTTGATTGCCGTTTAGTGGCAAAGAACAAAGAGGTTATGCCAAGATGGCCCCTTGACAGACAGTAACCATTATATGTGTGTGGGTATACAGTACCTGTCAAAGGTTTGGACGGACTTTCCCATTCACTTTAATGGGAAAGTGTGTTCAAACTTTGGACTGGTACTGTATAAATATACAGATCAATGGCCCAAAGGGTTTAAGGGCAAATAGGTCAAATGGATAAAATCTGTTTAAAATAATTTTCTTAGTTAGATAATTTACTGTGATGATCATTGCTATTTCGGTTATGGTTTTGAACACATTTTTACAATGTTTTTAAGAGGGAATGCTATCATAATATGTTGTGATGTATGCATGATGTTATCATAATGTGTTGTGTTGTGTACAGCAATTTAGACTTAACAGTGAATCCCTACATAATTATGCACAGTTGGGCATGAGGTCATTTTTATTTATGATGCCCATAGAATACATAGTCCTATGTATACTCTTTTGGAGGAGGACATTATAAAAATCTATTGCCCGCTTGGGAGCATGAGAGACCCTAAGAAGGACTCCAACTTAGCTATGAAGCCAATGAATCAATTTCCCAGAGAGCTCAATAATCCCTCAAAGTCCAGCTATACTTCGTATCTGTAGTGTTTCCAGAATTTCAAGTAGCCTTTTTTATTTTCTTTAAACGGCAGTAAAATAGATACTTTGAATTGCGGTGTCACGGACCATTTCAGTTAGGGCCGTTTGTTGCATGTCATCCCTGTGTTTTGGCAGAGTCTTTACTTAAACCCCCCCCTACCCGCCTTTAGGCACAATTAACTCCAGGAGGATAGGCCTGCTTGGGTCAGGGGCCTGACTGGTCTAAAATCAAAAGAAGCTTTCTATAAAAACGTATGGTTCTGCCAGCTCTGCAGCGAGCCTGTGACAGAGAGCGATGGTGATGTCTTTTCGTCATTGAATGAACAGAGCAGGCTTACTTACCTGCAGCACGAGCAGGGGGAGAGAGGATAAAAAGTACAAAAACAGAAAGAGGAATCCCTCGGGTGCTCAAAATACACTGTCCTTTCTAGAATATGATTTAAGAGGGAATGTGTATCTCTGTTCAACTCAGGTGAGACCTTGCAAAACAAAATGGCATGCAAAGAGCAGGGACCTCTACAGCCTGAGACTTCATAGCCATCTTCTCTGAGAGAGAAACATCTAGCGCATGAGCGCCCCTGACTCAATACAGCCAAGGAAAATGAAAATCAAGTATCTGGCTTAAACAATATTTTTAAATAATATTTCTTACCAAGTGTTGGAATTGCTTTTATTTATATTTTTTTTTTTTGAGGAATACAATTACTTAATAATTAATTAAAAAATCAAATGAACGGCTTCTGACAAATATATGTTTTCTATTTCAACACCAACAAATAAATAATATTAATACATACAAAAATAAATAGAGAAAAAAGGGGAAAAGCTCCACAATGAATGCGGTTGAAAGGCTGTTTGTCTGTCACTGCGGCTCCACCTCTCTGCTAGCTCTCTGCTCCTCTCCTCCTGCACACACTCGGGTCCAACCCTGCCCTGGACAGTAAATCAAACGACTCTGAGGAAACCATTAATACATGGCTGACATCTGGCTTCCTTTTTCTGATTGCTGATTACACCTCTGAGTTTCTGAATGCAGCCGCGCTGGTCTCCTCTGGACTGCCACAGAGGACAGGTTTTTCAAAAACCTCCAAGCTGTAAATTAACCACATAGATTATCTCGGCCTACGAAAGTGATCCACTGATCACCCTTCTTGTAGCATGAGACTGTGTAAAGGGTCTTCTCTCTTGGAGATGACAGAAGAGAAGAGATTCCCCCCCACTCCCCTGGAACCCCCTAATGGATTTAGCAGTGGGCCTTGTCTAATATTAAATCACTGGATATATTTCTTACAGCTGGCTAAACCTGAATGGCAGCACAGACAGTAGTCACAAACCTGTGCCTGACCAAACTATGGACTGCGTCTCAGCATAAGTCAACAGTGGGCAGCAGAGTGGACCTGAATGAGTCCATTAATGCTGTTGTGTGTGCCCCTGGTGTGGGTTACTCTGTGGAGTTAAATACATATCGTATGCCAAGGTCACCAATTTTTCACTTTTATGCAAAGGCCTCTCTTCAGGACGGCTTTTAAGCATGACGCGCAAAGAACAAAAAACAAAGCCTCTTTGGGCTGTTTAAGGAATTAGGATTTGTAAATGAAGTGTATCAATAGCCTCGTAAATCAATCTGATTGAATTTTAATGGCAGGATCTTCTCTTTTTTACAAAGATGAATGCAAAGCCACATGCCCAAATTGCACGTTCTATAGAGACAGCTATTCTACTGTGTGTCATATGATGTACAAGACAACGTGCTGTTGGGGACAACCAAAGTATAGGATTCTTCCACACTACTTCCAAATAAGGTCTGTTCAATTATATAAGAAGCTTTATTTCATTATTTACTTACCTAAAAATAAAGAATCTGAGGAAAACGTTATTCAATACTGTTTTTCATACACAGTGTGTGCGTGAATTAAAACGTATATTATTTGTGAGATTAGGGTTACTTTATCTGACAAGAATGGTGGTGGTTTTATACAAACAATATGATGAGCACATTTCAGTCTGAAGTGTTAATGCGGTCTTAGTCTGGTTTAATTTTCTTCACAGTGCTGTACCTGGCTTGACTAATGCATGGACAGTCAACCTGCACATGTTATGTCTATGAAACAAACACCAGGCTTAATTTTCAATCTCACATCAACCTCTGACGGCACTTGCAACTTCAAACTTCACACTCCACTGATCAATGTGCGTTTGACCTGCGTTGCATCACCCTGCTTTGTTTGTGTGGGTCTGAGCAGAACGCTCTTAAACATGGAACGCATATGGCCTCCAGCTCATTCTTGACAAGCTCCCTTCCTTCCTTCCCACAGCTTTGACACAGCTCGGCTCATCCATGGCACACTCAAGCGTACGCTAATAAAAGGACAAGAAGTAAGCTAAATGGCCTCTTTCATCGGTAATTGATAGCTGCTTGTTTTTGGTGCAGTGGCCCTGTGTCACTCTTGCCACTGTGGTTTAGCTGCAGGACCCTATCAGGGCTGGAGCAGCCGGGCAAAGTGGGGAAAAGGCTGGAAACAAGTGTGTCATGGCCAGAGAGAAAGCCGCCTTGTCAAGATGAGTAATAGCCCAGGGCAGCAGGTCTCACTGTGGGGGTGTTAACAGTCACCCGGGCCCGGGGCAGCCTCCTGACAGCTCTGTATGGCCCTGGATGTGTCACCTGCACTGAGACGCTGTCAGACACAGCCTTTCTCTGACTGCTGACTACTTGTTTGCAGGTTACACGTCAATTCAAATTGTATTATTTGCATAATAATGATCAAATAATAGGCATGATATTGATTGCCATACCTGTAATACAGTGACTTCTCAGTAAAGTCATGTTACATATTCTTGTTTAATATAATATGATTGCATTAGACTTGTTTAATACCGTACAGATGTTGGGATGTTCCGCAGAAAGTTGTAATGAATAATAAAGCTTAATTTAATATGAAAATTATACCTTTCTCATTTTGGACAAAAATCTGCAGACAGAAAATACAAGGCATATTGTATTTAGTCCCAACACCCCAAATCGAATAACACGCATGGGTTCCACCTTCGACTAGGTCTGTTTAAAAGGTGAAACTGAGAATCTTTATTTGACAAGTGCCCTCAGAACACCATTCATCAATTCAAAGTGACATTTACACTCTCACTCACCCTGAAGGAGCTCAAATAGAAAGCTGCTTGTTCAGCATACTGTGCGGAGTATCCCTTTTCCCTTTACACAAATCACTAACTGATGGGGAGGCCCTCTAAACAGGTTGAGCGCTCCTTCATGAATGTGAGATATTGTGAGAGTAATACGTGTTTAAAGCTGGCGCTGAGACCACCTTTATGTAATCTTAAGTGTGGCGGAACTCACACGCTCTAAATGTTTGCTACTGTAAATCAGCTTTTTGTAAGGTTGAAGAACTTTAGTCAAAATGAAGAAAAAAAAATTATATATATTTTTAAGTTTTTATTATCCATATGAATTATATGTATATATATTTGATTAAAAACTACCTCCAATCCTATTTAAAATAGGGAACTTACATCAGACATCCTACACCATCCTACAGTTACTGTACACAAACTGGGCAGCAACACACAAGAGACATTGTTTCACATATTGCTTAACACTCGGCATAGCATGCATGTTCTTGATAAATTACCCAATATACTCTACATGAAAAAAAAAATCATTTACATGAGGAAAAAGTGTCCTTGCCAAGTTGGATGATTCCCATTTAATATGGGATAGTCAACGGATACCTCATTTACACACACAGTGACCCGTCTGTCTGCCTTGCCTTCAGGAAAACTAAGAGGCTGGTCTCTGCGCCAGCTTCCTCTTAGTGTTCAGTTCCCTGCTCAATGCAACCTTTGCTCTCCTCAGCGTTCGTCTTGTCACCGAGTGCGAGACGGAGGCAATCCTGTCGACAGAGAGAAATACCTGCAAGGACCAATGTGTGTCACAGCCTCCTAAAAATAAACCCTGGACCCCCCCCCCCCCCAAAAAAAAAGAGAGATAAAAACACGTTAAACAAACTATTTTGGCTATAAGCTGGCAGATTTGTCCTCTGGATGTAGAGCATTTGAGTGGTGGGCCACAGGCGGAGTGCTTTGCAGTGTGTTTAGACTGGGCCAGACGTTCCAGCGGGGTGCAGAGCCATGATCTAATGGGCCGTCCAGCCCCAGACCCACAGCCTCTAAGCAGCCCAGACCCACAGCCTCTGAGCCGCCCAGACCCACAGCCTCTGAGCAGCCCAGACCCACAGCCTCTGAGCAGCCCAGACACACAGCCTCTGAGCAGCCCTCTGGAGAGCCCACCTCCACAGCCTCTGAGCAGCCCTCTGGACAGCCCACCAGGTCCCAGCGCCGTTACACAGCACATTACGCACAGCCCTCCATGTGCATACTGCATGATGATAGCCAGAAAGAACCATGGAACCTACTGCATGGTCTATCGACAGTGTTATTGCAATGATCTACACCCTACATTTACCAACGTGTAATAGTTTATAATATTGAGTATTCATCATAATATTGTATTATTCTAAGTAGGTTATGGCGTGTAGATGCATTCAAACATGTAGGTGAAAAATGAGAGTATCGCAAATGGTTTCATTCTGTAAACCAGTGAGATCATCGACATGAAATCTAACTTCACCTCCAGTCGTGCAGGCCTACAGGTCTACACTGCCACAACACAGAGTATGTGTCTTTTCCACCCATTCCTATTCATCTGTTCATCAACAGAACTCAGTTAGCACAGGTCTGTTGAAGGCTGTTAACAGCCAATTATAGTCTTAAGCCAGGACTGGTTTCACCTTTGCCCCGTCAAACAAGGGCTTTCCAGGGCTTTTTCTTTGCCAGGTGCGCTAAGCCATTTTAATGTGGTGTGGGCGGACAGGCTTGTCCACTCAGCAAACAGCAATATAGAGTGTGTTAAGACAATGAAGAGCAGACCACCACACTTCTTCTCTGGTGCTAATTGACCTCTATTTGTGGTAGTGCTACTGTTGTAAAAGTAGGTTATTGAGTGGGTATTTCTGTGGAAAAATGTTTTCTCTCTGAGTTGGTTATGTATGTGTTGGTCAATAAAACCCCACAATTTTAGTTGTATTTGCCCCAATGTCATCTGTATATTGTAAATCAGATGTATATTGACCAATTTGAGCTAAACAAGCACTCCCTTCCATATCTGAAACCAGACATGGTAACTGTTTATAGGTTGATAATGCACTGTTTTTATGTATCATTCTTCAAATAATAAAATGTGGTCTACCTCAAACAATGTTTAGATAATGGCAACTTGATTAAATGACTTCCAATAAGACAACCTGAAGTGATCCAACTATCACATTTCAGGGAGTTGTTTTAGTGAGTCATGCTGTGGTCCAAGGGGATTATTATTCTTCCAACCTGGAGATGTGACCGCCTGAGGTCTTGGCATGGTCTGCGACGGTCCAGGAAAAAAAGAGAGAGACCTGTGATTAAATGTCTTTATTTAAGCCCATGAACTTAAATGAGCAATCAGAGGCATGGCTCCATATTTCCCCTGAAAATCACAGCGCTGGAAGCTCTAAATAGTGTTACTGACCATCACCAGCTTTTGCCTGTCATGTGGAATTGAACATGCCGAGCAGAGTCATATTCAGGGCTTGTGCAGCAGAACATTACTGTGGGCTTTTTTCTTCTGTCTTCTGAACCTTTTTCCTCACAAAATAATTTGAATCAATTTGTATTTTTTGAAACACTATATTAGTACAAATATAAGTCTGTTTTCAGTAAGTGGCACTTTAATTCATTTTTCACTGGTAAAATGTAATTCCATTTCCTGAAAAGGTTTTTTATTCTACAACACTGTTATATGAAGCTTAGCTGCTGCTTAGACTGACAAAGAAACAACATTTACAGAGTGGATTCTGCACTGCATCAACATGAATGCGACGGCTGGTATTTCATATCCATTTCCTATCTGCCTTTTTCCCCTTCCATCTTTCCTCACATCTCAACACAGCCGACAGTCTGGCTTCTCATTTCTATTCTCATATCATGTGTTATCACATTGTGTGTGTGTGTGTGTGCATATGCCAAAAATGTGTGATGTAACACTTGTTAGCACTACAAAACCCTTTTCACCTCGACATTCTGTCTTTAGGAGTAGTTTATCGAGTAAAAACGGAGTGTCTAGGAAAGACAGTGAACAGTGCATTGCTGTGCCATTGAGTCATCCCAGACCCATGTCCCAGGGACACAACTGTCAGACCTTTTCATCTACGTCTTGACTCAAGAGATAGGGCATGTCTAGGGGATGAAGCATGTTTTGTGTTCTGCGGCTTTTCCGGAATGATTTTGTGTTCCTGGTGCCCTCAGTCCCTGTCTTGTCTGTACCTGTCTCACACTGAGATTCTCTCACACATTCCCTATGTCTGGCTCACTCACTAGTGGAGCGATAGCATCAAGGAAGCTGGCATGCAAACGTGTTTCCATTTACTCCAACCCATCACGTGTCACACAGGAGCAGCACTGTACAAGTCAACAGCATGTGGAGAATCAAACACTGTTCAACAACAACTGTTACTGCATGGTTGATGGACCACAAGCTTCTTCTCTGAATGGAATATCTCCGGGGGCTTCAGTAAACCATTGAAAGGAGTGTGTCATTAGCGGTCCACTCTCAAATCACACGTGCTGTCGGTAAAAGTCAGTCGGTGACGTAATGGAACGACTTAGCATCCAGCCGACTCCCCTTCCCCCGTTTCATGAGCTATCAATGGGCTGAGAGGCTGTGGTCGCGCCTGGCCCAGTCTGACACACAGGTATGACACTAGCCGGGCCCAGCGGTGGGCTGAGTAGCTGTGAGCTGCCAGACATTCTAGGAGGAGCTATTTATAGAGCCTTTAAACCATGTGATGTCACCCTGAAGCACTGGCACTAACATGTAGGACCAGGCCCAGCCTGTCATGTCAGCCATTAGGGCAAGACTGGGCAGGTGACAGGATATGTAGGCTGGAATGGCCTTGTCAGACGTAACCTGTGAATGGGTGACATTGCACTGACCTGCTTAAATACATGAGTATACATATGCTTGATATTGAACTGCTGCTTTTGAGATGACATCTCGAAGCCCTCTGATCTTTGTGTGCTTAGATTTGCCCATGTCTTGCTAAATTAGATGCAGGGCAGCTTACCTCCGCTGTATACACAAACATTTCATTATGATTTAGGAAGCAGTTTCACGTGGGACTGATCAGAAGGTCACTTACATTCCAGCTCACATCACAGGACGACGTTTCTTTTTTTTTACACAGAGCAGGACAATCCCACTGTAGGTTTTTAGAACACAGCCCTCCCTCGTCATGGTTACACTGATGACAGACATAATCATATTTAGACGTGTGGTTATGTGTGCGTGTGTGCTGGCATGTCCTCTGGTCTGTGTTTCACAGCGGGTTCAGATGTTTTACACACTAACCTGCTTAACTCAATCGGCGCCTGGCCCAATGACGGGGGGCCCTTCCCTCGGCCCTGTCTGGTCCGAAATCCTAAAACAAGCTCTCGGACCCGTGACGGTGGCTCAGGCCAGACCAAGCCTTCATTCACCCTTTCAACCCCGCTGTTTATTTTCAGAAGCATTAGAGGAAACACTCGATGGAGCTTATCAGATCCAAACAGTCACACATCTTTGTTATTGGACACACTGGCCCTCCTCTCCGCTTTGCAGCCTCCTTTTCTGGAACTGTTTTCTTTTTTTTTGCCGGCTAGAATAACACGGAGGGCTACATTTTACGTGGTAAGGGAATCCCTCAGTGTAAACAAGGCCGATACAATGCACAGTGGGATTTTAGCTGAAGACTGGCTGTTATTCTATTTTTCTTAAGGGCAAGGCAGGAGTAAATATTGGATTTGTAGGTACATTCGTATGGGGGGGGGGTAAACGTTGAACTGCCATGGCGAGCGACCCTGCATAGACGGTGTGACGGTTGGTTGGGGCGCTGCACTTACATACAGTGTCGGTTACTCCCGTAACTGTGGTGTTGTTGTTGCTGCTCTCTGCTCCCCCAGGACATGGGTTCACATGCATTCCATCATACCACTTGTCATTGCTTATGATGTGCAGCTGATAACGCCAGGGGGCTGGACAGACAGGTCTTTATGAGATTGAGAGCTGACTAAAAAACCCTCATCCACGCTCTGCTTCTGTCTCTATATGACGACATCATATCTCCAAACATACTCTGATTCTCACAGTATAAAACAGATCCTCACTTTCCCCTGGATGAAGCCAGTATGCAGGTATCAGTGCCTCAGGGAAGAAAAGCCATAGATATTGGTGACTCAGTATTGAGAATAAGAAGCGTTCCACAGTGTGTAAGGGACAACGTGTTGATGCGGGGAGATGTGCAGTACACAGAACGTGCGTGGTGGCAGTGTTGCACTGTCATAGGGAGGCTGCAGCACAGCGTGCCACTCCCCACCAGGGCACGCAGGCTCACACTGCCAGCCCTGCAAGGTCATATATCAAGAGCCTGCAGAAACCAAGTCATGACAGCGTAAATATAGCCTGTGTAAGGCAACACACAAAAATAACTACACCATAGTTGATATTATTTAATAGGAAAATATGATTAAAAAGTACAGTTTTAGCATAGAAGTATACCATCTACCAGGAATCTAATATTATATTTAATTAGTTAAAATCAGAATGTCATATTGCACGTAAGACAAATGCACAATATATGTCATTGCGCTGTTCCCACCATTTACACAAGCTAGACAACGACATCCTTGTTTGGGAACACAGCGTTCGGAGGAGCAAATGTTAGTTGACCATTTAGGCAAACATGGTTTTAAAGCGGCCAGCCTGACTTCCAGTGGGAGAAACTCTACAAGATGGGTTTTCACTAGCTCTGCCAAGCACATCACAAAAGAAACACACAGTTAATCCAGCCTGATTAGCACTAATCACCATCACGTCAATGCTAATGCTCTGATTGAACGCCACACTGAGACGTCACCACGACCTGGAAGCAGTTTGTCCACACAATATGGGGTGGGGGTGTGTTTATGTGTGCAAAGGGAGACCCGGTCATGCAGCAGGTAGTGCACTTTCAGTTTCTCTGCGATTGACAGTGTGCAAATGCGTGCGAACCAGGATAGGTGTCAGACACGGCCGGCTTGCCTTTATGTGTTTGACCCCTGTACGAGCAGTGAGGGCCGCTTTGAAAACAGGCAACTTTTGGAGAAAATCTTCTACACGCCTCTTTTCAACTGTGACTTTGCCAGACGCAGTTTGACTAAAAGGCCCAGCGAGACTTGTAACTTATTCTCAGGGATTGGATTTCGGCTAAAATTAGCCATCAGACCCAGTTTATGACCCTGATTGAGGACTCTGAAAAGGCCAGTAACGCGCCTGCCTCTTAACACGGCCTCACCCCTGGGCTGGAGATATAATGTTGCAATTTAATTCAACCCACATCTCTTGTGAAGAAACTGTGTAAAAGGAGTGGTAATAGTGGTCACGGGTTTTGGACTGGCCTGAGAGTTGAGGAAAAACGGTGAAATCCCCCAGCAGTTTAATGGAGGTGGTGCAACGAGTGCCTGTGCTTACGGGGACTCGACTTGTTAAACTCACTGGAGGCGAGGTTTGTATGAACGGATAGGCCAAACTCCCGCTGTGATATTATGGCAGACGTCACACCATCAGGCTGAGCACCACACGCTGGCTCTGGAAGCAGGGCACGCATCCCAACACGTTCCCTCCTTCCCTCTCCCTGTTCCCCACACTCTCAGCTGCCAGCTATAAAGATATGAACTACGCTGTATATTTAAATGCATGGGTTATCATGCTTCACAGTTTGGTGCCGTAATGTGTGAGGCGTTGTGCTCTTGATGGACTGCGGAGAGAGAGGGGAAACTCACAAGCTATTTTTACCAGTGGTGCATCCCCTGGATCAGCCATTTTATAGTCGTACATCATCATTTGAGAGAGAAAAAATGTGAATGAAAACATATCTATCTGAAGCCAAGTGCAGCCAGAGTACCAGTGAAAGAATGCAGGGTGTTCTGATGGATTCCTTATCACCGTGGTGATAGGAGCTCCACTGAACAGTGGCAGCAATGTTTCTCCTCAGGCCTTCATGCAAGGCCACCCCAAGACAAATGTCCTTTTGATTGAGATGTGGACACGCTCCTCCGCAACGAGCCATGTGTCGCTCTCCTCCGTGTTTGGACAGGGGGGTTGATTCTGTGAAAACCACCAGCTCCCCTTTTTCCTATTGAATATGAGAACAGCCCAAACGGCTCTATTACCACCCTATACTTACCCAAGACCCGCGGCCACTCCAGCAATTATCACAGATTATTTGAGTAACGCACACACGCACACCCACACCCACACACACACACGCCCACACCCACACCCACACACCCACGCCCACACACACACATACACACCCACACCCACACACACACAGACCCACGCTCACCACCTTTTCCACTCCTGGCAGTCGGGCCATGCATCCCCCCCCCCCCCCCACCCCCCCACCCCCTTCCCCTTGGAACAATGACGGCTGGTTGTTAAATAATAAAGGATCAGCCAGTGATTATTTGCAGTCCACACAGGGCTGGTGCTCCGCTGAAGTTGACGGACACCTGGGACTGGATGTGCTGCCGGGCCTGGAAGCAAGCCGTGCTGCCTGGCCGCCTCACTGGCACGACCTCGGGTCCAGGCTGCTGGCACCAGAACAGGGGCAGGACTTCCCTGAAGAGACCCTCCCCTCCTGTCTCGCTGGATCTGTTCCTCCCTCTCTAATACACTTTCCCTGCCAGGGTGTGTCTCATTCCCTCGGCCTGTGATAATTGATATGGCCATTTAGTCCATATAGGTCATTTATATAGGCATTTAAAGAAAATAGGCAACAGACACATGATAAAAAAAAAGCTTTTTTGAATGAATGAAAATGTATGCTAAAAACACTAGTACAAACAATAAACTAAAAGCTAACGATATGCTGTTTTTCCCTCTAGACCAAGATGAACCACCACGTGTGTTTCACAGAAATACTGCACAGGCACGTGGGTGGTTTTAGTATGCTTGACTACTCATCCTCCACAGCCTTGTCTCTCCTTTCTCCTCTGGTGTACTGAACAGAGAGTGGAGCGCTCTGGTTCTCAGACGGCTGCAGGGATTCCTGTGCAGGCCTGCGGTTGGCCAGGGGGCATGCCTCATGGCACCACACCGGCCCACACCTGGCGCCTTGCTCGACACCCTCTCCCTCTCCCCCTGATCAGAAACACTGATGGAATGAGACCACACACACACACACACACACACACACACACACACACTTTTAATTTCTCACTGAGCCGCCTGGCATGCGTAGAGGAACACACACACACACACACACACACACACACACACACACACACACACACACACACACACACACACACACACACACACACACACACACACACACACACACACACACACACACACACACACACACACACACTCAATGAGACACGGTCCCTTAAACACACACGGGCATGTTAGCCTCAGAGCCCAGTACAGACAGAACACACAGGCGGTGCTGTATTAATTACCAGCAGAGGGAGTTGAGTAGGACACTTTATTAACTGGGTCTGGAGGTTAGGAGACGGAGCGTTTTGGTGGCTAGTCTAAGCTGCTGCATTGAAAGTTGTTGTCGGTCCCAGTGACACTCCCTTGCAGCAACGTGGATTGTGGAGTGCTGCACTGTTGGGACAGTGATATACAGTATTATAAAAAGTAAACACCCAAATGAAAGCACTAAAAGATAAATCATCTATTGACCAATTGTATTCCTCTTAGGATGAGTTACAGTTTCAAGATGTTTTCCTTGACATTTTGCAGCTGTCAGTAGATTCGAAAAAAAAACACGCCACCGTCACCGCAAACTTGTTCCACAAAACAGCAGGTGAAGGACTTCCAAAATGAGCTTATTGTCTGCTCCCTCAGCAGGCTATCTGAGTGGAGGGGCCGCTGGGAGAGAGGCAGAGGTGGGGTGTCTCCTGGGGGATGACTCTGTGTACTCTGCAGGTCTCTGTAGGCTCAGCGGTGTGTAGGTAATGGAGTAGCTGTACAGTAGCTTGGTACCCCCCCACCCCCCCACCCCCGCTGACAGAAGCCGATTGACAGATGCGGGCCGCGGCACCACTTCCATCACTTAACACGCGGTGGAGTGGCTTTCCACTGGCCGTGCTCGCTAAGAGCTGCAGTTGTCAATCTAACAGCTCACGCTGGTGAAGTGAGGGACAAATGGTGCGAGAGGCCTGGCTGATTCAACATGAAGACTTCAGTCAAACTGAGTTCCTAACTGCAAAATGATCCAACCCAAAGAGCAAACCTTAACAGCAAAGATAACCCATTCACTATTTCACTTTCCTATGTTTTAGACTTGGAGCACTTTATCCATATTTCTTCATAATTGTATCACTGATTACTAAACATGTACAGGAGCAAGACTCTGAGTGATGCAGCATATGAGTCTCATTTTTATGATGACAGAAACTCAAAAGTCTGGGCAGTCTGGTGTGAATCTCTTTTTTTCTTTGCACAGTAATAAACTCCTCTTAAGCACCTAATTAGTAGAAAGCCCAAGGCACCAATCAGCCAGTAAAGCACTTGTCATTTGTCAGTGTGGGTGTCTAGAGTCCATCCGGCAACGAGCTCCAGAGAGGCCAAACATCTCAACAAACACTCCCTCGGCACCCACCCCAGCCAGCCTGTCTGCTGATCCGCCTGCAAACACACTCTCACTGGGACAGATTTACGACCCTGCGCGGAGCTGGGAGGGTGGGGGTGTCGGGATGAGGAGGGGATGTGGGGGGATGCGGGGTGTTGTGCTAGCTCCAAAACCTAGCGCTCTGTCCTTACAAAAACACGACTGCTTATTCCATCAACAGGAGCAGGTGTGCCCTGAGGGACAGAGTGTGTGTGTGTGTGTGTGTGTGTGTGTGTGTGTGTGTGTGTGTGTGTGTGTGTGTGTGTGTGTGTGTGTGTGTGTGTGTGTGAATTGCAGAGCCCTTTCTCCTGCACTTGATTGTGGCTGTGTGGAGGAGGCTGCCAAAGGGCCTGGTGGCGGCTCTGTGTGAGGGGTACCAAGTGTCCAGGCCAGCTGACGTGCCCCTGGGCCCCAGCCTGCCCCCGTGTCCCCCACATGACTCCAGTGATCTATGTTGGATAGCTAGGGTCGGCCTCTTTGGTTCGACTGGTTTTACTGGTATGGCTGCCGTGCAGCTGTGTGCACTTCAAAGGCCGTAGCCAGCCAAATGCAAAGCGTACACAGCCACGTCCATCGTGCTGACCGTTAGCAGAGTCATAAAACAACACATACCTGCTGTCACACACTATAGTCAACACATTCTGATGAGACATTTGAATATATGTAAATAAGGCAGTGTGTGAACATTGCTCCCTCACCCATGTCTTCCAGGTAGATGTATACTGTATACACTGCATGAAAATGTACAGTATATGCATATTTACATTACATTACATTCATTTAGCAGACGCTTTTATCCAAAGCGACTTACAAAAATTGTGCCAACAAAAGATAATGGTAAAAACTACAAGTCAGGTAGAGAACATAAGTGCATCCCTGGCTTAATCATCTAGATAAGTGCTAAGCAAGTGCTACATTAGACATCAGGATAATTAACAAAACCTTCAAACCAAATAAAAAAAAAAAGAAAAGAAAATAATAATATAAAAAAAAATTTAAATAAACATTTGTGGGTGCAACCAATTACATGGTATATTTTAAGTAGAAGTGCTTGCTAGACGCAATGTCACATTCAGGAGCCGAAGTGCAGTCGAAACAAGTGAGTCTTCAAGTTTCGGCGGAAAGTGAACAAAGATGTTGCAGTCCTAATGTTCGTGGGGAGGTCATTCCACCACTGAGGGACAAGGACAGAGAAAAGTCGTGAACGAGGTGCCAGGCTGTCCCTTCCACGGAGTGAGGGGGCAACAAGGCGACATCCAGTGGCAGAGCGCAGTGGTCGGGACGGGCTGTAGGGTCTGAGCATCGACTGTAGGTAGGGGGGTGCAGATCCGATCCTTACCCGATAGGCTAGTACAAGTGACTTGACTTTGATGCGTGCTGCTACCGGTGGCCAGTGCAGTGTG
Source organism: Galaxias olidus (assembly GCA_026901105.3). Taxonomy (NCBI): domain Eukaryota; kingdom Metazoa; phylum Chordata; class Actinopteri; order Galaxiiformes; family Galaxiidae; genus Galaxias; species Galaxias olidus. The sequence continues at coordinate 377,648 of JAPMUY010010611.1, forward strand.
TGAAGTAGAGAAGTAGTGTGTGTGAACTTCGGGAGGTTGAAGACCAGACGAGCGGCTGCGTTCTGGATGAGCTGAAGGGGTTTGATGGCGCTCGCAGTTAGCCCAGCCAAGAGGGAGTTGCAGTAGTCCAGGCGAGATATGACGAGGGCCTGGACTATGACCTGCGCAGCCTCTCTTGTGAGGAAGGGCCATATCCTTCTGATGTTGTAGAGAACACCTGCATATACACTTGCTTATAAGTGTATCGCTGACCAAACTTGTATGCGCTGGGTAGGCTATGAGTTCTCAGATAAATAACACTTCAAAATACAATTAGTTGTATTTTCCCCTTTACAGTTCGAAAACAAAGTCTGTTGTCTAAGGCTTGAACAATAACTAACTAAGGTCTATTTAGTTAATTTTAGGATCTTCCAAAATCCCCTTTTTTTGCACGGGACCATAACATTGACACAAGGACCACACCAAACAGTCAGTCTGAGTCTGCTCGGGCATATTGACTTTATGTATTAGGGTGGGTTGTGGGTGGGACACCTACATTTAATATGTTTTTTCATGAGCAGCTAGCGGGTTGTATGGCTGTGCGATTTGGCATTTTGCTATCAAAATAAAGAGTTGAGAGAATTGACGAATCCTCACAGCTTTTGTTTTGGATTAGAATGGGAGGCACTGTGATTGGTCCAAGTGGTATAAAGACATCTGTGTGTGTTTCTGTGCATCCATTTGTGTCTGGAGACTACCCCCGATGGCATTCTGCCATAGCGGCCTGGCCTGATATCGCGGATGGACAGTGCCAGACTCTGGACAGGCCGCTGCACGTGTTCCCTCAGAGAGCTCAGAGAGGTACTGAGACTGCGGGGGGGGGGGGTCTCTTTTGGTCTGTGTCCACATGCAACCACCCTGGCTGATTAGCGTAATGCCAAGTTTATCCGCTCAAATCGCTACTATTGTTTCCGTTTTTTAGACGTTGAAAACATCCAAGTGATCGTACGGCAACTAACAACGTTTCTTTTACACATTGTTCAATTAAAAACTGAATTTAACACCAACGGTCTAGTGAATAATGTGTGTTCTTATTTGCTGGATGCAGGGCTGACTTTGTTGTTAAGGTGCTCCAGGAAGAGTGGCAGGGGAACCCGTAGTAGCAGCCACTCTGGCTCAGCGCTCAGCTCCCCGGCAGAAGGCCTCCGTTCAGGACACACCCGGGGAACATCCCCACCACCACGTCCCTTTACCGGTGGCAGCAAGGTGGGGGGAGGGACACAATAGACCCATCGGATGACAAGGCTCCAGGAAGGGCTTTTCCCATCACGGGGTGCAAAACGTGTCAGACCCGAGCCTTATATCGCCCGCCGCGACCCGAGTGGGCTGGGCAGACCGGTGCTCTGGAGGCGAGATGAGGAGGTCTGCCTGGAGGCGCTGTCAGATAGGTCTCAGGTTCCCGCTCCCTAAAATGTTTGAGGGGTTGACTTTCAGCTTGCAGTCTGCCTTGGACTCCCCGGGGCCTACTTATCATGTACAACAAGAAGGATTGATGACCTGGGGGACCAGACATCCATTTCAATGGCTAATGCAGCAGCCAGCTCACAAGTCTCTTGCTGTGCTGGGATTAAATCAGACTGAAAGGCATGCGGCAGGGTTGAACCGTGTGCAGGGCTTTCATGATGTCTTTTAGAGCCGTGTTCAGACGCAGCATAAACAGGTGCATGATTTGCTTACCTGCCTTGTGTGTTAATGTAAAATCAACATGGCCTTTTGGGTCTGTTGGATGCTCTGAAAAGGTCAGTATTTCTGTTAATGGATAACCCATTAGTTGCAATCATTTATATAAGTTGTGAAACAGTCACAATAAAAAAAAAAAAACGTAGAAATGTATGAAATACGCATCTAATGCCAAGGTATACAGAATGCAAATGTGTCTGTTAGATTTGAAGGAGTTGTCATATGTATGACACATCGTCCCCACATTGTGATACTGATATTGATACTTGATGAAAGCTGAAAGATTAAATCTGAATACCGTTTACAAAATATATTTGCATACCCATGCAAAAGCGTAACCTTTCAGGTGTTCAACAGACCCATTGGAACACAAACACATTTACCCACTGTGCAAAAGAGACAACAACCGCAGTGAAACTACAGCGGGACTTCCTCATTTGATATGGAGCTAGGCAAATGGACTCTCCACTCAAAGGGTCTGTTGGCTGAATTCCTGTTTGCTTCACATCTAAATAAATAGGCAGTGAGGTACATGATAGAGCACATCTGTTGTCTGATGGCTCCATTTTCACTAATGTGGTTTGGTTGACACCTTTTTCCACAGTTTTCCACACTATTGTGTTCAATAATGATGACTTGTTGCCCTGTTCAGCCCCTCTCCCACAATCATATTGACTAGAAGGACTTAAACTGTTACTAAAAGTGGCAGAATGCTGGATGGGGTGTAAGATTTGGAGCTCTGCTACATACTCACATAGTATGTATGGAATTGCTATTGAAGTTATTGTACAGTTTATCATTTTATTTCAGTCAGTCAGACAACGTACAAATGTGTTTCACTGTTTGTCAGATTAGCTCAGAATGGCAATGCTTTTAGAGTTGCTGTCAAGGGTCTGCTGCTCGGAGCCACCCAAAGCCTTCCAACCCTCAGTGAACAACAATGGGCAGGGAGAAGATATCAGCAGGTTCCTCCTGACTGATAGAGGCTGGTGGATAGAGGCTGGTGGATAGAGGCTGGTGGATAGAGGATGGGGTGGTAGTGGCTGGGGTGGTAGTGGCTGGTGGATAGAGGCTGGTGGATAGAGGCTGGTGGATAGAGGCTGGTGGATAGAGGCTGGGGTGGTAGTGGCTGGGGTGGTAGTGGCTGGTGGATAGAGGCTGGTGGATAGAGGCTGGTGGATAGAGGCTGGTGGATAGAGGCTGGGGTGGTAGTGGCTGCGCAGCAGCAGGAGCAAAATCATAGCCGTTAGCAACAGCAATGTGCAAAAAAAGCTGGCAACAAAGCCAATCAAAAAAGATCATGATATACTAGGTACAGTATGTGAATGGTTGATGGCTGATGTCTGAGATGGCCACCTAAACTAGCTCTGCCAAGGCGGCACCTCGTTTCTGTTGAGAGTGGTACATTTTTTTTACTTTATTTACTATAAGCTATTAATTATCGAGTAATGTTTTGTATAACAAACAATAACAGGACTTGTCATATATAGCATCTAAAACAGGCTTAAAATGTATACTGGCAGGCTAAATGAGTAACCTGGCAACAAAGCATGATTAATTACCTCAAATATTAACATTGTCTATCATGTCTGACATAACAGCCCAAACTATTTATCTATGTCAACGCCAAGAGTTCAGAGAAATATTTTTAATGGCCACTGATAAAATGTATATTTTACTGTTTAAACTTCTGAGGTGGCAAATGTGAGTTGCTAAATGATTGTCATGCTGCTTGCACTATTAAATATGTCCAAAAAGACACAAAAACACACACACACACACACACACACACACACACACACACACACACACACACACACACACACACACACGCACACACACAAGCTCACACACAATATTGCTCTCTCTTTCTGTCACCACCACTCACCCCGTCATCTAACCAGCCCAAATACAGGTCAAATTTAATATTATATAGGCTTGTCCATGGTATGAAAAAACATACCGAACATCTCAAAAAAATAACATTTCAAATTCAATGAGAATTCAACTTTTTTACAAATTGTGCACATATTGTGCACACATGCATTCACACAAAAATACAAGCAAAGTATAAGTCCTTTAATCTATTACTAAAATAATTGAAAACAGAAAGCACTATGTAAAAGCTACAGGAAGGGTACAGTAATGGACAAAAAACTACCCGTTGATTATTTTAACGTTACATTTGTTTGTGAATCATTTTTTATAACCTAAGCATATATTTGCATGTTGGCTTAATCGTAGCCAATATATGAAAAAGATGTTCTTAAAAAAAATAAAAAGTGGTATTGTATAGTAAATGTATTATGAAGGCCATAAACTACATAAGTAATTGTAGATTGTGCGATTATGAAAAAATAATAAGTTACTGATTCACAACACTTCTAAGCGCAATATAAACCTAGGGAAAATGTGACCCACAAACACGTAGGTTGAGTAATTTTATAACACAATAGGAAGATGAAAGAATGAAAGCCACACACAGCATCTAGTAAATGTGCTGTCCACACACACTGCACAGGACCACAGTCTGTATCAGCCAGCACAATCCCACCCGCTCAGATAGGTGTAAACAGTGGTCTGGTGGCATGGCAGCCGGGCAGCCGGCCGGTAGGGCGACAGGTGCTCTTTGAGTAAACACTGTGTCCATGAACGCTGAAATGTGCTCCTTTGATCACTTGATGATGGTTTCATAATCAGGGCCGGGTCGGATCATCTGCCTCTGTCGTATCCATAGAGACCCCCGGCTTGGATTCCGTCCATGTTTCCTGTCACGGTCCCAGGATGTTCCGACCCTATCGCCACTTCTAAGCCAGGATTAATACCGTCGCAACCTAACACCTGCTTTTCAATTCAAAAACAATATCACGTTTCAGAATTGCCTCTAAGGCATACACTGAGTGGTTGTGTTGATTTAATCAGGATTTTCATTAAACAACTTCAAAGAGAAGTGTACAGCAAAGCTTTTAATCTGTTTTACAAATAGGTTGTTATTTCATTGTTTATTAGAGAAGTGTACAGCAAAGCTTTTAATCTGTTTTACAAATAGGTTGTTATTTCATTGTTTATTAGTTTTATTGTCATGTCATTACTTTTAGTCATCGTTGTGCTTTGTTTTAATTCTCTGTTATGTAAAGTGCCTTGAGCTGCAGTTAGTGCAATAGAAATAAAGATTATTGCTATTATTATGTGCACATTGATTTGTTTCAATGACCCTAAACTAACTACCCAGTACTGTATGCCTTTTGGTAATCTTTTGAGAAAAGACCAGTTGAAACCAAACACTGCTGTATACCGACAGCGATTAATAGCCCCTGCAATTAACTTTTAGTTTCTGTGTACTTTCCAAACAGGTACATGAATTCTAATTGAAGTCACCAACATCAAAGCCAAATTTTGTTTTATGAGTTTGTCGCTCCAGTCAATCAAAGGTCCTTTGGCATGGCTAGATAATCAACAGTGTCTTTATGAGGGGCGTTCCACGGCTCAGGACCCACTGCCTGATTGACCATCGCTCCAGAGACATGTAGGAGAAGAGTAGAAGTGTGTGTGTGTACAGTGTGTGTGCCCTACTGCATGCCCTTCAGTAGCCCTTACAGTAACAGCTCTCTCCTTACGTCTCCTTCCTATTGGTTCTGCTGTCACGTCTCCACCCCTTTTCCCACATAGAATGATTTTATTGGTTAATCTCACGAGTGTACCGATGTTCATTGGTCCACAGCAATGACCCGTTGCTCCACAGAAGGCAGGTCTACTGATAAGGTGTTACGAGGTGTGCAGGTGCGGAGGAACGACTTGATGCAGTAATAACCCCTGGCTAGACTGATAATAACCCAATTATGATAGTGGAACGCAGAGAAGAAAAAATAAAAGCACGGATCATTCTGACGATGACGCAGAAACGAGAGTGGGTTAATGATACACCTCCCCTGTCCGACAAACACATGCATCAGCATGGGAACCAGAATGACAATCTGACAATCATTTCCCAGCTTAAATGTTCATAACACCAGAAGCATGCAAGCATCAAAATTAATAAAACATTTGAATCATCGCCAAAACAAGAGTATGGGGTCGTCATCATCATCCTCATCTCATTCTAAATGCTCAAACACAATGTTGACAGTGATCCACTAAGCATACACATGTGGTGAAGGCCCTAGGCCTCTAGCTGTCTGCCTCTCTGGGTGCCTCTGTCTGAAACATCAGTACAGCCTCAATAAAGCAACCGCCTCTGATAACCCACGGCCCCGTTCCCATGGTGAACTTCAGACAGCTTTTGTTCTCCGCCGCCTCCAGTGAAACGTCTCAGCCTGGGCCACATACCTGGCATTCCTGACGAAGGTGAGCCGATAAGAAACTGTACGGCTGCTCAAAGGTGTTTTGATGTTTTAGTTTTTGTCACTGCTTGCCCACGGCAATAAACGATGTACTTTATTTGTCGAAAGTAATTTTTTTTTCTTCAACGTGTATACTCTGGCGATTGCCCCCCTACAAACGCGCAAAGGTTGTATTTTCTGAATGTAGGTTAAGACCAGTAGCTGAGGCTGAATGAGCCTTGTTCCCTGAGCTGTCGACTTTGGGCCGAGGGTCAGTTCCAGTTTCACCGGCACAAGGATTTTATCCGCTAGAGACTCCTGGGAGACTGCTACCTAAAGCATGGACTGTCTTCGCCTAAGTGTTTATGGAAAACCGGCCATTTAAAACCCAAAGACCCCCCTATAATCATGTGCCAAGACCATCAACACTGAGCACGCTGTTATTTTTAGAGGTTATTGCCAGCAAGCCTCCGTTATTTACATTTATAATGTACAAATACATATTTAAGAAATTGGGCATATCACTTTTTTATTTGGAGAGTGAGTATGAATCTAGAACAACCACAGGCAAGGTATGAAACCACAGTGAAAAAAAAGTCTCCAGTAGATATTATTGAAAAGGGGCCAATCAGTCCTTTAGCTTTGACTACTGACCAGAAGGAAGAGAAGCCACTATAAACATGACTTATGATGTTTTGACTGCCGGAGGCCTGCTCTGAATAGTTACAGTATGTCATGCCAGATATGCACACTGTCCAATGAACAGTGTGAGCTGGTCGTGAGTCTGAATAATTCAGTTATCAACAGGCATAAATCATAGCTGATGAAAAATATATATAATTTAACAACAAATGTGTGTTTTGAACAGCATTACTTTCTTTGAACTGTGACTGCCAGTCTTCAGCAGCAGTGTTGCTCATCTAGACTCCTGGACCTCAGTGTGTGGAGAAATGCCCAGGGAATTATGCACATTTAGCAACACCACATCTTGTGTTTTTCCTTACAGATAATTAACATGTCAGCAACAGGACCAAACCATCAATCTAATGCGTTATGTAAACCGCTTAAAATACATTTCTAAGACTGTTTACACTTTAATTTGTTGCTTGAAATAACATTAATATTCCCAACTTGGATTTTTTGGTAGAAAAACAGCCGTTTATAAATTCTGGAAATATGTCCATAGTCCAGATGATTCAGGTGGAGTTTAGACAGTGTATGAAATAAAATGTTGAAGTTATGCGATGAGAAATATCTCTCATATTAATTAAACATTTTAATTTGTGAATCTGATTAGATATATGATTTTCATGTAGGATAGCAATTATGATATTTTTATTTGTTTAACCATAACACTCCCTTTCTTTCACCTGTCCAGGAGGGTTTATTTACCATATGTGGGCCCTTAAATGAGACAATGTAAACAGTAACATAAAGAATAATATTTCCTAACTACACCACAGCTCTTAGACAATAATTACACCCTTTTCACATCGCACGTGTTTTACATTTCCTGTGCAGATCAGAGTGCAATGGAGCATTCTTCCACAACTCCCTCAAAGTTTACTCAGTTGCGGTTTGGAGGGTAGACTTATTATATGAACGTGTGCTACAGGGCCCATCACGCTTTGGAAAAGCTAACCCCTACAAGCAAGCGGAGAGTGGGTGAGGGTAAGGGTGTTTGGGACGGTGATTCTGTAACATGAACTGAGCCTGGCTCTTGGAGCTGCTGATCCAAATGTGTGGCGATACTGACAAACACATTTACTTCACATTGACTCGCTGCTGATACTGGGAAAGTCAACAAAGACCCGAGCAAGGCAAATATTTGCCATTCTCAGTGAATTGCCATTTTGGTTGGTGCTCCTTTCACTGTCCAGGCTCCGTGACTGTGTTGGTCACGCTTGTAGTTCTTTGTGTTTCAGCAGCCTTAATAGAGGAAGGCCTGGATCTGCTGGACCCACCTGACCAATAACTGCACTCTATCTGCTAGAAGACTGCACTCTTCCTCATCCAAACAGATTGTTGAAGTTCTGCTGCTGACTACAGCTTTGTTTAGGATTCATGTTGAAAAGGGACATTCAAATTCACCCTACCTTGTAATTTTGCCCGACACTTTTTTTATGCACTGACTAGTTTTCCGGGAATAACCCCTACCTTTCTAACACTATACAACATATTAACTACATGCCTACCCACAAACAAGCATTTACTTTGCAAGCCAGTTAAGGGAGACACGTATAACAAGCTTCTTTATATCTAGTCATTATTATTATTATTATTATTGTTATTATTATTGTTATATATTTTTTTTTATTATTAAAGAGGGCAGACTGAATGAGACCACGTCTCTTTAGCAGCAGTGTTCATGCTGTGAATCCACTCTCTCCTCCACCAACCTTCCCTTGTAATGGGGTGTAATTTCATCCTAAGGCTTAGAGCGCTGATCATCCGTTCGTTATGAAGATTTACCTCCCCTCATTTTAGCTCTAAAGCCTCACATCATTTTAGAGTCAAAAAGCCGACAAGATCGCTTTCTCAAAATGCTTCAGAATGTTCCACTAGGGCGGAGGTCTTCCTCTTTCCATACATATAACCTGGAGAAAAATAATGGATTCAGCCATTCCAGAGGACTTCTGTGGCACTCCCAATGTTTGCTTTTCACAACTGTAACCTGAGCACACATTTAGGTCAACGATGTTCATGCTGTTTTTACTGCTGAGATGAAACCAGGGTCACTAGCGACTGGGCCAGAATAATGTCAGCAGGTAGTCAATGCAATTTTATTCAAACATTCACACACATACATGCCACCAAGTACACACATTTACATAAACACACACACACACACACACACACACACACACACACACAAACACACACACACACACACACACACACACACACACACACACACACACCTTTATTGTCTACGTTATTTGTTTTTCAGACAGCAGTCAGTGGGCAGACAGCCAACCTTAAACCCTGGAAAGCAGTTGTTGGCCAGTCCCACACAGTTCATCCTCAGATGATATACGTTCCAGACCGTCGCTGGGAGTGACTCCTCCCTGGGCTTTATGGTGTGCAAAGTATTTCTGATCCGCTGTGGCAGGGGCTTCGGCACCTACGATCAAACCTGATGCTGTGGTTGTTTCAGTGCCAAAGGTTCTCCATAAACATACAGAGTTAAACATACAGAATGTTCAATATTCCACTGGTGACACTGACGATGGGGATGGGTCCCTTGCTACATGACAAAAAAAGCACAACTGCATTTTTGGTTTGAGGCGGCAGCAGTCCTTGCCTTGAGACAGGAGCGTAGAGGACCACAGCGTAGAAGGTGGGCTATGATTGCTCTGATAGCAGACCCCTATCCAGGTAACCTAACCGCGTCGTTGGGAGCAGGTGCCGGGTCTCTGTATCCAGACAGGGCTGGTGAATGCTGCTAAACCACGCTCTGCATCAGCGGAAACAAAAAGAAAAGATGTGTGTCATGTTTGATAACAATCCCAGCAAGCAAATAATTATTATAATATATCTTCAATTGTAATGAACCAATAAAGGAAGCTATATACTCAGATTTAGAATAATGTGATTCAACTCCCACCCAAGAATGTATGTGTTCTACAGGATGTCATTAGGGCATACCTCTTGTGTCACACCCCAGCGTTGGCAGGGCGGAGGTTGTTGACGCGAGCGCTGATAATTATGTCTTAATCTCTCATTAAAATTCACTGACTGTCTGAAGTCACAGGGTATGTCTCATAGCGTGGGGTCAAGGGTCACTGAGGAGGTGGCACAGTTCCGCTGCTTTGTTTTGTTTTTTTCCTTACCAGCATAATCTCTGTGACCTCCAGACACATCCACTTCCTCCTCTCCCCCTCACACACATAAACTCACACTCATCGCCCTCCCACTCGTTTGACCTTTGACCCCCCAGGGCCCCCCGTCCCATAGACAATTTATTCCTTGGCATTGAACTTGAATCTAGGGACCACAGGGACTACAATGAAAGGTCCATTGTCCCTCTCCGAGATAAATGGCCGACCAAACAATTCATGTTCATTTTGCCTTATTTCTCTATTCATCACAGGAGCCACTTATCTTGAGCTGTCACTGGGCTGCTGGAACACTCAATGCATGATCTGATGTAAAGGGGCCATGCATGAATGTCCTGTGCATGGGAGCTGTTTACTGAATCTAATCACCGGATGATAAGAGCCTCTATGGGAGGTATCATAGCCTCTGAAACCCGACCCCTATTAGGGGGACTGCAATGACCCCGGGGGCTTGATAAAGAACAGAAAATACCCTCAATTAGAAGGTCCAAAAGTCATGATGAACATGTCCAAATATCACTACAAACATCCCCATCCACAATTCCTTTTAATTGCGGGTAGAAGCATTTGTTTTAGCAAACAGCACATTTATGAAATGCACAGGATGAATAAACTGTATATGTAGTTAAACTGTCAGCATGGAGAGACTGATCATCCTGCCAATACGCTGTACTCACCTCCTACAGTGACCACGATGGGAGGTAACGCGAGAGGGGATGGAACAATCACCAGCTCCATTCGTCAATTTAATTAGGACAAATAATGATCCAACGCAGGGCTACAGTATGAAAACATACGGCATACTTTACCACAAAGTCAACTGGGGCAAAATTAGGAAAAGATTCACTGATTTCAGCCCGTGTAAACACAAGCCATCTGAGGTTCGTTACAATAAAGAAATCAAATAAACATTAGCCTGAGGAATCTATAGTGGCGGAGCATGCTTCATTAAAAAGCAATGTTTTTACGAGTACATCATGAAATGCTTACCATGCCTAATTAGCCTGGTGGAGCCCTTTGGTTCTTCCACCATAAATATACAAAGGAAATAATACTGGGTTCCTGATTGGTACGAAAGGGACATTCTCTGATTAATATAGACCCACAAATCACTTTCAACACTTGCATCTACTGTCGGTTTAAAATATCCTTGTCAGAAGCAGAATTGTTAGATACGATTTAAATAAGTGTACTTCAAATCTCCACTTTAAGGAAACATTTCAATTCCAAAACACAAGCCTGTCCATGTGGGTTAACGATGTCAGGCAGCAGAGATTTGGCTGCTATCAGTGTTGTGCCAACAAACAGATAATTGTTTCAATTGCAGACTGCTCTTGTATCTCATCCTCTGACCTTGCACATATTCCACACCTAAAATGTCACTTCTTATCACCTGCAGCTGCAGTCTGCATACGCCTCTGTCTCCCCGTATCTCTTCAAATGGACACAGGAGCCCAAATAGATATTAGCAAGCTGTTGTACGTACAGATTCTAGGCAATGCTGTGCTTGCAGTAAGTGATACAGTCTAATAGTCCCTCAAAATACATTGGAATTGTATTCCAACTCTTAGAAAAATTAAATAATACAATGAATGTTGGAACTTTGAGCCACGATTGTTATTGACCCCTACAAAGGCATAATGTGAGTGAGGTTCAGAGACTTTAGTCATACATTTGTGGACTGGACGCTCCAAACACTTTTTCCCTAGATGCCAGCATTGACAGAGTTACTTTTAACCTTGCCTTCAAATTAATTGAATGCAAATAACTCACCAAGACATTTATTGATAATGAGTCAGAAACGTTCATCTATTCTCATGGAAATCCAAATGGGTTTTCTTTCAATTCAGCTCCACGAGTACACAATAGTGAACAGTGATGCAGAGGGATCTAAAAGTGCGGACACGTTTTTCCAGCTGCCGTAAAACACAGCGACTGTGTTCAGATCTCAGTCCCATCAGTTAGATGGGCTGCTTCAAAGAGCATCTTTATCACTGAGTCCACGCTAGGAGGACCAGCGTGGTAAGAGAGCCTTAATGGACAGACACACACAGACGTGCCAAACGCATTCACACACACACATATTTGTACCCACACATGCACAGTTGACACATCGAAACACACACACACACACACACACACACACACACACACACACACACACACACACACACACACACACACACACACACACACACACACACTCTTTTAATCATTTCACAAAGTGAAGACTATGCCCTGTATTCATCAGACTCCTCTGGTGTGTATGTGTTGGCGTACCGACTCTGATGGTCCCTTTATATCTCTGTGGCCCCTTCGTCCAGAGTGTGGCCCCTGGGTCCCCAGATGTGTGAGGGCCGGCTGGAGCCCCCATGGGAGGGGGGTGGGGGGGTGACACAGAGGAGCATAGTCTCCCCAGCTGTCAGAGAATGGTCTCACACAGCCACTAAATCCCCACGGCTCAGCCGGGATAAATAGGAGGAGGAGGGCCCAGCTCACTCGGGGTATCCCTGTGCTGTGGAGCTAATAGGAGCTACACAAGAAACAAGTGGCCTTCCCACCTCAGGCCTGACATGCACGTCTGCACCCAGCCACCACATATCAACATTGTACCCAGTTTAAGGGTGTAATGTTCAGAAGGAGCCAAAAGGCCAGGCCTCCAATAGGTGCTGTTGGATGGCTGGGCTAGTTGGAGAGGAAGTGAGGGAGACCGCGGCTGTGGCAGACGAAGGCGGAGCCGTTATGTCAAAAGTGATCCGTCAGGTTGTGAACCTGACTGGTGTAACGCTCAGACAAAACACTGCACTTTCCAGGCCTGGGGCAGAACAGACATCATGGACCCCTGCCATAGTACTCCTCCATGTGCATGGACGCTCGCATTCCCACTCAGTGGCTTTGATAGAACCCAAGGCGTAGGAGCCTATAATACACATCAGACACACAGAACCCAGTTTGGTTAGAGCCATCTGTGTTGTTGACGCTCTTTTCCACAGTTAGAATTCAAAGGAGAAGCGATAGCGATTGGGCCTCTCTCGTGTGCCAACCTTTCGCACACTTCACTGTCCAAACAGCCGATCAGGGTCCATTTAGGTGGTGGGAGCCTGGAACAGGAGTTGACAGGCTGAGGCAGAGGTGTTCACCGCCACATGTGAGAGATGGAAGTCCTCCACGGGCCTCGTCTGAAATCTATCCCTGTGTGTCCATAGACACTGCTGATTAGCACTCTGCAGCTGCAGACGTCCATGGCAGGGTTGCCACGTCTGATCCCCACGTGGACAGAAAGGGAAGTCATATCGCTGTGGCGAGGCACACGCTGAGAAGCAGGTATTACTGGCATGCATGAGGCGTCAGCTTGTGTCTTATTCTGCGTGAGCAGGTGCCAGGCACTTCATTTAAACGCTATTGTAACTGGAATTGTACTAATCAAAATAAATAATAATATTAAGAAAAGATTCAACGAGACGATAAATGTGTTTTTTGAAGCATTTTCAAGGCTTTTTCCAAGGCCTTGCTTGAACTGGCATTTCTTTGCTCTGCTTTCATAGCTTGATGTACAAATTTTAGAATTGATTAAAAGGTACATTTAAAAGGTTCTCGTTTTGACTCAAAGACAGACAGCGGCAGGCGGCTGTGAGCTAGCCACGGCACAGATAAATGAGTGATGATAACAAGTACCAGTCGCTCTGGCAGAAGATTAATGTGTGGTTACTTAGCGACCGGCTCTGTTATTTTCTTCTTCAGTATTTGTATTTATCCTATGTAAACTTTGACCCCTTGGACGTGGGCTCTGCCACCAGATCACCTTTCAGGAGGCCTGCAATTTCTCTGTCCTGCCTCCACGCTTGGATTAGTGTGGTTTAAACAAACGGGCTCTGGGCTTCATGAAGCCGGTTAGACCACAATCATTGTTGAGGGCCCAATCAGACACTCTCAACTCCAAGCACACAACTGCTCTATTTTTTCATCTTCTGTGGGGAATTATAGTATTGTTTTGTTTTTTATACAATGCTGTGATGCAGAAGAACAGGTTTAACAGGTTATTTAAACTCTATTTTAGATTGTCAAGATTGAATCTTCAGTTTTACTTTTGAATAGTAAACTAGCTAGCACATGGTCTGTGATAAGATAGATAAATAATGTAAATCAAGTTATGGAAATAGCATGTTTTGATCACTGTAATAATTTAATGGTTTGGTTTATAAGCAAGCAAACATCTCTGGGACTTCAGTGGCTGAGGTGTGCAGACAGAAAGCAGTGCTTTCTATAATGCCTGCACTTTATTGCCTTGCTATTATGAATTAAGCTCTACATAGGGACAATGTAAACTGTTTCAAAATAAGACCTTAATTTGGGAACCTTCCAAAGAAATATTTGTTGGATAACATATCCCAAAGCTTATTTTGTAAATTTTTCTTCCAATGTTTTTTTTCAATGGTCAATAAGAAATGTGAAATGACCTACATCAAGAGGCCACAAACGCACTGAGACACCATGCGGCTAGCCACTGCTTCACTGCTAAGACTTCCTCTTTTAAATGTTCGGCTCCAAATGAGCTCGAACACGAAACCCCTCGTTTACAGAAAATACAAGTTAGTCTATTGGTCAAAGTAGAGATTTCAAAACAAAAACAACCGAAAATGTTCGCCACAGCCGCGGTCCAATTCGTCTCAATTGCTCAGTTGAGTCGCTGAAACTGTATATGTCCTGTCAAAACGCAGCAAAATATGACAGATCACCGTGAGATCATCCATCTTGAGTTTGGCATGTTTTGAAAATGTGTTCCCTTACCAGGGCGCCACACCGAGCCACCTTACATTCAAATGAACTTCCTTTTATTTACACTTAGTCTTAGCTTCCCTCTCAGAGACAAAGGGAGCCTATGCAAAAGTCCAGGTTTTTAATTATCATTAAATACCTATAAGTCTGCATGCCAGGAAAGCTTGAATGATGTTTGGATTGCTCAGTGTCCAACACAACATACTCCTAACGGACCCGACACTGTCCCCTGTCTAAATATATAGAAACCTTTATATTTCAACTTTTTTTTTTACATCAAAGTCATGCCACTGTTTCACTATTATTATCCAAGAAGGTATTAAGGTCAAATTCATAACTGACCCATTTGGTCCACAGTTTATTGTAAAGCTTTGTTTTTGTTTTTCTTATATCTGAGCCCACAGAATAATAATAACATAAGTCATAAACATATTTAAACAATTTATCAAACGTAGTGTCAGGTCATCAGCCTGGGTTAAAAGCCAAACATGTGAGGGGTACTGAATCAGACATCAGGGGCTTCACTGGAACATCCTACAGGGTCCACATGCTTACTGAAACCCCCACAGCACGACCATTTCAGCAAACTCTACACAATTCATTCATCATCCCGTAGCATGCAACCAAATTAGACTCCTTTCACCATCCAGGACAGAGGGTATGGTTTAGGGTTATACTTCTTTAACCTAGGGGCATCCAGGACAAAGGGTAGGGGTTAGGGTTACACTCCTTTAACCTAGGGGCATCCAGGACAGGGTCAGGGTTAGGGTTAGATTCTATCCCCATCCAGGACAGAGGGTCAGGGTTAGGGTTAGACTCTATCCCCATCCAGGACAGAGGGTCAGGGTTAGGTTTAGACTATATCCCCATCCAGGACAGAGGGTCAGGGTTAGGGTTAGACTCTATCCCCATCCAGGACAGAGGGTCAGGGTTAGGGTTAGACTCTATCCCCATCCAGGACAGAGAGTCAGGGTTAGGGTTAGACTCTATCCCCATCCAGGACAGAGGGTAGGGGTTACCTAGGGGCATCCAAGACAGAGAGTAGGGGCTGCGTGTTGGACTAAGGGGGTATGTGTTGAGGGAGCCTGTATGGGATGCTATACAGACACCATATTACCACCACAGATCACCAGAGCATCAGACTGTACATTGTGAAAGCCTGAAGAATAAGTAAAGGACGATGTTGTCATCAGCTCATAAATGCTTTAACAAATAATCCTATCTCACCTAAAACAACACTGTCAGGGTCACGAATAATGTCCGATGTTTTCAACAACAACAACAAAAACACCACTCAATGATGAAACATAGTTTCTGTGAAATTCCTGCAGTCCGTTTTTTCGTTCTTGGTTGTGTTTAATTCTTGGCCCAGTCAAATGAAGTGGCTCAGTCGTCTTACAGCAGTGCTCCCACCCACCTCCTCTGCCCCGTAGATAAGCTCTGATTAAAGCCCAACGCTTGACTGCATCTGGAGGACTCGCCAGCTTAGCGTGTTGACAGAGCAGGCAGGGAATGCAGGCAGTTTACATTCTGGTAGATTTCCACTGAAGGTTAATTGATGGACTATTATCAACGAGGCACACCTGACTCATGATGCATCATGGGAAACAAGCAAATAAACATACAAGATGAAAGAAATGAAAACAAGTCCTTGCGCTGGCTGCTCTTTCTTGACTACTGTACGTACTGTAAACATGTGTGGTGAAAACACACTCGATACTGGTGGAGTATAAATCAGGGCAGAGGAGTGAGGACAGGCTGACGAAGGCAGTCACGGTCGAGTGCCAGCAGCCAGTAAGGGTTTGATTAGTGCCTTCGATTTCCTCCCTGTCTCTCCTTTAGGATACGCTGAAACTCCTGCTCACTGTGTTATAGGCACTGGGATTATCCTGTTATAGCATTTCACATCACTGTCAATGTTTTGACAAACGGAATTCATTATAGTCCTTTAGTGAAACACTGTCGTGCTACTCATGTGAAAGTCACATGACTTTGATACTTTTAAGTTGTATCCTAAATGACGAAACTACTGAATCAGACAATAGATACATGGACATTTGTACAGTTGTTCAACTTAGTTCAACTGCAGTTTTTTTTTTTACTGTAGTTGGTAGAGATGAAGGCAGACATTTTACTTTGAAGATTATTTATTTAAGATTAAATCCATTTAATTTGATATATTTCTTGCTACAAATGTGATGTATCTTTTTTGGGGGGTTTTCATGAATATGTTTTAATCCACACTTGTTATTTAAGGTGCTAAAGAAAATTGAGATTGACATAAATGTATTCCGCTACAGGTCTACCATTGCCACATCTCTCTTCTGCATTTTTTAAATAAAATAAAACAACCACTTGTCATCAGTTTATGATTGCTGATATCCTGCAATTAATTATTTAAATGATCCACAAGACAAATCTATATTTGGAGTTTTAAGCAGCTTTATCCAGTATGTGAGTTTACTTTCAGTATTTCAGCTCCTATCTAGTAATAAGTCCTGATACAAAATCTTGTAACCTTCAATGGAAGTAAGATAACAACATTTTAAAAGATAGGGCAAAGACTACGCACCACACACATACACGCAAACACACACACACACACACACACACACACACACACACACACACACACACACACGCACACACACACACACACACACTCCAAAGTTAATGCTTAATGACAGATGGGTAATCTGATGGCCTCATATCTTGTAGGAGAAACACCTTGCAGGTCAGATTATTCCCCCTGTGAAACCATGCTCCCTCTCCTTAGCTAATGCATTGTACCAATAAGAGAGCGATGTACAGTAAAAAGTCTAAAGTTCTGAGACGTGCTTTTTACCGAATATACTTTAATCTCCTCAAATACGTATGGTAGTGGGTTCTAGCCGCTAACACAGAAGTAAAGCTTCCAGGACAGAACGTGTCTGAGGTAGTGGGTTCTAGCCGCTAACACAGTAGTAAAGCTTCCAGGACAGAACGTGTCTGAGGTAGTGGGTTCTAGCCGCTAACACAGTAGTAAAGCTTCCAGGACAGAACGTGTCTGAGGTAGTGGGTTCTAGCCGCTAACACAGTAGTAAAGCTTCCAGGACAGAACGTGTCTGAGGTAGTGGGTTCTAAATGCTAACACAGTAGTAAAGCTTCCAGGACAGAACGTGTCTGAGGTAGTGGGTTCTAAATGCTAACACAGTAGCTTCCAGGACAGAACGTGTCTGAGGTAGTGGGTTCTAAATGCTAACACAGTAGCTTCCAGGACAGAACGTGTCTGAGGTAGTGGGTTCTAAATGCTAACACAGTAGCTTCCAGGACAGAACGTGTCTGAGGTAGTGGGTTCTAAATGCTAACACAGTAGCTTCCAGGACAGAACGTGTCTGAGGTAGTGGGTTCTAAATGCTAACACAGTAGCTTCCAGGACAGAATGTGTCTGAGGTAGTGGGTTCTAAATGCTAACACAGTAGCTTCCAGGACAGAACGTGGGCACACATGGTGGGCAGACTGCACGGCTGATGTCCCAGCAGCCAATGTCGCTCCGTGTCATGGACCCGTCCCACTCCCCCACCCATGAAAAATACCCTGGGAGGGAGAGAGCTGGAAGAAAAGAGAGGACGGAGAGAAAAGTCGTAAACAGAAGTGTTCACCAACATGTTGAAGCGTCCAAGGTAATGATACGCCAGCCAAGTCAAACACACAGAGAGAACCGACCCAGTTCAGCTTTGTAGGCCAGTGAAAATGTGTGTGTCGTGTGTGTGTGTGTGTGTGTGTGTGTGTGTGTGTGTGTGTGTGTGTGTGTGTGTGAGTGTGTGTGTGTGCGTGTGTGTGTGTGAGTGTGCGCGTGTGTGTGTGTGTGTGCGTGTGTGTGTGTGTGTGTGCTTGTGTGTGTCTGCATGCATGCTTGCAGGCCGCTGTGCATGACTGTACTCTGTACTTTGTCAAGCAAATGTCATCAAAAGTGAACTCCAAAGACCCTGCAGATGTGAGAACAGCCCATTGTCTTCATGACAGCTCCAGATGAACGGCTCGTCCATGCGTGTCTCCCAGCGTGGAACACCTCACTGTGCAGGTGCATGGCCTTATCAGCAGCCTGTACCAGCCTAAGAGAGCCCTGCAATGAGAGCAAAGTCTAAATTGGGGGGTAAACTAGGAGTCACATTTACTTTTGCATCATTTAGAAGTGCAGTAGATTTCCTGCTAAACTGTCCTTTTTTTATTTCCCCTCCTACAGGATGGTAGGAGCATGCAGCTGTTGTCCAGGCTGTCATTGCTCAGGGGGTCCTGGGTTTTAAGTGCTCAGCTGGTAAACAAAACAGGCCTTATTCAATACACACGTGTCGTTCTCCACCAGTACATGGGGAAATTTATTTTGACAAATCCAGCCCCACAAGGCTTAAGTGTCCCTGCCTGACGCCATATATACCACAGAGTTAGGAGGTGGATTGAATTAAGGCAGAGTATGCTTTTAAAGCGTGGCTTTAGCCCTATCCCCATGGTCTATCTAAGGGGAACAAACAGCCACTGACTGACATGTCTAACTGGATAATCTAATTGTGGGCCCTAAAGGAAAGACTACTGAATATGGGCCAAATGGTCAATGAAATACAAATTTGTTTTAAAAAAACAACCACGATTTTATTTGTTTATTTACAAAAGTGCTAATTGACTGTGTGTGCAATTAGTCCTTAGAAATACAGATTTAAAGATAGAGGTGAAAAAAGCTTAGTTCCATAACATCTAATCACATTAGAAGCTATTGGTGGCTCTGTTTCTCAGCTATGTAGCCTCGGTGCCATGATCAAAACAAACAAACACGTGTTTTATTCAGCTTCATTTAGCTTGGTTTTCAAATAGCAACTGAATGTTTTTTTTTTTGTTTTTTTAAAGCATATTTTGACAACGTTTAACTGTATCGCATATAACATAGTAATACATTGAACGTTGGCGCCGAGGGTCTGCTGCTCTGAAAAACGTTCCCGCTCAAGGTCATATTCAAACACTCAGTGAACAAGAAGTTGTGTGTGTGTGTGTGTGTGTGTGTGTGTGTGTGCGTGTGTACATTTGTGCTTATTTGAGTGTGTGCCTGCATGAATGGATTAAAACACTGTGGACGTACACCTCCGCATGCATTCAAAACATCACCCCTAGCTGGCACTGAACTCAGACCCAAACAATTAGGAAACTGTTACTCATGTCTGGGCAAAGGTGTGCAGGTCTCATACATGTAACAGTGTTGAGCATGCGTTCACTATAAGCCCCTTCCTATGTGGACAGAGTGAGGTCAGGAGACTGAAAATAGGCCCTCCTCCAGGACACCTAGGAGCTGTCAGACGACTGGACAGGAGGCCACACAGGTCGCCCAATGAGGGAGTCCCTTTCCCGTCACATGGCCATCAGGCCTGACGGATCCTCCTGATGTGGAAGGGCTGCCATGACGCAAGTGACATGTTCAGCCAGCCAAAATGGAGGTGGTCGACTGGACAACGGAAAACATTTTCTTTGAGGGTGTGAGAAAATAAGTGAAGTGTAAGTACAAGTGTGTTCTGTATGTTGACTGCCATACTTATTCATTCAATAAGTCAACTTCTTTTATTTTTGGTTATTACCTAAATCTGAACCCATACTAGTTTGAACCAGGGACCATTGCACTGCTATCCACTGAAGGACATGCCAAAGGACTGTGGTCTTAAGTCAGCAGGAACGTAGCTGCAGACCAGCTCTCCACTGAAGCACTGCGTCATAAGCATGGCCATGGAGTGTGGTGGATAGCAGTGAGAGATCCCAGACCCTGGGGAGACCTTGTTTCTGTCAGCCTTCACACACACACACACACACACACACACACACACACACACTAACTCACCACAGCCAGGTCTGCGGCAGGTCCCTTCGTGAAAACTACTTCTGAAATCACACTCTCTCCGGCCAGACAAAAACACAGTGAGAGAGGTGGGACTAATAATAAAAGCAGGGCCTTATTACTTTGTCACTGCATCCTTGTGCCTGTGCCGCCATGACGATGGTAAGCGTTTCTGCTCCTGTTACAGACCTTGTGTTGGAACGCTAGATACTGGACTTTGTCACAGTCGGGAAAGCCCTGAGAAAGTGTGTAATACATCTCTGTTTGGGTTCCCCTACTCATTCTTTGGTAACTGTTGCCACATGGTCAGTGTCACATGCAATCTTTTTCATAGGGTCTACAGAATACCGCTACAATGGGAAAAGCTGACAGCCACTTCTACACAGAATGCTGCTGCGCAATTATGGATCGTGGAATTTTATAAATGGCCAAGCAATATTATTTAGTTACCCGTTTGCATGCCAGTGCAAAACGAATGGTCTTGTGCCGGGGATGTGTGTGCACAGGCCTTTGCTCACGCTTCTCTGTGTGGCAACACACTGACTTGACTTTCTCAGAGGAACACCGTTATTAATTAGGGATTATTTCATTGGCTGTGCTCCCTTTGTGTCCCCTCAGCCTTCTCTCTTTAATTTATGTGACTGCAATCAACTATTAACATCTCCCTTCTTTCCAACCCAACCAGGCTGCAGCATTAGCATAACAAGAGAGCCAGGCACAGAGGCCCTATGGGCATGTGACGGAGGGGGGGGGGGGGAAGACAAGGCCTGGAGGGGGGGGGGGGGGGGGGTTGCTGAGAGAGAGAGAGGGAGAGAGGGAGGAAGGGAGAGAGACATCAAGCCCATGTTAATATCTGCAGCTGGCCCGTGGTTTTGTCCCTCATGCAGCTGGGCTGGGGGAGAGAGAGAGCGAGAGAGAGCGAGAGAGAGAGAGAGAGAGAGAGAGAGAGAGAGAGAGAGAGAGAGACAGAGAGAGAGAGGCAGAGAGAGAGCGAGAGAGAGAGAGAGAGACAGAGAGAGAGGGAGCGTGGATTCCAACACACAGCCCATCAGCATAAATCTTGCCCTGCTCTGGGCTTCAACCACTGCAACAATGCTCCTGGCTCATTCTGTGCCAAGCCGGCTGGCCCTTTATCCACACACAGACACATACACAGCCCACACATACACACACTCACACACACACACACACACACACACACACGCACACACGCACACACGCACACACGCACGCACGCACACACACACACACACACACACACACACACTCACACACACACACACACACGCACACACTCACACACACAGACACATACACAGCCCACACATACACACACGTACACACACTCACACACACACACACACAGACACACACACACAAACACACACACACACACGCACACACACACCCCACACGTACACACACTCACCATTACAAATAAACGATGTGTATTGTTGTGATGTGGGGCTGCCTGTGGCAGCAAGCCGTTTGTGTTGTTTTGTTGTGGCATGCATATATTAATCGTCTCTCATCAGCCCAGTCTGCTGGCCAAAGCAGAGCCCAGACGATTTGAAATCATTCCTTTCAGCCTCGTTGTTTTTGTTGTCTCTAAGACAGAGCCTGACAACCTCATGACGTGCACAGGTCAAATCAAAGCTAACCCACGATAAATGCTGCTGATCACTTTTCAACGACGGACATTAAGCCCTAAACCTTTAGCTTGTCTTTCCTCCGCCGCCATCTTGTTGTGTCAGGGGAGTGAATGTAGAGCAGTACAGAGAGATAACCCTGTGACAGACCGCCTCACAAAGTGTGACAAACCAACGTGTTTACCACAACCACACACTTATCACTTCACCAGACCGCTCTAAACCTCTCGTCCAAGCCGCACACATTCAAACCAAACGTAGACTCAGCCACAGTAACAAACTTGTTCCCCCAGAAACGTTTGTCCACAGCTTGTGGCACCATCGTTAATAACCCCCAGTCCCCCCCCCCCCCCCCCCCCCCCACGCAGATAAAGAGCTCTTTCTGTCTGCACTGGACAGTGTCACTTCTGGAGTGGTCTTTGACGAGGCGAATGTGTGTGCCCGGGTGTGAATGTGTGGCAGCTGGGTGTATGGGAGGCTGGTGACAGGGGGTACCAGGGCACACGTCTCCCTCCGGGGCAGAAAGGCCATCTTTGTTCAGCCCAGGTGCTCCCTGCCTCCGCTGGCCTCGTATCCTGTGCAGCCCCCTCATTCATTATGCATGAGGCCGTACATTTCAAAATCATGAGCTTCCTGTCAAAAGGCAGAAAGGGGGCCGGGCCAGGCCGAGTGTGCTTTCTGTGGCTCTCGTGCTGAGAATGGAGGGCCGGCGTTTTTTCTTAAAAGGCCAATGAAAGAAGTCAAAGCGTAGGCCATTGTGACTCGGGGAAGGCATTGTGAACGTGGTGGTGGCCCTGTATGGCACAGATATAGACAGGGCTTAGAAAACGGAGCTTGCAGCCTCCCTCCACGGCTGCCTTCGCCGTGAGCCACCTCCACCACCTCTATGGACATAAATGAGCATTGTCCCGGTGACACACCATGTGCTGTTTTCGCCTGGGGTTTTTGTGGGAGTATTTTTGGTGGGGCAGTTTGTCGCCAGTGTCTGCCAGGGAGAATAGCGATAGCGAGTCAGCCCTCCTCTTGTTGTTCCAGTTCTCCCATGAGAAGATGGGACTCCGGTAATTACCGGAGGATTACAATAATCTATGTTTGGTAGCGTAACCTCCCCTAGGCCTTTGTGGCTCAGCACGAGATGAGTCCCCATACAATTAAGCCATTTTGTTTCCCTGCGTGACCTGCTCATTAGCATTATCTACACCAGTGGTTCCAGCGTGCAGACTGCAGCCTCCTCAGGTTCTCACCGTTGCCCGGGTGACCGTGGTTTCAGAGATCAGGGTCAGGAAGGTTGAGCTTTACGACTGGAACGGCCTGGAGCTTCCACTGCTCGTGCTCACCGTCATCAGCAAACTCAAAGCCCCTACTCCAGCATGAGCACCATCGCTGCACGGTGAAACATAATCCTCCTGCCCCGCCGTGCTGTGCTGTGCTGGGCCTATCCTGGTCATCATCTATTGTCAGGGGGGCTTCTGTGCTTGATGTTTGAGTCATTAAAGAGCGCCAGGCTGGGGGCTCCGTGTCCCTTGTGAATGGGAGGGTGACCCCGGGGGCCACAGCCTGAGGAGAGCCTCTCCCTAGTCAGCCGGTCAGCCCAGCAGTGTGACAGAGGGCCTGGGCACCGCTCACAGCCAGGGGCGCCGCTAAACACGTTAACCATTCCACAGACACTTGTGCGAGCCGTCTGGGGACTACAGAGAGGACCCCCTGGGTCTCAGAGGCCTTGAAATGATCATCTGGGTCATCTGAGAGCCAGCTTGACTTTAATAGGATTTGGAGGAGTGAGAGCCCTTCATCAGATCTTAAAGGGATGAGACAGTGGAGCTGCTTAGAAAACAGCCGTCAGCCATCATCCCCATGGTGAGGGTTTCCCAGTAAAGAGGACATCGTTACGGAGCCATCATCATAAAATGCTGCTTCTGTGGGTCAGGAAATGGACATGTCTGTTTTTATTGCAAGGTGAAATATGTGGTGTGTTAAAAGGACACAAATGATGACGTTGATTGAGGAAGTTCATTTTATCCTCCGCATATAGTCTGCCATGAACAATGGAAGGAATATATTGTAGAAACGGGGTATTAATGAGCAATGTGCTTTGTAAAGAATTGTATCTTTTTTTCTTTTTTTTTTACAGAATCTGTTTCTATTTCTGCTCGGATGACTAACCCGTTGCAGTCAACGGTCGTATTCATGGGGAAGGGGCTTAAGTGACCAACAGGGAAGAGTTTCTCACGTCTTGAAGTGGTCACGTTTCCAAAGCCATCAGGCTAGCGGGCGGCCTCCCTGCTCCTGTCCACCTCCCCATCTCAGGCCAAATCTACACCCAGACCAGGAATATTGGCCAGCGATGAGAGATATGCCTTACCGCCCACCGTCAAGGCTAGATTTAATCATGGGCCGGAGTCACTGCAGCAGACCAACGCTTGTTTACACTGTGAAAATAAATAGCATGCTGTCATGCCGTTACTGGTACCTGCAAATGGATAATTACAGCGGTGGGGAGGAATGTTACAGCACTAACGCACCTTCATTTAATTTTGAACGTGTTTTTGTGGAAAATAAAAGACCACCAGCACCCTCTGAAAGTGATAACCAGCTTTATCTATCACTTTAACACCAACAGAAACTCGTGTTTAACACCTACAGAATACAGTAATTCATGTATGAGGTCAATTTTACATAAAAATATAAAAAAAAAGTTAATAAAAAAACATATAACTTTGTAAATTGTAAATTTATTTTTGCTATAATTTTGTGTTTGGTGGTGTTTCTGTTAATTCAGGCAATACTTATTTTGGACAATTCTTTTGCAAATTAACTTATATCCAACATCTCCCAAGGCATGTGTGGTTGAGTCAGTGTTTGATTGAAGGCACAGTTTGACTTTCTTTTGACACTTTTGACAACCCATCACATGAAGCACTGCATTCACAGTGTCACGACATCACCCATTTATAAATATAGAATCGTGTAACATTGAGGTAGTTTCCAGTGTAAAGTCAGCGTCAGAGTGACCAAGAAGCAGACCAGGGTCTGTGTGTCTGCCCCAGCAAGACACCCCCTCTCTGGCCCAGCCACCCTCCAGCCCCCCCAGGCCACCTTACCAGTCATGAGACCCCCGAAGAAGAAAGCATCGGTCACGGCCTAATGGATCCTGGATTATTGGACCTCCGTATCATACTTGGTGCGAAGAATGTGCACCACTGACAGCTATTGCATGGCGAGGCCCCATTCTACCTCTAACCTCCCTGTCCCCCCGTCCCCCCATTGGGAAGCAGCTCATACGAGACTGCCCCATGGAGCCTGAGGGGGGCTGGCTCCACTAGCCATTCCCCAGGAGAGGCCTTCCTTCCTCCCCCTGTGACCCCCAGCACTGCCTGAGGTGCCGGACAGCAGGGGAGGATACTGGTGCTGCTGTGCCCCTAACCAGAGGGCCCGACCCCTCAGTGCCATGCCACTCAGTGCCTTCAGTATTGTCCAATTAGTAACCAATCTGGTCCCTCGCGCCCTGAAGCACAGCCTGTAATGATCCAGCCAGCGCTGAGCCACCTTTCTGGGCTGCTGCAGCTCCACAGACCTGGACAAAGGAAACCCTGCCACTTCCCACTGGTGACATTCCTGTACCTCTACAACGGGGGGGGGGGTTTGAGAGGACACGTCAGAATGACATTGTCTCCTCCGCTACAACAAGCATCACAAGACGATCATTGACCCAATGATCAATAATGTTTCCACCTCTGTCCTTGACCCTTTCAAAGCACGAGATTCATGTAAAAGGAAATACCAATCACGATGTAATTTAATTACTTAAATTGTATAAAATATATTTTCTCAGAGGTAGGGTGCAAAGCAATTGTAAAGGATGAGAATAATTAGATATCAAAGGATAGTGACATCTGGGCAAACCCATCAGGGTCAGGGATGGACTATTCCTGTACCACTATTCACCAGGCATGGTCATGGTACCAGATTCAGTGTGTGCAGTCTTTAGAAAAGTCTTTCAACTGGAGAAACAAAGGTAGTGTATATATAATGTCACCTAGTGTACCTTTTGTGGTGTGGCGACTTCACACTCAAACCCACCAATAGCCGCCAACGTTGTTTGTGTTCTCTGTGTGTTGGCAGCGACCCATACTCCTTTACAGTTCCCTGTTTAAAGTGGGGCCGATGCTGCGATGTGGAACAACAGTGTTCCCTTTTAGCGTTTCACTGGGCGGACAGACTAAGTGCACTAAGTACACTACAGCAGGAGGTACACTAAAAAACATGGCGTCGCTATCAGTAGTGCTGCATGAGCTTTAGATACAATTTGCTTCTGTGTAGCGTGGCTGAGCGAGCCCGCCGGCTCCTATCTGATCACCAGGGCCACTGAGGGGGGACATGCGGAGACCTCTGTTTATGCATTAGCTGGCCAGCACTAATGAGGGCTTGCCCCCCGGCAGCGCAAAAGTCAAATCAAATTCCCTTACCAATTAGAAGGAGATTTACACGAAGGCCCGCACCACCAAGGCTAATCTTCTTGGGCAATCGACAGTGTTCCAGCTCTAAAACAGCCTCTTATATTCTCATTGAGCGCTGGTGCTGGCCCTCGCCGTGGGATTTGGCCGGTGTTTTCCTATGTTTCTCGGCAGGTTTAGGAGGTCCTGGGCTGTGTGCGAGTGGGGGGTGCTCGTGGAGCAGACCTGGCAACCGTCCCACTCAGGACATTTGACCCTGTGAAGTTTTTCGTTCCTCTGTGTGGTTTTCTGGAGCTCGCACTTTTCCTTTAGCCATAGCTAAAAGGCTCAAAAAGGGTGGAAAGATAAATATTTTTTTAAGTCTCCTGGACGCCAGGTTGCATAAAAGGTTCCACAGGCGTTTGCATCAAACCTGGACTGTTCGAGACCACAAATTCTGTTTTTGTTGCCATAAAACTGCCCTGTCCGAAAAAGCACATATATGTATATTCCATTTGCTTGATTCTTATAAATTTAAATGAAGTGCGAAATCAGGTTTACTCCCTAAAGGAAAACAGAGGACTAAATATATTTCACATGCATGCATGAATGCAGAGGTGTGTGCGGGTATCTGTAAATAGATATTTTGAATGTCTTCTAATTAGAGGAGTTTACAAACCCTCACACACTTACACAATAGGTGCTGTATAGGATGTGCATGCCTAACAAACCACAACAATATTGAATAGCTACTGTATGTAATAGAAATATCCCATCCTAAAGCAATGCATATAACCATCACAGACTAACAGGCGCACCACCACAATACATAGACTCTGATCAGCAGCAAGGAAGTGACTGGGGTGAAAAGGTTGTTTTGGGGGTCAGTGTCGCATCTGGTTTGGGAGTCTATCAACCATGTTGTCATAACAACGCTGGAATAGCTCACACAGGTGACACAGTAGAAAGAGGACCTCCCCTGCTTACTGATGCAGGCTGCCTTTTCCCCTTTGATCCCTATTGTTTTTGTGGAGGGGGTTCTGGAAGGGACCACAGACTAACACAAGGAAGTACATGGGCCCTTCCCTGACTAGAGGTGCTGATAACAGGCTGGTTAGCTGGGCTGCCTGTGTGCCTCCAATAATTGCGGGTTGGTTGTCCATCAGTCTGCAGCCTGTCAGTGAGGGGAAAGGGGAGCACACCCTGGAGACAGGATCCGTATAATCGCTGTGCATGAGGACAGGTGGATCCACAGAGCATGACAGCAGGTGGCATCTCCACTCATAGGTCTTTTGAATACTCACAACAACAAACATATTTTAACACATTTGATTGCGGTAAACACAAAATAATAAGTGTGCGCTTACAGGCAAAACATACCAACCTTATTTTAACAAAGTTCTGTAAATGAAATGTAAAGTCAGAATAAGAATATGTGCTGTGGCCGTACTCTATACAGTGAAGCCGTCAATCATGTCCCTATCGCGCGTGGCGGGTCGCCTGTAGAGAGAACGGACTTAGGTGATATTATAAGTCTGTTCATGTCTCACAGCTATGGTGGCTGCTAGGGCTTTACGAGGGGGCCTGGGGCCTGATTGGTGGACCACATGATACAGTGTAAACAATCTCACCACGTTTTCCGGCTCTTACCAAAACCTTCCCAGATGTAGTCAAACATGTTTTGCTGGTTTGAAGAGGAGGCATACTGTGCCGGTAGGTGACGGCAAAATAAAGTCCTACACAGAATTAGGGAATCATAAACTATGTTATCGTGCTGCTGTGTCAAATATTATAGCAGTGCCAGGCAGGTTAAACATTAACTTCATATTCAATATCTATCAATAATAATGTATTATTTGTACTATGCATGCCGGGAGCTGGTTGTTCCTTGGAAATGTATCAACCAGGCTTTATCAGTGTTGAGTAAATGAGCTCTCTTTGCCCTCCAAGAAGAATGCAATTAGCAGACTTGCACTCACCAATCAATGCTAGCATATCAACAGGAGTCAGCCATGAGCAAACATGTTGTCCTGCTGAGCCGATAAGACAGGAATGTCAAACAGGGACCAGAGCTCTGCCTCCAATACAACCACACTTCCTGGACAGATATTCTATAAGCGGATAAACTATATATATTTTTTTACTTTTACAGTAAAGACTGATTATTAATCATGCAAATGAGTGTATGAGTTTGTGAGCTATCTAGTGTTAATACTGCACCATCCAGCTTTCTTTTCACGTCTAGTTCCCGTTCCCAGCCTGCTCCTCCAGGTGAACAATGGCGTCCTGGACCCCCTTGTGGCTCCGCCAGGTGACCTCACCGTCCCAGCTCGGCCGCTCGGCCCCCGACTCCCACAAACAAAAGGTCAGCCGGTACCGGCTCTCACAGCCACCTATCATAGCATCTCTGCCACGGCCTCACACACACACACACACACACACACACACACACACACACACACACACACACTCTCACACACACACACACACACACACACACACACACACACACACACACACACACACACTCTCACACACACACACACACACACACACACACACACACACACACACACACACACACACACACACACACACACACACACACACACACACACACACACACACACACACACCGTGAGTCCGGCACACATTGGCAGGAAGCAGCCCCACAGATAAAGTTGCTAATGGGCTCCTGTACAGGTCTAAAGGGTGGGACACTGGACATCCCCCCAGCGGACGCCTTGTTCTCCTATTAATTGATGGCTACCTGATCTCAGAGGGTGATTCAGGCTGCTCTCTGGGGCAGGCGGCCACTCTCACTGATATGTGTGGGAACTGAGTGGAGGCCACGGAGGTGCACCTGCTAAATGGCTGATCGGCCCTGCGCCCCCCTGCTACCCCCCCCCCCCCCCCCCCCCCAGCTATTGTTGCAGACTTATTCTCAGCTTCCCCACACTGCAGGCCGCTAAAGTGGGCTCCTCTCTATTCAGGAGACGGGGGCTGCTGTAAAGCCTGCCATGGAGAGGAACGTTGAGAGAACAGCACAGGGGGCTATGATGTCAGAGCTCTACCTCTGTGCCTGTCCTGGTTCCATGGGTTGACTCTGCGTCCATGACATCCTCATGGTTGTAGAGGACTAAAGAGGGGGGACGGAACATTCCTATCAGTGAAAGGTCTATGCTTTACTTTAGTGCATTGACATTAAGATCAATGTGTGCATGCACTACGTAGAAATATTTTGTTTATGTATATGTTCAATCCAAACAAATGAAAAGTAAACTTTAAAGAAAAGATGGGACCCCAATAAGGATGGGACAATGATCACAGGCCAACCATTACCCTTAATGACAGCCTAGTATAATCTGGCCTAATGGCTGACCTTTGAACCCTGGCTTTAATAAGCGCCGCAGTGAAGGACATGACTCTGTCGACAGGGGGTCCGTCTTAGAGGGGGAGGCTAAGACAGGTGCACCCCGAGGTGTGGGCTACAGGTGACAGGATCACCGCAACAGGTCCCCAAAGAAAGGCACTACATTTAGTGCACTGGGAGAAACAGCATTGCATTTCAGACATTACAGTGCAAAAGTAATGCTTATTTTTTTCTTTTGTTGTCAAAATTGTTTGTTTACTTTGTAAATGTGTCATTAGCAACAGCGTTCATAATGTAATTGGATTCCAACCATAAGTAACAACAAGTGTGTTTGTCCTGACCTTTTCCAGTTTTGTATCCCACTAAAGTTACAGCTCCCATTCTGTGAGCGTGGGAGAGCTACTAATCCCTTTGGCAGCAGCATGTCATCACTGTGTCATTCTCCCAGGTCCCCTCTAAGCCGGTGCTGTGGCTCTGTGGCACGTCGCTGCCCTCCTCCTCCTCCTCCTCCTCCTCCTCCTCCTCCTCCAGCCAGGAGACAGTGAGGGGATGAAGGACAAAGAGAAGGGAGGGGGAGGATGTAAAGAACTGGAATTAGAAGATAGAGATGAAGTCAACTTTACAGCCATCTGGGCCCGTGCTTGATTGGGAGAGCGAGTGTGTGTGTGTGTGTGTGTGTGTGTGTGTGTGTGTGTGTGTGTTGTCGGGCTGTGGATAGCTAAAGATACCTTGGAGAGTTTGAACTCAAGTCTAAATACAATAAATGTGCCTGATTTCACATTAAAAAGAATGCAGCAAGTAAAGACCCTTTTGACAAATGTCAGTCATCCATCAATTTGTATTCTACAGTTCCCTCCTTCTGTTGGAGCGCTGTCATGCTGAGAGCACCTCTTACTACCCCGTTGACCTAATCAAAGTACAGGGCACCCCAAAGGTCGACCACGTAAGTGGATCTACAGCGGGCGACGTGCACTGCGGCCTGGACAGAGTGGCCCACTGGAGCTGAGAACCAAGTGTCCAGGAGAACCAACCCTGAAAGGCAGGACAAAACATGGTGTCAGCTCATGATGGATCAGTCTGGGGCCGTCTGGGTTGGCCACACCCCCCAGGCACTTCCTCTAATCAAAGGCCAAGCCCGCCCATGGCTAATTAGACATTAAGTAAACGTCAAGGGGGACTGATTTAAAGCAGCCTGCCTCTGGACCTGACCAAAACAAAGAGGGGGGGAGAGACGAGAGAGAGACAGAGAGAGAGATACAGACATAGAGAGATACAGAGAGAGAGAGAGAGAGAGAGAGAGAGAGAGAGAGAGAGAGAGAGAGAGAGAGAGAGAGAGAGAGAGAGAGAGAGAGAGAGAGAGAGAGAGAGAGAGAGAGAGAGAGAGAGAGAGAGAGAGAGAGAGAGAGAGAGAGAGAGAGAGAGAGAGAGAGAGAGAGAGAGAGAGAGAGAGAGAGAGAGAGAGAGAGAGAGAGAGAGAGGGTGAGGAGCGTGGAAATGGGAGAGATTCAGATCAATATTGAGCAGCTCTATTGTTTGCTGGAATGCCACAGAGGGCAGAATAAATCAGATAGAGGAGGAGAGAAGGGCCAGCGATCACGTTCTCACGACTCCCCGGCTGCTGGGCTGAGAATAGGCACACCTGGCCTAACAAAGCCCAGGAAGAGGGGAGGGACACGCACACGCACACACACACACACACGCACACACGCACGCACGCACGCACACACACACACACACACACACACACACACACACACACACACACACACACACACACACACACACACACACACACACACACACACACACACACACACACACACACACACACACATACACACACACACACACACACACACACACACACACACACAGACAAACAGCAGCTACTGTGAGCCATTATAGAGTACATAAAGAAGTGAGGATACATACGAGTGCACCACAGACGTCTGCGAGCGAGCACAGTCCCTTGGGAGTAGTCCCAGCACAGGAGGAGAAGTAAGGAGCCATTGATGGAAGGCTGAACACTGAGGAGGAACTCTGCACAGAGACTGTCCGCAGACGCTCCGCACAGTACAACACTGCTGCCACCCAACAGACCCCCAGAGTGGACAGAGAACGTGCCTTCAACAAACACACTGGTTCTGTGCTCAGGAAGTAGGCATCGTTCAATGCTTCCAGTCCCACGGAGAAAGGTTTACAGTGTCTCACTAAGTAATTCATATAAGGTCATAAGAGATGTGGAGGACATAAACAGGACTTAGGACAGGGAACATTGCGGTGACAGGGAAACGTGTTAAGAGGATCTTGTGTGTGGCTCATCAATGACTGGGTCTGGACAAGTAAGTCATACAGCCCCTGACGTCTTCTTACTTGGAGTAACACGTCTCACTTCATTGCCACCCTGCTGGGATCTTCCTCTCAGTCTGCCACTCCTCACCCTCACCACCTCCGGAGCCCGCGCAGCACCTGAGCTGCTTTCAATTTGCACCCCACGAGAAGCGAAGACGTTTGAGATGAGTTCTACAGGACCGGGCTGGAGCTGATTTGGGAGAGGTGTATCCTCTCGTAGCCCCTGATTAAGCCCGGCCCTAAACTTCACTGGGGGAGCACAAAGGCTGACTCTGTGTCTCCCCCTGTGACCTCCCATAGTAGGCGACCCCATGTAGAGAGAGGGCTGCTATCATTGCCACTTGGTGCGCTCAGGTTGCAGGTCATGCCGGTTTTATCACTGCCACTTAGTGAGCTCAGGTTGCAGGTATTAAAGAGATAGCATGAAGGTGGTGACTGTCTGCCTGGGAGATGATGAGAGGGCCCAGCGAGACGGAGGGGAGGAAATATGTCATTTCATACGCATTCATACTGCCCAAAGACATACAGTAACTGGTGTCATTCTGACTCACAATTACACCATAAGGATCATGTATGTTTCCGTATGTCTGAAGCATTGTCAGTAAACATGCTATTTTAATCACAATTAGCCTGCTTATTACATAGGGCTTGAAACAAGTCAGCGTTGTACCTGAGGTGTAATTAATCAAAGGCTTTGTGATTGGCTAATACGGGAGGGGGGGGTGTATAAAGACCAGACCCATTGGCTAAACCCTGTAGCTTGATCATATTAATCCTGTGTTGCGCTGGGCCATCATTAAGAGACTGAAAGAGACTGCAGCCTTTCACTCCCTAAACACCCCAAAATAACACCCAACATTCCAATTAGAGATCATTTAAGACTCAAGCAATTTCGACAGATTTCTGGAAATGACTCCAGAGGTCTTGCTGCTGCCGCCCCACGCAGAGAGGGGATATTTCGGCAGTTCTTTCTCTTTCCAAACAGTGGTTTGCTGAGACAGAGGGCACATGCCTGCAGCCTGGTATCCGTGTGTGGATGGTAGCTCCAGTCAGCGGGTAAAGACAGGGGCAGCTAGCTGGGCTCTGCATTACCACAGAGGGGGACCAGGGAAACAACAGGCCTCTATCCCACCTGCACACCTAT
Organism: Galaxias olidus; assembly: GCA_026901105.3. Lineage (NCBI taxonomy): Eukaryota > Metazoa > Chordata > Actinopteri > Galaxiiformes > Galaxiidae > Galaxias > Galaxias olidus. Next base: position 411,106 of record JAPMUY010010611.1, read on the forward strand.
TACCTCTGACTAAACATGGTGCCTGACCATATGCATGCACAAGCAGAAGATAAATGTGCCTAGGTGGTCGGACTTCCCTCAATTAAGGCGTCTGACTATGGCTGTAGCGAGTAACAGACTGAAATATGTTTCTCCGTAGCCAAAGATCATAAACGTTGCGTTGGGATCCTGTCTGGGCAACGCTTTACTTCACCACCAGTTATTTAATTTATGACATCCCTGCTCGGGATCAAATCATAACTAATTACAGTGTCTGTGGTTTACTAAATGCATAATTTTTTTCTCTCTCCTTGGGTCACTCAAGTGAAAAAGCCAAAAAGCACTTTGAAAATGAATACGTTTTCCGCCTTATAAACATCCTCAAAAGCCACATTACTCACCAAGTCCACTACCAAACACATGTTGCTCACGCTTGGGCCCCGGCACTAGCTCCAGTGACCTGGCTGTGTGAACAGGTGGAAGGGCTGCTGTTTGCCCTGTGTCTCTGTCTGTTTGCACGGGGATAGTGGGACAGGAAGACAGCCAGACTGTGGTCAGACCCAACCGGCGCGCGGGCCATTTCGGATAGGTGTGAGGAGGCCTCGGTGACATCACCGCCCCTGGGCGGGCTTCTGAGGAGGAAGAGGAGGGGAGTTTATTTCTGGCGTTACTTATAGACTGCGGCGCTGCAAAAAGACAAGGACCTCAAAAGGTGATAGCAAGAAACAAAAAGCATTGGTGTGAGTAGAGACCAGCGAAAGATTTGATTGTTTTGGACACCAGGTTGTCAATTTTCTCAAGGCAATCCGAAGAAAAAGTATAAATAAAACAGCCCAATGTGTTTGTCAAACGGTTCTGACATATTTAATATATACATATAATCATCCACTACGTGAATCAAGGAAAAAAGACACACTCTCTTAACTACACATGGCTCAAATAAGGCTTAGAAACCCACCCCATCAAGGATTGGCAGGCGCTAAAAGCAACACATCCCAGTCCCATCACGTTGAATCATATCATCTATGCAGTGAGAACCCAGCCGCCTCTGCTCCGTGGGGAGCCCTGGTTGGGCTGATCCCGGGCCAGGCCTAATCCTCTGCTCTTCCTGCTGCTAGCCCTGCTCTGTGTCAGGCCAGCCGTCCTGTTGACCACTGGTCTAATTAGGGCTGCTCTGGTCATCTGCTCAGACCACATGCTTAGTGTGTTTGTGAGTGTGAATGTGTGCGCATACACTCGATTCCATGTTTGCATGACGGCCTGTGTGTGTGTGTGTGTGTGTGTGTGTGTGTGTGTGTGTGTGTGTGTGTGTGTGTGTGTGTGGTCTCCTTCTCATAGCCCGTACCCTCCCACCCCTCCTCTCTGCTAGGGCCCACCACTGCTGCGCCCTGAGATACAATTAGGCGGGCTGGCCGGGAAGCAGGCAGGCCGGAGCAGGGCGGACGCTGAGACGAGACAGGCTCGCGGGGCACTTCCTTTCCCGCCTCGTCTCCGAAGGCGCCTTGGCAAGACGCGGGCGGCCCAAGATGTCAGCGCCAGGCAAAACGGCAATCCGTCTCTCCGCCGAGTTGGCTGCCCACGAGAGCTGAGGCCAGCCCAACGTGGAGCATCTCTCTCTGCTTGCTTTGCACTGAGCCGTGGGTGGACACGCAGCCAGATGAACCAGCAGGGCCGCACACACCTCCAGAGCTGTTAAAGGTGAGCTCACACACGGTCATAGAGCACGCACCTCCAGAGCTGTTAAAGGTGAGCTCACACACGGTCATAGAGCACGCACCTCCAGTGTGAACCATTTCATTGCTGAAGCGAGTTTACAAAGAAAAGGGATAAACCAACTCAAAGCTAATGCGAGACTGTCAGGGATGACTAATTGACAACAGATGGGCTATTTATCTTCATTTTATTCCAAAATAGAGAGGCCATTTAAGGTTTTTTTGTTAAATAAGGGTAATCTTTTCAATAATTAAATGATCTTACTTTATGGTTCCTAATTATGCACATTTGTCGGAAACATTCACTCGACACCAGATCTTTTCTTGCTCGTTATAGAAGTAAGAAGCCAGCAAACGTTGCTGTGCTCTTACACAATCTATGATGACTCCAAGCCGTAAATCTGTCCCAGCTTCCTTTGGACTCAGGCCTGCTAACTGATACAACTCTAGATTTAGGTCAGTGTCCTGGTGTATGGCCCCTGTTGGCCTTTCAGCTCCAGAAGGCACTAAACTCCTGCTGGTTTACAGCTCCGAGACCCACCGTGCAAACTGTTAGGCCCACTAAAACCATTCTTCTTCAAAGTATCTACTTCATCTGGTTATAGCTTTTGGGGCATAGCTTACAGTTCTTCTGCCAACCAAGAAAAGCCACTGAATGTACAGAGATGAGAGGCGGAACAAGACGTGTGTGGCTGTTAGGAGTCCTAAAAGGCTTTGGGCTGCAGGTTTATTGGACAAGGATCCCTGCTACACTTCCTTTGAGATAGATAATCAGAGAGATAATCACACAGTGTATCTAGGACATCCAATAGATTTATATTTCCATTGGAAACAATGCAGTGATGAAATCACTTTAATCTACCGCCCTTACTCTGGATCTTCCAGAAAGGTCTTCCTCGGCCTATTTACGGAGCAGCAATGAACACGTTCAGCTGTTAAAGTGCTTACACTTGAGTGTCAAGTGACGAGTGACGTACGACTGGGTTTCCAAGTGCTACTGTGTCACCGTCCCTCTGATCTGCCCTGATAAGACGCTGAGAGGTCTCCAAGTGTTTGTTTAGCCTTTTGATGAGGTGAGCGCCTCACACCGACATCTCACTTTCCACTCGTCCTCCCAGGCTAAGAAATGTCACGTATCAGATGGACAGAGCCTGTGTGGTTAACCTGAATCTAAAGGGAACTCGGTAGCTAAGCTATAAAATAACGTGATACCAGACAAAACCCCAACAGCATTCCTGTCAACCTAGATGAACCTTTTCTGCTACTGGAAAACCTCCATTTCCTCATTTCCCAAACGCCTGTAATTGGTGGCCGGTGTTTGACACCTGGGCGACAGCTGTTTGTGTTTCCTTTGCCAAAACGCACGGCCAGTATATTTAAGCTTTCACACGCACACTCCACCTACCTACCTACTTACCTACCGCCCTTTGGGGAAGGCCAGGCCTGAGGGACTGAGTAACACCCTGGTAGCGCTGCGTCTCCCTCTTTCACTGAGGAACACCCTGGTAGCCCTGCGTCTCCCTCTTTCACTGAGTAACACCCTGGTAGCCCTGCGTCTCCCTCTTTCACTGAGTAACACCCTGGTAGCCCTGCGTCTCCCTTTTTCACTGAGTAACACCCTGGTAGCCCTGCGTCTCCCTCTTTCACTGAGTAACACCCTGGTAGCCCTGCGTCTCCCTTTTTCACTGAGTAACACCCTGGTAGCGCTGCGTCTCCCTCTTTCACTGAGTAACACCCTGGTAGCCCTGCGTCTCCCTCTTTCACTGAGTAACACCCTGGTAGCCCTGCGTCTCCCTCTTTCACTGAGTAACACCCTGGTAGCCCTGCGTCTCCCTCTTTCACTGAGTAACACCCTGGTAGCCCTGCGTCTCCCTCTTTCACTGAGTAGCCCAGAGAGCCTGGGGGATGACGCCACCACTGTGGCAGCTCCCCTCCCGCCGGCTCCCCTACTGCAAACCTAAAGATCGTTAAACAAGGGCTAAGCCCCTTGTCATTTACATAACGTAATAGTTGGTTATAACAGACGTGATGCTATTTTCAGACTGTTGAAATGTGACTCTTTTGGAATAGGGTCTAATGAGACATTGCCTTAGTGGCTGTTATGGAATAGGGGTGTTGTATAAACAAAGGGTAGGTAAGAGATTAAACTCACGGAGAGGATCTCAAATACACACAGGGACATACATGTTGTGTGTCATACATATGGAGCAAGCATGTTTCATATGACAAGAAGAATAAATCATCTTCTTACTGAATAAATTCCTCATCAGCGTCGTGAGCAGAAATAGCTGTACTAACTGACAGAGAGTTTGACACTGTGATTGAGGCAGGGCCTCATCCTCTGGGCCAGTTTACAGGCCGACAGTGACTGAACTTCCCCCAGCCCTAGTGACTCTGACGTGGGGCTGGAGCACGGATCAGACAGCCCCTCCTGGACCGTCACCGCAGCCCCACCCATCCATCCCACCCTTGCACGGCTCCACCCACTCTACAGCCGACTCCATTTGTGTTTGCTCACCCACAAAGCAAGGAGCACATTTTGAACTACAGAGAAAAAGATACGGGACTTCTGCATGAAGCTGTAAGCAGTTTGATTAAATCCAATGAGACAACACACATAAACACTTCATGCTAATACTGTCGACGGCAGAGTCACATGACGCTGATCAGAATCGGTGTGTGTGAGAGGATTATAACATGCCGAGATTCAACACACAGGCCCTGCTTTATATAATGACATTTGGGTAAATGGTCCACAGAGTACCAGAAAAACTGCCTTGTAATGCATCACGCCGAGCAACATGGAAACAATTACTTCCTGGCCAGCACAGCTTTGTTGGCAGATCTCTTCCTGTACTGCGCTTAGTGTGTGTGTGTGTGTGTGTGTGTGTGTGTGTGTGTGTGTGTGTGTGTGTGTGTGTGTGTGTGTGTGTGTGTTTATGGTTACACTTGAACACGGAGAGAATAATTGCCTCTGAAACGTCACTAAGTTCCATCTGACAAGTGTGCTGCGCTCTAGCCAAGCAACATCTGGAGGCCAACAGACAGAGCCCTGCCAAACACACATGCAGCAGAGGTCCTTGTGCTCTGCAGGAGGATGCCCACCAGGCAGTGAGAGCGCTCCAGCAGTCTGCTTCTCACACACGCGGTCTGCCACTGCAGCGACACTCCTTCCCTCCATTTCACAAACCCTGACACTTCTTGAGCAACACTTTTGGTTCTGTCGCCTCAGAAGATCATTTCTGAGAGACGTGGTCAGCAACTGTCGGTAGACGAGACTCTGCTGCAGCAAATAAAAAATGGCCCCCCTAAAAGCAAAGGCAGGATTATGGCCACCCTGGGGGAAGTGTAAAAGCGCTGTAAAATAAAGTTCACTAAGGCGGAAAGACGTAACACGTCTCCCTTTCAACCTCTCACAGGACGTGGTAACTTAACAACAGCCCGCTCTGACCGCATGCACACACACACACATCCTCGTCCACACACATTTTATTTTGAGGATTCGTTTTAGTTCCATGAATCCAGTTCAGCAGTAGGTCAGAAAAGACGAACGTGGTCCTCCTCCAAGATGAAGAAAAAGCACCATGATTGGTGTCACATGGCGGGAGACGGGGGCCAAATCTGCTCCCAATTAAACTATTCCGGGCTTGGTGGAGGAGTCAAAGGTCACGTTTGACTGTAGGATAGAAAAAGGAACGTGCCAGGTTTACACCTCAGTAAACCCAGGGCTAATGATGTTGAACCTATAGAGGGATCGCCTTACGAAACCCGAGGAATACAGTATCGTTGTAAAATGTCTGACACTTACCCCCTTTTCAGTGGAGGGATCAGCTGCACCTGATTCGCTCTTTTGAAACGGGTTGAAACAAACTATTTATACTGGACCCTGCATTTGAACGTGGTTGAACCTGACGCCGCCTCAGAGCCGTGGCACTGCAGCGTCCTGAGATTCACTCTGACCTAGCTGACTGAGGCATTGACATGCAAGGAGCGGGCCTCTCACCACTCTGCATGTCTAATGAGGGAGCCTGACAAATTGAAGTAAAGTGGCTACTGAGATGGGAAGGGCAGCAGAAATTAGCTACTGGGGCCTGCACTTTGTTGGCCATAAGTGATTGTGATTGGCTGTGGGGGAAGGGGCATTGTGGGTACAGAAACAAAGTGAACATCAGGGAGGTTAACTTTCCGCTCTGTTTTATTGGGAGGACTTAACTGAAAGTACTCAGCGTGTCTTTGCTGTATGTCATATAACTGTGTTTATACTGTAGCATAGCAGTAATAGACCGCAGTAGTCTCTCATCTTTCCAGAATCTAAATCGATGACTTGTGGCTTTGCATCACCTCAGCTTTTGACACCCAGGAAAATCTTGTCATTATTGACCACCCTATGCGGAGAATTATAGAGAGAGCGAGAGAAAGAGAGAGAGAGAGAGAGAGAGAGAGAGAGAGAGAGAGAGAGAGAGAGAGAGAGAGAGAGAGAGAGAGAGAGAGAGAGAGAGAGAGAGAGAGAGAGAGAGAGAGAGAGAGAGAAGAGAGAGAGAGAGAGAGGGAGAGAGAGAGAGAGAGAGAGAGAGAAAGAGAGAGAGAGAGAGAGAGAGAGAGAGAGAGAGAGAGAGAGAGAGAGAGAGAGAGAGAAAGCGAGAGTGTCATCTAGCCAAACATGGTTTCTCTAGCCAGTTTTACGTGGGGGGGGGGGGGGGGGGGGGGGGGGGGGGCTGGGAAAGGGAGAGAGAGAATGATACAATACAAAAAAGACTGCCATTGAATTAGTGACAGCATAGCATTACAACACACGCAAGGCTTCAACATCTCCAGAGTATATGTGTTCCATGTTGTCCTGTCAACAAGGCTGCATTAAGCCAGCTTCTCTCAGTGAACTCCCCCAAGGTACTGAGCTCACCGTGAGTAACGCTACAACATCCCAACAATGACTAGCCCGAGCAGGCCAGACAGCCTGCACAGACCCACATCTCCCTCACATCTGTTGTTGCTTTCACATTATTGTACACCTTCAAATGCAATACCCTACAGACGGCGAGGGAAAAGCTGTAATTGGAGAGACAACTGTAAATGCTGATCAGTCGCTGTCGGTGATAAAAACCACATGGCGGCATAACAGAACTCCTGAGTCTGTCTGTCTGTCTGTCTCTGTCTGTCTGTCTGTCTCTCTCTCTCTCTCTGTCTGTCTGTCTGTCTGTCTCTGTCTCTCTCTCTCTCTCTGTCTCTCTCTCTGTCTGTCTGTCTCTCTGTCTGTCTGTCTGTCTCTCTCTCTGTCTGTCTGTCTCTCTGTCTGTCTGTCACAACAGAACTCTTGAGTCTGTCTGTCTGTCTGTATGTCTGTCTGTCTATCTGACTGGTTGCCGTGGCTACACAGGCTGGAGTATCCCAAGGGAGGGCGGGGGAAGGTGGGCTGCGGCGGCTGACAGGTTTGAGGGAATGTGTGCCTTTGAGAACAGGAAGGAAAGGCGCTGGGGGGCTGGCGGCCATGTTGGGAGGGATTTGGAGAGGGAGGTGGGGGGGGGGGGGCTGGACCCAGTGCTACAGGGAGGCTAGCAGTGGGGAGGTTAGCCGTGATTAGGATTCGGGCCTCGTTTGGCAAATGCCACTGCTCCAGGCTGTGCAGCTAATCAAAGCAGATGACTGCAGCACTCTGGATCTCCTAAACGTCAGCCCTCATTGGTCCCCATCCCTCCCCTCCGCCCTGGTCCACATCCTCCCTGTCTGGCTTGCTCTCCTCCGTGTCTTGGCTCAAACAGCCGGCGCGGTGCGGACAGTTGTCCGTTTCAGAGGCTGTGCTTGTGTTAATTGCAACCGTTTGCCCTTCCAACCCCCTCTGTGACAGCCAAAAGTGCACAGTGCCTCAGGCGTCCTCTCCCAGATGGATCCCTGCCACAGGTAACAGGGCACTCTCCTCGTGAGCTAAGATCAGAACTGAAACATTTGATGGTAGCTTGTTCACACACCTTTGGACTGTATGTATGAAGGAGCCACAAGTAACATGGCCACAGCCAATCCTCTAAGGAACGCCAGTGGATAAAGTCACTTTTCCTGTGTCTCGAAGCAACATCCCTCGCATCACGACTCTTCATTTGCAGAGCCAGAACTAGTGGCTGTGTGTGTGTGTGTGTGTGTGTGTGTGTGTGTGTGTGTGTGTGTGTGTGTGTGTGTGTGTGTTTTGGTGGTGTCTATGTGTAGAACAGAGGTAAGGCCCTTTCTCACACACACATCAGCCGCCCCCATAAGCCATAGAGTAACAGTAGAGTAATAGTAGAGTAACAATGGAGTAATAGCAGAGTAACATTAGAGTAATAGTAGAGTAACAGTAGAGTAATAGTAAAGTAATAGTAGAGTAAGATTATAGTGATAGGAGAGTAATATTTGAATAACAGTAGAGTAATAGGTGAGAAATAGTAGAGTAATAGTGGAGTAATAGTAGAGTAACAGTAGAGTATCAGTAGAGTAATAGTAGAGTAACAGTGGAGTAATAGTAGAGTAACAGTAGAGTATCAGTAGAGTAATAGTAGAGTAACAGTAGAACAATAGTAGAGTAATAGGAGAGTAATAGTTGAGTAACAGTCGAGTAACAGTAGAGTAATAGGAGAGTAACAGTAGAGTAACAGGATAGTAATAGGAGAGTAACAGTGGAGTAACAGTAGAGTAATAGGAGAGTAACAGTAGAGTAACAGGATAGTAATAGGAGAGTAACAGTGGAGTAACAGTAGAGTAATAGGAGAGTAATGGGGCGGCTGGCGTGGGGTAGGTCACGGTGGGGTGAGGTCATGGGCATGACGTGATTGGCCACCGCGATTTGTCCCCCATGTGTCAGTGCAGGCGTCTCCCTGCATCGCCCTGGCTGACAGGCCCGTTCTCTGTGTTTAGAGAGAGTGTGGGATCCCCCCTATCTGTTACAGCACACACACACACACACACACACACACACACACACAAGCTCCAGTCAAACCTAGCTTTGCCATCAGGCCAGCCTGCAATCACACATCTCCACCCTGGTCTGATTAACACGGAGGCTGTTTGAAAGGAGCAGACCTGGGGCCGCCTGGTGGTGTCATGTCTGCTTCAGAGGAGCGTGAGGTAGGCACGATTTCATAACACGATCTCTGAAGCAGGGAGGCGGTGGTGGTGGAGGCGGTGGTGGTGGAGGTGTTGGGAGGAGGCAGAGGGTTTTCTCTCCTAATGCACCGCCCCCGGTCCTGATGGAATCCAGATTTGGGCCTGTCTGGTTCAGCCCCACACCGCAGGACGCCCAGAGAGGACGGTAAATGGATTACATTATCCTCCAGCTCCATGAATATTTATCAGCAGTCAATAGAAAGAAAATAGAACGGTTGCCATAACAAATAATACAAGTGTTTTTTCTTTACACAAGGCATGGCATATTTGGGCTAATTAATGTACTTCTCGCTCCATTAGGTTCAGAGGAGCCTGGAAACACTAACATTTGGACAGTGGCTACCACACTCCGTGCTGCGGGCTCAGGTTAATACGCTGGGATTAGCACCAGACTCATTAGATTTCATGCAAAGGTCCACACGGCACACTCCCATCTATTGGCCAGAAGCAGTGACGGACTGCACAGCGTAGGGAGATAAGATTTACAATGCAGAGGCCACGCCAGTTTGAACGGTGGAAATTAGCAAGATTTGTAATATTTACTTTAATTTGAATAAAGAACAGCAAACAAGCGGTCTGATTGGTCAGGAGAAGTAAACAGTTGAGTCTATTTTGGCAGCATATATGATCCCCCCTAAGACGTCTTTCTGGAAAAAGTATTCCACGTGGGCAAAGGGCCGCCCCGAGAAAACAAAGTCAAATAAACGGAATGTTTTCAAAAGCTTGCGCGTATTTATTTTCACAAAAATAAAGCCCAGGTATTACTTCTTTAGAATTGAGGCTGTTGATGGTGGACTTTGAGCTGAGCCAATCTAGAGTTACCTGTTTTCCTTCGTGTCAACGAGAAATGTAGGCAGGGCCCCGGAGAGCGGCGCTTGTGGAAGTGGAGTCCGTTTTCAAAAGCGATAAAAATCAGCTGGCGCCTGTTGAGGAGGGGCCTGTGGTGGTCCTGCTGCTGCCAGGGGACAAAGACACGGAGCTGGTCACACGCAGAAACATAGGAAACAGAAGGGAAGCCCACATTAACACATACATCTTCTTAGGACCCAATTATGTACCAATGTATAAGAAGGAAAGGAAAAAAGGACAAATGTGTTGATGGAAGGCAATAAATCAAAAGGCCGTACAGTATTGACCAGAACGCTCAAAGATGCAGGCATACAATTGAAAGCATGCGTGCCTTCAGTTTGCGATGAAACAGTCGCCTTCATTCACAGTGCATAGTCAGTCAGTGGATGTGGCAGCATGCCCAAAGCCATGTTTGGAAAGGCTTAGTTGTGAGGGCTTTTTCTCATTAGAAACCTCTACTGCTTCACCTGAACAGCTCAATACGCCACCCAGTCTAAATCACACACAGAAGCTAGGAGGTTAGCCGACAGAACCTGCCCTTCAACAACACTCGACTGAAATCAAAGAGACCACGGCACACATGTGACGTAAAACAACCTTAGGTGATGCACACAGAATCATAAGGAAGGACTAGGCCCTCAATGTCCTCAATGATTTATTTATTGCCTACATTATGTCCACCAGAGCCTAGAGATTTGATATGCTAAACCGATAAGAATATATTCCAAACATATTCGACCTCTCAGATGTCTAAAACCAGCCGTGCTCTTAAACACTGCTCGGATTCTTTCCTGAAAACTCCATGTTGTTGTTTTTCTCCAAGAGTTGGCTACACCTTAAACTATACCGTCTAGCCCTGTGTGGGATGGTGGGTACTATCGTTAGAGTGCATCCTCTCCCTCCCTGGGCTGGGGGGAAAACTTCAGAGATGCCCCTGCTCCTTCATAAAGCATGCCGCTAACACTGAGCAGTGACCCGAGAGACCGTGAATTACATTTACTGACAACCCCCCCTCCTCTCTCCATCTCCATCTAGTACCTGGCCTCATTTGCCACCTGGACCTCCAGCCCATCTCAATGCCCCTTCATCCACAAAGACAGGCCTGAGTGAGCCACTTCAACGGAGCCAAAGGTGTGTTGAAGCGAAGGCGAGATGGCTGGCTGATTCACCAGTGGAGAGCGGTGAGGTGTGGGTGCAGGGTAACTCTAGCCTTTTAATTACAGGCCGGGCCGCAGCGATAAGGAGGCCACTGCTTCCTGATAGCTCCCTGATAACCCTGGCGGCTGAGTCAGGGTTGTTTGTGGCCTCTGGACCGAGCGGCGGGGAGGCTGTGTGAGAACGGGGCCTGCTCTCGCCGCTTTGTCAACACGCCCTCCCTTACTGTCCCACCATCATAAAGCCTCCCCCTGCTCTCTCCTCCCTGCTAACCCCAGGTCACACCCCTGAGTCACAGAGCAAAGTCTGAGCTGCAGCCGACACACAGGGGGCAGCGAGACAGTGTCTGCTCTACAAAAACATTCCCAGCAGACTAGTATGCAGCCGGCAGCCGCTCTGTGTTTGGCACGGCTGCAGCGTCACAGGGTCAGAAGCACGTGACCGAAAATAACTCCATTCCACCCGGAACAATGACATTCACACTGGCAGCCATTATCCTCCGTGTCATCATCACAGCAGGTAGACATGACCAGGTGGCTGGCTATGGCCTTTGACCCCGAGGCATGCCCAGACCCTAGCCAGCAGTTAGGCAGGGACAGCAGAGGACAGGGCTCCTATCGCAGATCTAATAAAGCACTTACACCTCCCTCAGCCCCAGCAAGAGCTGTGAGCGACTCAGCTCAAATATTGGAGCTCAGGAAATGGAGGAGGACAATTTCCTTGGAGCGTAACGTTAGAAGGTAGAAGCCTGGCTCCCGGGGGCTCGGGGGCCACTGCCGCTGGGCTGGCCCAATTAGACGCAGCCTCCCTGCCGCAGTCGGGCCGGGTCCAAACACAGGAGCGCCCCGACGGAGGAGGGGCAGGAAGGAGAAGAGAGGAGACACGCAGCGGAGAGGAGGAAAAAATAGAGAGAGAACTGTGTTATGCTTGGCACACGTTTGACTGGACCTCTCTCTCTTTCTCTCTGTCTCCACTCCCCTGATCACGCTGCCTCCTCCACCGCTCCACAGAGCCATGGTGAGACGGCGAGAGACAGAGGAGGAAGAGGAGGAGGAGGAGGACGAGGAGGAGGAGGAGGAGGAGGAGAGAGCCAAAGGAGGGAAGTGACCCCTGTTGTGTCCCATTACATTCTATGATATAACACGTTCAGTGTGCCAACAAAGCCCTTCTCTGTTTCAATCCAATTATGTCCTCCTGTCTGCCTGGTTTCAATTGGGAGTATATGAACTAAGCCAGTAATACTTTCCTTCCTCTCACGAAAACCAAAATGACCTCTGAAACAACTGACCAGCCATATTTCTTCAATATGAATCACTGACTGACTTTCCCTCTTTTCTTAGATGTTGTCCTCAAACAGGATTCATCTGAATGATATTCTGGGACCTCCTCAGCTGTAATGAGAGACGGTGCTAAAACTCTTTGAGTGTGCCATTGTCCATGTCACCCCCTTGTCCTTCTCTATGTATTAATCCCACTGACACGGTCTAATGCTGGAATCTGCTCTGGAAACGCACCGAGAGGCCCCACCTGATTGACCACACAAGATCAGCTCTTGACTGCGAAAGCTAATGTCACAACATATAAACATGTCCTGTAATTGTATAAAGATAGCATGGCTAGCCAGTGAATCGGCCATGGGTAACTCTGCAGGGCTGGCTGTAGTGTCAGAGGCAGGTGCTAGGCTCTGGAAGACGATTAGATCTCATCACTCTTTCATTAACAAGGCATTGAAAGTATCACAGTGACTGTGCAGAAAGAAAGGGCCCATTCTTCTGGCAGCACCCCCCAATGAGCCAAGATAAAAGAACAGGGTTAAGGTGGGAGGACAAAAGAATGGGAGAGAGACAGAGAGAGAGAGAGAGAGAGAGAGAGAGAGAGAGAGAGAGAGAGAGAGAGAGAGAGAGAGAGAGACAGAGAGAGAGAGGAAGAGGAGGAGGAGGTGGGGTATTCAACAAAAAACAAAAACAATTCATCAATGTGAATATGGTGATGTCTTCCTTTGAAAGTGTCATCTAGACAAACATGGTTTCTCTAAGTCAGTTTTGCATAGCGGAGGGGGGGGGGGGGTGAGACAAATGAAGCGAGCTGTAAGGGTTTGTGTGGGGAGTGTGGTATGAATGAGTAACTAAGAGGTGAACGGGACAGTTTGACGACACTGGGGAGGGAGTATCAAGGAAGTGGGCTGGCATAGTTTAGTGTGTTTACAAGAAGACACTGTCTGTCTGACTCACCAGACTTCACATATACAGTACAAGTGACAAGTGTGGGATCGATTTAAGTTCCAGATGTGTGGGTCACAGTTTATTCCAGTCCTTGGTAAACATACGTATATATTTATATAGATATATAGACATTTAGAGGAAGTCTGAGAGAGTGAAAGAAAGAGAGTAAATGTGTGTGTGTGTGTGTGTGTGTGTGTGTGTGTGTGTGTGTGTGTGTGTGTGTGTGTGTGTGTGTGTGTGTGTGTGTGAGTGAGTGAGTGAGTGAGTGAGTGAGTGAGTGAGTGAGTGAGTGAGTTAGTGAGTGAGTGAGAAAGAGAGAGAGTGAGAGAGGGAGCGAGAGACAGCTAAACTATAAAAGAAAGGGAGAAAACATTGAAACAAGTATGATGAAGGGATGAAAATAGTTCCAAAGAGTTTCATGGGAAGACTGAGCTCCAAGCTGAATGGACGTCCACAGGAATCGTTGCTATCCTCGTCTCGCCCCGCCTCTCACCAGCCCACTGTTTGGACCGGAGCACGGTCAGGCCTCCACAAAGCCCAGGCAGCCAGATTATGTCATAACATTTAGTCAGCAGTCCCAGCAGGAGCCTTTGTCACTCAGCAGTAATTACAGGTTGCAGAGGAGGCCAGCGGGGTGACCTGCTGGGATCTCTCACGGCCAGTCTGCATTCATTACCAGCATTTCATTGTCTTTCTATGACGCCATGGAGGTCAGCTCATCTAAAGGCATGTTAGCAAGCAGTCACTCATCACAGTTCAATCAATACGGCAGGAAAAGGCTGAGGACTGCCTCCTATCTAGGTTGGATGGTTAAGGGGTTGAGAGACAAATCAGGCAATGGCATTGTTGGAAGTCTAGGAGTTAAAAGCAAAGTTAAGAATAAAAGCTCAAACTACTGAATTAGTGAGAGGTCGTTGACTTGGAGAATAGTTTGTTTTGCCTAACTTCAGCTTCCCAATTTGGTTGCAGTCCCTGGCAATGACCAAGATAGCAGGTGGCTTCAACCCAGTGGAGTATTTCTGGGGAGGGATTGGTGCCTGTGTAATTGCCAGGTCGGTGTGTATGTCCTCTGCTGCAGATAGGCTATCAAGGCCCAAGGTGGTTGAGTTGGCTGGCAGCCAGGTGGTGATAAGGCCGAGATGACCGTGGGTCTGTGTCTTAGTGAGGCCAGTGCAGGGGGAAGATAGGCAAGACAGTGTGGGGCTGCACCTTTGCACTGTGTGCAATATTGTTATGTTTGCTATTGACGGAGGAGATACACCAATCTTTATTTTTTTTACTCAGACATAAAACAAAATACACACTACAATGTCTTGTCGTTCTCAGCACACTTTCATTTTGGTGTTGCTGAAGTACCACTGCATATAGCACGCACATAAGGTACCACTGCATATAGCATGCACATAAAGTACCACTGCATATAGCATGCACATAAAGTACCACTGCACATAGCATGCACATAAAGTACCACTGCATATAGCATGCACATAAAGTACCACTGCATATAGCATGCACATAAAGTACCACTGCATATAGCATGCACATAAAGTACCACTGCATATAGCATGCACATAAAGTACCACTGCATATAGCATGCACATAAAGTACCACTGCATATAGCATGCACATAACGTACCACTGCATATAGCATGCACGTAAAGGCCAGCTGTGTAGCGCTAGGTTCAGGTAATGCAGTAAGTCTGGCGGTCAGCAACCAGCTCTTTCCTCCAGACATTCTGGCCGAGGTAGTGGAACCAGTGGTGGGGCTCCTCTGGGCTAACAGGGACGTGTGAGGGAGTCAGGCCCGGAGAATCCCAGCCTGTCCTCCCCACAGCGTCTCGGGCCTTGATAAGTCCTGTTTAAACGTCAGCCACCGCTAAACGCCAAGTGTCAATAACTGCCCGTGCTCGCAAAGCTGTGATGTGGCCAGGCAAACAGCCAGAGCCCGTCCCATCCCTTTGGAAGGTCCAGACCCGTGGGCCGAGGGTCTGCTCTTACTCTGGGGTCTAACATTTGCTGAAGCTAAAGCCACACATAGTGACACCTCCGACGGGGCTACCGAGTGGAAGTAGCAGGCCGGAGGGAGAGTGGAGGCGGTACAACCAGGACCTAGAGCCGGGCTGGGAGCAGCCAAGCCCTGGGCAGCTGGCACTAGTTGGGGGAAAGTGTCGGACAGGTGTGATGTCGGCGGTGACTGTTCTAAACCCACCTCTGGCCCGCCCGCTTCGCCCACATCATTTATCATGCTGGGAATTCCTCTCCTTCTCGGTGGATTTCGGAGAACTCAAACAAGCTGGTGGTCTTTTGTCCATGCTGCCATTGCTACACGTCAGCCTGCGCTCTTTCAGAAGGACTCAGCCCAGTCTGCGCTGATGTGAGATGGCACGGTTTTCAGAAGGGCTTTTACATGCAGACATTACGTTAAGAGGATTTATTGTAAATAAACTACAAATGGCACAAAGTCATTAGAGTGTACATACAGGGTAGAATGTTCCATATTATAAGCCATTTTGTAGGATGATTAGGTTTAGAGAGAAATCGTGAGCTTAGAGTTCCATCTCCATTTTTGTCAACATTTTTGTTGAGTTTCTTTTGCACATTTTTAACATTTTGGTGTTTCTTACTTGGTTTAATTTTTTTTTTTTTTTTTGGGGGGGGGTCAGTAAATCATAAAACAAAAACTACATACCCATTTTGTCAGTTTAGATGTGAAAACTTTGATCCTCAATATCTCTTACGTAGCTTAAACAGAGATGGAACCTTATAACTCTAAGCTCACAAAATGTGATTAATTTAGCAACTTCACAAATGTTTACAAATTCCCTCACACATAAACAGAGAGAAACACAGCAGTCCACACCCAGGTGCACACGTCCCCTTCAAAAGAGCGGCGCTCAGTGGAATCCCGGGGGGGGGGGGGGGGGGGGGTGGTGGAGGACATGAGTTTACAGTTTACCCTCAGTGTTTGCCTCCTACTTTTAACGCTGTGGCTCCAAGTGAAGCTGAGAAGTTTCCCAAGGCCCGCTGGGGCTGCAGACCGGTTCCCCAACACACACACACACACACACACACACACACACACACCATGGACCTGACCCTCGAAGACCACCCCCCCACACACACACACACCCCCGACCCCCGGACCCCCAATGCCCCCCCCCCACGCCCACGCCCTCTCCCTGTCCTGTGACCAGGTCTGTCTCGCCACAGGCCCCACTGAGGATCCATGTAGGGCAGGGAGGGAGTGAGCACAGCCAGCCACAGAGCTCCTATCTCCATGTTAGAGGTCTCTAGGAGCGGCCCTCTGCATGTGGGATATGCTTTCCAGGCATAGCGGAGGCTATGGAGTATTCCTCCAAATTCTGAGCATTGTTTATGCAGCACGTTGAATTGAGCTGTTTGTTAGACTGTCAGGTAGAAACAGTGTTTACTGACATGCAATTAGAGAGCAATTCCATGATGTAATGCTTTGTAATGCTAATGTTGAAATGTTTTGGTCAGTATTAGGCAATGGAAATAGCCTATGCACTTGCCTATAATGGTGTCCATATTTTTACAAGCAACAAAACAAAATTGTCTAAACCAAATCTATTTCTTACTGCACGCACTCTGTTAGTTTCACCTAAATTACTTTAAACTGAGCTGTGCATGAATATAAATACAATTCCCCTTTATATTTCAATGTAGGCATTGTGTGGGACCACATCACCAGGAGTTAGACCTACCTTTATAAATAGGTGCAGTTTTAGGTCAAGGTTTTAACCCAAGTATTAAGACTTGGGCTAACTCAAAGCCTTATAAAATTGGAATGATTATATACCTTCAAACTAATAATACAAACGAAACAAGTTAATCCCCATTTATCTAATCATATCTGTCCCCCCAACATTTATGGGGGTATAGCATGTCTGTGGCTTATGTTCTCCAGCTGCAGGCAGAAGGCATGTGAGACTTGACAGAGGACAGGCTGGCATGGCACAGCCTCCGTTTAGCCAATCACAGAGGGATCAGTAATTACAGGTAGAGCTGACAGGCCAATCAGGCTGATTTTAATTAAAATGCCTGGCTGTGACCCCATGGGGGAATGAGAGCTGGAGAGGACATCCTGGTTCATGAGCCTACTTTACACTGACCAAAAACAGTCAAACTTTCAGTGTCCTTTAAACATATACATACATCTACAAATAACTGGCACAATTGTGTTGGTAAATATATATTTTTTATGTAATTGCAAATAATGTTATATTGTTTTCATTATCAACACAACATGACTATAGATCGTTTCCAACATTATTTTGCATACATATTTTGACAATAATAATTATTAAACATATGTATTTTTTATAAATATTTAACTTTAAACTTTAATAATTTAAGCAACTTAAAATCGATGGTATCAACAATGGCATGAATAGATTGTTAATAGTTTTAATTGATAGCTTCGGATTTGGTTCCAAAAATTAAATAACCAAAGTACCGATTGAATTCACTGAACAAAGCGTCCTTTGTGAGTTGGAGCAGGTCCAACAAGGTGAATTGTTTTGCCGGTGACACATTTGTTGGGTTCCAGTTATTCAATGAGCATGGCGCTAACAGACTTCATAAATTATATGAATTGTTTGTGAATCTAAATATTTAACTGTTTAGTTCAATTAAATATAAATCATATGATTGGCTGTTCATTTATTCAAAGCGTTATCATTGTAGCTGTGCATCATTATTTGTATGGTTTTAATACTGAATAATTGTCATAAATATAATAATATTTTTTATAATGTATAATAACATGAATTAGCTTAGTTAAATATGAATTGTTTTAATGTATGTATGTTTATGTTTATTTTAACGTTTGAGGGCAAACGAGAGCGTGAGACATAGATAAAATATATAGGCCTACGTAAATATAAATAATAGTAGGCCTACATAAGTAGAAATTAGATTGTTACATGTATGTGTAAGATGTAGCAATATTTACAATTGTTTCTTTGTTTATACGTCCTACTGATTACACTTTGTTGCATAATGTATAACATTTTATATTACTGTAATATGTTAACATTGTGTTACTAATTGTAGGACTAATTTATGGCGTTAAATAATCGAAAATAATTAGGGTCTCGAATGCATAAACTGCTTCTATGGGCGAGCAGACCGTCAGTGCCTCTGAAAATTCTGGACTGCTGTCGCCCCCTATTGGTTAGGTTCACAGTTGGAGAGCCCCAACATGGTGTGAATCACTTAGCCGCGTCCAAGTGACACTTGAGACGCACAGCAGAACACACTCATATTGTAAAATACCAATAACAAGTCAATGTTAGTTAATTGGCTGATCATAAAGTAACACGCAAATTGTATTTTTTTCATGTGGCTGATATACCCATGTCAAGTTTTTAAATAGTTGGCCACATCCAAAACCTACTTCACGGCCTACTTGTAAAGTACAAAATAAAGTATTGATTCCATTCTTTCAACTCGCTCATCGTGGGTTGATGTGGGGTAACCAATTCAGTCAAGTCACACCCGATCAACTTATATTATTATTACTATTTATAATTGTAAATGGTCTAATGAAATGCAGACAAATACGCAAAAAAGCACAATTAAAACGATTATGCCCATGCGATTGGCTATACAACTTAAATGTAGGCCTATAGCTAAACCGTTAAATACGTTAATTCAAATACTAGTTTTACTCGTTTCAAACTTTCCAACAGCAAAATTAAACAAATCTACCACATATCTACTCATGAGGTTTTATGGTGTTGATCACTTTTGGCTGTTGACTATGAGATTTGGAGCAAAATTTGTCTCCGCCTCCAACTATTTCCGCCCACTTTGCGTCCTAGAATTTCACCCAATCACTTCTTCTTCTTGAAAGGATCACTTTTATAAATACAGGCTTCCCACTCCACTCTTCACAGAACGCAGTGATCTTCGACATTGGACATTTATTATACAATTTGTTGTTTTTTATCACTTTTTTTTTCTCAAAGTAAACAATTCGAAAGTTCAAACTTGCATTGCATTTGCATTTCATATACAAACTTGTATTTTAGCAAGCTTAGAAGTGACAAAGTTCCTAAAATATATTTTTCTGCAGGAGTGAAGTTTGCTTTTATAGCGACTGTCATTGCTGTCTTTGGGCACGAAACTCGGATACAAGGGAGGACGTTTTTTCCCCACAAAAGCAATTTATTGCAAGAAGCTTGCCGTAATTTTATTCGTATGAATCTACTCGACCCTTACCTGAAGATGACAGACGAACAGGAGAAGTGTCTCTCTGACGCTCCAAGTCCTAGCATGTCTGAAGACTCGGCTGGATCGCCGTGCCCATCTGGGTCTGGTTCCGACACAGAGAACACTCGTCCATCAGACAACCATTTAATGCTGGGCCCGGACGGTGTCCTCATCGGAGAATACAAAAAGGAGGGAGAGGAAGACAAGTTCCCCGTATGCATTAGGGACGCAGTCTCTCAGGTGCTGAAGGGCTACGACTGGACCTTGGTGCCTATGCCAGTGCGCGTCAACGGCTCCAGCAAAAATAAGCCTCACGTCAAGAGACCCATGAACGCTTTTATGGTGTGGGCTCAAGCAGCTCGGAGAAAACTGGCCGACCAGTACCCCCATCTTCACAACGCGGAGCTCAGCAAAACCCTCGGCAAGCTTTGGAGGTAGGTTTATTTTTCACCTCGCGTTTTACGCGCAGAGCGCAATTGAATGTTTGAGGACAAGTTATTTTTTTTTTATATTTTTTTTTTTGAGTTCTTTGTTTGAAATTTAACTAACCTGCAATTATAAATCAGTGTTGAATAATACTGGCTGATGCATATTTACAAGGCAATATTAGTCTTATTACAATATCAGTTGACGCGTGTAAATATGAAAATAATGCAACTTAAGTCGTACTACAATAATATATTACTTAATCTCGATGCTAATCCAACTTTTCAGATATATAGTCAAATTATATTTTCATAACTTTGCATAACTAATTTCGATGCACATTTTTTTCTCGATATCTACAGACTACTCAACGAAGGAGAGAAGCGTCCATTTGTAGAGGAGGCTGAGCGCCTGAGGGTGCAGCACAAAAAGGACCACCCCGACTACAAGTATCAACCAAGACGAAGAAAATCTGTTAAGAACGGCCAAGGTGAGGGCGAGGACGGCGAGCAAACGCACATTTCTCCAAATGCCATCTTCAAGGCTTTGCAGGCCGACTCTCCTGCATCCAGCATGGGCGAGGTACACTCTCCTGGCGAGCATTCAGGTAAGCACAATTAATCATTTCCATTCATAACAAACCACCCTTAGAGGAAGTGTTTTTTGTTTCATGAACATGAACAAACATATTTTACAATACAAGAATTTCTTTATATCTAACAACAAAATGAATTATACAAATAACATTGGTACCACACTTTCATAAACCTTTGTTTTTTATAAGCTATCATGCAAATACAACACCTGTCTTTACTCAGCAGTTATCTCTTCCCTTTTAAAGTCTCTTGATAATACACACATTGTATCAATGGCAATATCGGTGCAGAAAAACTCATAAAGTTTATCTATACTTTCAACATTTTCAAGGATATCTTTGTAAGACTGTGTCAATAATAATAATCATAAATGGGCCAATAATGTCTAGTGCACAGTGTGGTTAACACTTTCTCTCTGTTGTTCATCAACCAACAGCTCAGTCTCAGGGCCCACCAACCCCTCCAACCACCCCCAAAACAGACATGGCCACAGGCAAAGCCGACATGAAGCGGGAGGCCCGCATGACAGAGGGCACAGGCCGCCAGCTCAACATCAACTTTGGAGACGTGGACATTGGCGTGTTGAGCAGCGATGTCATTTCCAACATCGAGGCCTTCGACGTCAACGAGTTCGACCAGTACCTGCCGCCCAACGGCCACCCGGGGATGCCCAGCGCGGCCCAGCAAAGCGGAGGCTACACGGGCAGCTACGGCAGCCTGAGCAGCTCCTCTGTCGGCCAGGCAGCCAACGCCTGGATGTCCAAGCAGCAGCAACAGCAGCAGCAGCATTCCCTGACCACGCTAGGAGGAGGAGGAGGAGGAGGAGGAGGAGGTGGAGGAGGAGCGGTGGAGCAGGGCCAGAGCAGAACGACCCAGATCAAGACAGAGCAGCTGAGCCCCAGCCACTACAGCGAGCAGCAGGGCTCCCCGCAGCACGTGGCCTACGGCTCCTTCAACCTGCAGCACTACAGCGCCTCCTCCTACCCCTCCATTACCCGCACCCAGTATGACTATTCGGACCACCAGGGCGGCGCCAACTCCTACTACAGCCATTCAGCCAGCCAGGGCTCCGGGCTCTACCCCAATTTCAGCTACATGAGCCCCAGCCAGAGGCCCATGTACACCCCTATCGCTGACCCCAGTGGGGTGCCCTCGGTGCCCCCCACCCACAGTCCACAGCACTGGGAGCAGCAGCCTGTCTACACACAGCTTTCCAGGCCTTGAGAGGGCGAGCCCTGAATGTAGACTGTACAACACCTGTCCCAGCCATAGACTCACACCTCAACAGGCGGCTGGTGTGCCACCATCCCACGCACCCTTCACTGCCAACCGAAAAACATGACAAGGACTTTTTTTTTTTAGTACTGAAAATATATCTTTGGAATGGCTCACGACAGTGCCTTTTTTAATGCTTGGAGTTGTGATTATATTTTTTTAGATATAATGTAATGAGGATTCCTCTGTGAGGAGATATTGGTTATAAATATTTTAGTATGTACTGTGTATGTGTTCTGCTCTTTTCTTCATCGTCTTCTTCAGGGGGAGTTTTCACGTGAATCATGAGGAAGAATGCTAGTTGAGAGTCCCCTGTGGCCTTACGTCTCTCTAACCTATTGTTGTTCATGATAAGTAAGAAAAGTCCATTTACTCACTGCCCTCGTATAGCTTACAGTCTGCTTTGAATCTATACTGTACATATGTTATTGCTATTCTGGCAACAGATGTAGGAATTGAGCTAAGCTCGTATCGGATAGTTTTATGTTCCTCCCCAGATATGTCATTGATAAATTTGGCAGATTGTTATGTTGATTTATCTTTGTTTTAGCACACTAGCTCCTGTTATTGTGTTAAAAATTGCCTTAGCAAGTGCCATATTTGTAGTTCTACCAGGGGCCATATTTGTAGTTCTACCAGGGGC
Source organism: Galaxias olidus (assembly GCA_026901105.3). NCBI lineage: Eukaryota > Metazoa > Chordata > Actinopteri > Galaxiiformes > Galaxiidae > Galaxias > Galaxias olidus. The sequence goes on from JAPMUY010010611.1 coordinate 433,328, forward strand.
CTTACTGCGTTGCTACACGTGATTGAGCTAACATGTTTTTCACCTCAGAACTGCCTTCATACCATTCGTGCCTGTGGAGCCGCAGTAGACGGGCTCTGTACACTAGAATCGTGTGAAAGCCACAGCTAAGTTCTGACTTCCTGCCAGGAAAACTACAGGAAGTAACATTTGACTATGAATCTCCCCAGCAGCTTGCAGGTCTCAGTCTAGTCTGTTGTACCTTTCTCACTCCCTCAGCCACTTCCAGTTCCTAACATTTTTTTAATTTATTCATTAGTATTAATTTTATTTGGTAATAATACCTATTTGCAATGTATCTTTTAATTAAGCAGCGACTAATTGAGATGGATTTTTTTTTTATATGTGCTGTTTATAAGTGGTACAAATATTTGTTTTATTTATCATTTGTAAATGTTTCCTTTAAATGTTTTGGATGATCTAGTTGTGTACAGATTACTTACAGTTATGAAAAAAACTTGATCTTAAATCTCTTTAAAAAATGTAAAAACTGGAAGTTTCCTTTGTTTTTTACTCTAGCCCGTGTGGATGAATGGCTTTGGAAGCAGTGGCTGCAATGTAAAAATGTTTTTAGATCACCTGCATACTTTTGTTTTATTTTGAAAAAAATGTTCTGTATTTCTTTTCCAATATCTTAGTTCTTATGTTGACATCTCTTTAAAGCATTTTTCCTAGGTAAAACATGCCATTGTCTTAAAAGCTTATCTTTTGTATTTTATTGTTTGCAATAAAAAGAAAACCATACAAAAATAACCCCATGTTTACAGGAAGTTTTCTCAGAGTTTTACCACAATTGCGCAATTCTTAGAAAATAAGCATAGTCACACACACACACACACACACACACACACACACACACACACACACACACACACACACACACACACACAAACGCATTGTGAGACATCATAAACTGACTTCAGATCACTTTTACCAAACCCACCAATAGAAAACCTGGCATATATTACTGGCACAGTAATGAAGAATACACAAAATGTCAAAACACATAAGACAAAACAAAAACTTAAATTGTATAACTATTCAATGACTGTTAAAATAACTACATTTCTAATCATTTGAACTACTCTTTAATGCTGCTATTCAACAACAGAACCCTCTTCTAAGTTGTCTTTGTAACGTTCAGAGCTCTGTGATGTCTGGTGTGCTGGTTTCCTCTGCCTTCTTAGACCATGAGGTCACAGGGCCATCAGTACCACGACCTATGGAGATGATATATGCCTCCACCACTCCCCCCCGCCTGTATACCCCACTGCTTAGAGAAACAAACTGGACATAAAATGTTGTTTATCCGTTACCGGCCGACACATAAAGGAATAGAGCTGACCCGGTGATAAATCAGTGACAATGTAAACACAATCAGGGGGCTAGTTTGGGAGCCGTGCCTCCATGTGGAAAGTCGGGAGAGAGTCTCAGGTGACATCTCTGTCCTCACATCAGCTGGTCTGAAAGCTGCCAGCCACCGCTCCCCCTCACCTCACTGCAGTGGCTCGCCTCCTCCTTCAGTATTGCTACATTGAGCTGTGTCACGGCAACCACAGCAACACTGAGAGCACGCACGTCCTGAAGAGAGGTGAACATGGGACTATGGTATGAGCATGAGCAAAGTTCCATCACAGCAGCATATGGAGATGGTTTAAATCGACCTTCTGACGAGAAAAAGACAGTGTGAGACACTAATGCATGGCTGTCCTAATTAGCGTCTGACATGTTTTCATTGTCTGACTGTAATGACTCAACTTTACTTGGAACTTGAGCTCCTGGACCTTCGACGAGGTCAAAGGTCATATCTGCTAGCGGTTCCAACCGTTCGGATTCCACTGGAAAAGACAGGGCTGATTTACCCGCTTTTTGTAACATTGATCTAGTGGAGAAAGTCAATTCTTGCTGCTTTCTTGCACTTTAAAAAAGTGCCTAAGAACTGATTCAGTTATATCACCAAGATCAGACAGGAACAACCATCTGTGGATTCCGATCACTGCGCTGTACTGTTTTCAGTGAGAGAGGAAAAGGACAGCTTCCCCTTGGCTGGATGGTCTGCAGAAACAGGCTGTGTGCCCCAGGGGCCCTCCTTAGAGAGACCCCCTGAGACACAGCCATCACTCTGGCTCTGTGGTGGGCTGGACCTGGAGCAGGGTGCTAGGCCACAGGGCAGCAGGGCCATGGAGCGAGCAGGCTGCGATGGTCCAGGGCTAGAGGAGGAAGTAGGGAGGTCTTAAGGGTGAGAAAAGAGAGACAGGTAGCACGGACAGGAAGCACAATTCAAAGACAAAGAAAAATATAACAAGGAAATTAAACTATTAATCCCACTGCATCCTTATACACACACATATCATGCATCCATTAATCCCACTGCATCCTTATACATACACTTATCATGTATTTGTTAGTAAATAACGGAAGGTCTTATTTCACATATATAATGTGTTTTACATTTAATATCAGTTTATTTTTGTTTTCACGATAACATGAAAGAGATAACCGTACAAAATGTACAAACAAGATTGGGGAGGTCATTTTAAAATGAGTAACATTATAAAAACATTCAAAAGTGTTCTCGAAAATCTCTTTTGACGTGCATTGACAAGACCAAAACTTTAATATGCCTAGAGAGAGACAATGGTTACTTTAATCTAATCAGATTACGTGTGTACCAATGCTATTGCTTGGACCAGGAAATGGGAGCAGAAGCCTTCTGAACTGTTATGTATGAAGTTGCAAGAAACGAAAGTTGTCAATTAAATTATTTATAAAAAAGGTTTTCTGACCTTGCGCTTGTTTGAAAACCATTACAAAATGACTGTGGTGCAAATGTTTCTAGGCATTAAAGAAGACAAAATATCAAGTCCTCGTTTCTTTTGAGAACCACATACAGTAGCTAACCAGCCTTTCCAGAAGCACATCTTGCCCCAGTCCGGTCCCCTTCACATGGCCCAGATTACTGACCTTGGCTGGGGGTAACTTGGCAGTGTGGCATCCTGACCCTGCCAGGGAATGAATCCAGAAGGACCGGCCCCCTTCAAAACAGCAGGAGTGCCCTGATGAATGCTCCTGAGGAGAATCGGAAGCAAGACCAAATCTCTCTCCTTTTCCAGACAGATCTCTCCATGGGCAGTTTTCCCAGAGCAAGCCCATTATTATTCCCTGGAGACGTCTGCCCCCGCTGAACCCAATGGGTGGTCCTACTGAGGGCAAAAGGAAGAGGAAGGGAAAAGAAGGGCGAGGAAGAAATCTGGCAAATCACCGTGGTGACTGGGCGACAATAAAGTACCAAACAAAGTGAAAAGAGAGAAAAAGAGACAGCTAGTTCAGAGCAGTCAGGCCTCGGCCATGTTGTCATATAGTATACCATGGTCAGAGTCACTGTGAGGGTGAAGTGTGGGTGTTGGGGTTCAAAGAGAGGAATGGAGAGAAAAATAGAGAATATTATGCACACATATACTTTTCTAAAGTATATCCTCCTTCTCTTATGAAGTATATAATCCATAAAATATTACAGTTTACACTAAAACCATAAATAAATCACCCAAACCCTGAAAAATCGTCTCAAAAATCAATGATGTTCCTACCGCCAAAACCCTTTACAACATAGTTCTCAGTATTAATCTATTATACCCTTGTTGACACAAGTCCTGTATTTCTATTCTATTTGGATCTGTCCTGTATTTCTGTTCTATTTGGATCTGTACTGTATTTCTGTTCTATTTGGATCTGTACTGTATTTCTGTACTATTTCGATCTGTACTGTATTTCTGTACTATTTGGATCTGTACTGTATTTCTGTTCTATTTGGATCTGTACTGTATTTCTGTACTATTTGGATCTGTCCTGTATGCTCTGCAGATCTGGCCTGAGTTGACGGCCGTCTCCATGTTTGGATAGCACACAAAGGACCGTTGGAATTGACCGATGGTGTGAGTTGTTCCTGAATGGCCCAGTCCATAAAACCTTGTCTCAAACGAACAGCCAGTCAGGGGAGTAAGCTCCTGTTGAATCAGAGTGATCGAGTCCTTCTTAACCCCCCCCCCCCCCCCCCCCCAGCCCCCCCAGCACACAGGCTGCCAGGAGGGGCAGGCCTTGGGGCCAGAGGCCATTCCCATGGAAGCAGCAGCCTCGGGCTGAGCATTGCTGGATGTGGAAGCTGTAAGTTCACGTTTTGAACATTGTGATTGTTTTGGCGATACAAGCTCTAATCCAAATAGAGGGCTTTTGATTTACTCCATTAAAACCATTAATATCTTTATAATTCATTTACTGAAGTTCTATTATTCTTGTCTAGTCCCAAAAACACAGTGCCGATCACTTTTGCCTTTTATTTGTTTGTTTGTTTCTGTGGATCTTTCCTGGGAAGGCTGAGGAAGTGAGCATTTGTCCTGCAGACATCCATGTTGTGCCTCCCCCATGAGGATATCAACCAGTGCCAAGGGGGGCTGGCTGGGCCAGGACAACCCGCTGGAACCCGTGAGGAGCCGGCTGCCTTTGTCCAAGGAGGTGGAAGTAACCTGGCACTGGCCCCAGGTCAGCGGCACCAAATCATATTACTAAAATCCCATTAAGTGTGTCTGAGACCTCTGGAGCTACAGATCAATCAGGGAGAAACCTCCAACCTTACTGCAGGGGGGAGGGGCACACGTGACAAATCACAATGATTATACTTTAGAATTAGAGGATGTTTTCAATGTATGTGGAACAGTGCCATGTATACTAATACATGAATATACAGTGTAGTAGTTTATATGATACATGCAGCTAGTATTGTGCAGTAGCATTAGGTTGACCTAAATCAAGATGTTGCTCCCAAGGCATGTTTCTCAGTGCATACGGTAAAATTACGTTTTAGGATAGGAAGTGTTCACGATTGTTATCGAAATAAAACAGAACATTGTAATAAAAGCATGAAAATGCCTCCATGCGCACAGGAACTGTCTTTAATTCAAAACAGGAGCTTGATACTGTTGATGTCTGGTAAAAATGGCTTAGCAGCGTTATACCATCAGGGATCCTTATCCCCACTATCCCTTATTGTTCTGAAGGAAATGCCCCGCAATAATAATGAGACTTTCCATTCGTCCTTCCATTTGTTTTCAATTACAGGTTGAAAGTGGAACGTTTTAGGTTCTCCACCACCCATTCATACGGCTGCTTGTCTTTCCTAACTCTTCGTCAGTACCTAGTAAACCTCCATCGAAAATATCCTTTTACAACATCCCCAACCAAATGGATGTGTGCTTGTTTGTGAAGGTGTGTTTGTGTACGTATGAATATATGCGTGAGAGTATGACTGTTTCAACATTCAAACTGATACTAGCCTTTCAGAAGACTTAATAGATGTAAGCTGAGTTCCTTTAGCTGATCCCATCCTATGACCCCATCCTATGAGGCCATGCTATGGGTGCAGCACCCACATTTAATAAAGGAACAAATGTGGAATGCAGCTTGGTTTGTATGTCACAACCAGACACAAGACAATGAGGCAATAAAACAGTACGTTCCAAACTGTGTGGATTTGGGATTTTTTATTGTAGCTGACCTATGGCAATGCATAACATTTCATCTTTTAAACTACAAATAAAATAGACCTGCTGTATTAACCAGTACATTCTTTGTTTGTATTTTCTATAATTCGTCTTTTGCTAATCTAAATGAATCTCTGCCTTTTGAAGTTTGACCAGTTCTGGCGTTTCAAACACAACTATGTAGCTACACACACAAGCTTCTGTTTGCTTGCTGGCAGGGCAGAGTGGTAAGGTATCTTCATGTTCGTTCTTCACTAACTACCCCTGTGAAAAAGAACGCTAGGCATTAAAACGACGAAAGGACTCTCAGCAACGAGCAGCTAAGCTAACTCTCCTCTGATCCCAGTAATAAGAATGGGTGCACCAAAGGAGCTCATGGAATGGGAGTGGAGGGGTGTGTTTAACGGGGGGGTCGGGGGGGGGGGGGGGGGGGGGGGGGCTTGGTTCTCGCGGCCACTGCACTGGGAGCTCAGCTAAGTTGTATAGAAGACTAACATTTCTTTACTCAGGGAGCCGGTATCTCAAACATCTCTCTTCTCTGTTTGCCTATCCCTCTATGGGAGAATCTGCGTGCGAAATCCCTTGTCCAAATAAGTTAATACCTCAACCAACATGTAAAAGTAAAGTTCATGGGCAAATGCAGATTCCTGAGCGGCAGAGCCTGTCTAACCTGGCAGTAAACTAATTAATTACACTGTGCAATGGGACACACACACACACACACACACACACACACACACACACACACACACACACACACACACACACACACACACCCACAAACAAACATTCTCACACATTCTCACATACATTTTCTCAGTAGGGACTAAACAGAGAGATCTGGTGTTTTTGGATTTACTTTCAATTACGTAATTTTTTTAACACACAATTATTAATGTTTTGCATTGCCAAACAATATTCATCTTATCCTTTTTTTCTAGGACGTTGTAAAGTTTCATTTTCTTTATTGTATTTCAATAATTTTATCCCTGACTTCTGTTTTATTTCATTTTTAAATTTCAATTAACTTCATTACACTTTTCTTTTATAAAAAAATATTTGTACCAAAAATGTTTTTTTATCACTAAAATCCATTTGTAACACTGTCAAGATAATTGGTAATATTGTCAATCTAATGTTTATTCTCATTTATAATTCTAATATTAACAACAACAACAATATTATAATAATCCAAATAATGATTAATTGTTTATTGGACATAAACTGAGAGGAGAAGAGTTGTTAGTCTTTAAACAGCCAGACAGAGTTGGCTACCTCGCTTATTCACACTGGGGTGAGGCTGGAAACAAAAAAAAAAACTACTTTTAAACATTTAATTATTATATTATGAAAATGATTATCATCATTTAATTATTTTTATTAATATAAAAATGATTATTGTTGTTGTTTCCAGTCTCCCAGGGTGACGGTAGTCAAGGTAACCCCCATGCTCGGCTGTTTAAAGATCTAAATCTCAGCTCCTGCTGTTTTCTGTCCCACCACCCTGTGATACACCCCACCATGCCTTGGTAGCCCTGGCCTGCCCTGCCTGGCTCACCAACGCTGTTTCCAGATGCTGCCTTGTTTATGCACTATGTGTGTATTTTACTTGCTCTGTCCGTGTGTCTGTGTGCTTTGTGTGTGCGGCTCTGTGTGTCTTTCCTTCCAAGTGTTAAAAGTCTGTGTGTGCGTGTGTTTTTTTGTGTGAAACTTTCAACTGTTTTGTTTGGAGTTGCGTTTCACACCCCTGCGGTCCTCACCCCCCTCCCTCCCACCCTCCCTCCCTCCCTCCCTCCTCCCTCCCTCTCTCTCTTTCCCCGGTGATCGCTGACTTCACTCTAACATGTGTGTCCTGACATGGTTCGTCTCTGCGGCCTCTTCCTTTGGGGAACGGGGGCTTAGTGAAATATGGGGCCGAATCCTTTCGGTCAACGGGATCTTTCCCTGGCTCATTTCCTCCGTGGCTGCCCCGGTCAGGGCCCACTACTAAGGGCCTCTATAGGCCCCCGCACTGAGAGCACAGGAGGACCCAGACGTCCAAGTGCTCCCTTAAATTTAAGCAAATATCATTTCTCTGTAACAGATAGAGGCACTTATTCACTGTGAGTGAGGAGGCTAATATAGGTGGGAAAACGTGCTGTGATTCCTCAGCTGCGGGGTTTGTTGATCTATCCTTTGGGCCAGACAGTTGAGTTCTCACTCTGTGGGGTTGCGAGGAGCTGCGTGCTCATTCGTATGGCGACAGCTTTGTATTAACAATAAAACAACATTACCAGTTTGAGGTGAATATGCTAGCCAGTCATCTTTTGTCGCTACTGTTTTCCGAGAGCTGTCAAAGCCTCATTTTCTCCTCTTGTTACCTCCTTCTCATAACTCTCTCCGTCGCACACAACCTATTTAGTTGGTTGGTGATGAGGTAAGGTCTCAAGCAGTGGTGCTGGGTTGGTGCTCGCACACAACCTATTTAGTTGGTTGGTGATGAGGTAAGGTCTCAAGCAGTGGTGCTGGGTTGGTGCTGGGTTAGAACAGGAGCAGTGGGGCTGGGTTGGTTGTATAGTTAGGACAGGAGCAGCAGTGCTGGGTTAGAACAGGAGCAGTGGTGCTGGGTTGGTGCTGGGTTAGAACAGGAGCAGCAGTGCTGGGTTAGAACAGGAGCAGCAGTGCTGGGTTGGTGCTGGGTTAGAACAGGAGCAGCAGTGCTGGGTTGGTGCTGGGTTAGAACAGGAGCAGCGGTGCTGGGTTAGAACAGGAGCAGCAGTGCTGGGTTGGTGCTGGGTTAGAACAGGAGCAGTGGTGCTGGGTTAGAACAGGAGCAGCAGTGCTGGGTTGGATAAGAACAGGAGCAGCAGTGCTGGGTTAGAACAGGAGCAGCAGTGCTGGGTTGGTGCTGGGTTAGAACAGGAGCAGCAGTGCTGGGTTGGTGCTGGAGTTAGGATATTTGGCTTTACTCTACTTGGCTTTCCTAGTATTTTCTCAGCAGGGAAGCTCAGGGCTTTCTGACCACTGTTGGAACTATGGGGAGTTGATCCGCCCTATCCTCAGGCTAAAGGGAAGACTTTGAACATTTCCATGGAGACGTACTCCCCCAGGACAAGTCTGTCACGTGCCTCTAATCCTAAAGAGGAACACTTTCTCCTGTAGAAACTCTTTGAATCGGTATCTCTTTGCATGTCTTTGACGCTGAAGTGTTTTCTGTGGTGGGTCATTGTTGGGTACGGTCCCCAAGTGCAAACGCTAGCCTCCAAACGCTGTCTAATCCAGAGTGTTCCAACAGGAACGTCCTTCGGAGGCACCCCTCTCCCTGTGCCCTGGTTCCTGCCTGGGGCAGCAAAACCATGGAATTAACATCATGCCCCACAGTGCTTTGCAGCGGCAGCTGGGTAGAACAGGTGTGTGTGGTGAGCACATGCTTTGGGTGAAGAGGTCTGCCACATGTTAAAAACATAAAACCAACCGCTCGCGTTCCAGAACTGGACTAGTGGAAGAAAGAGAGAGGGAAAGAAATAGAAAGAAAAGAGAGTGAAATAATCGTAGAATAATAGAGGGAAATAACGTGTTTCTAAAGTAACCTTTCAGACCTTTGTTGCCGTGCGCCCGTCATATCATATGACACGGGGAAAC
>JAPMUY010010611.1:452500-457500 GCA_026901105.3 Galaxias olidus
CAGTAATGCTGTACACTGTAGCTCACACTAACTCACTGTAATGCTGTACACTGTAGCTCAGCCTAACTCACAGTAATGCTGTACACTGTAGCTCACACTAACTCACTGTAATGCTGTACACTGTAGCTCACACTAACTCACTGTAATGCTGTAGACTGTAGCTCACCCCTCAGGACTGATTGCGAGCGTGACAGAACAGACAAGATGTCTCAATGCAATACATGTTACAGGACCTGACACACACGTAGACCACTCTTCAAATATAAGTGAACTATGAAATATTGAACTTCAAGTAAACGTCCACAACAATTGAAACCATCAGGTGGTTAGGCTTGGCCTGCCATGTTAAAGGGAGATGGACTAGCAGTCCCTTCCACACAATACACACACTTGTTCTCCAAACAGCTTTCATTTCCTCCTGGAGGACATGCATTAGACGATTCAGTCAGGCATGGTGACAGAACAGATTACGAGTGGAAGCATCAGGGTAACACAGAGTATACTACCAAAAGAGAATTATTGACACTGAAGGTTACTGCAAAAAAAGTTGTTCTTTTTATGGGAAAGTATTGCTTTAATCGGATTTTGGCTCGCTGTGAAGCAGGGATATGTTGATGGTTAATGCAAGGCGACGCATCGTTTGATATACTTTTTTTTGTAAGTGCACATGGGCCAGTTGATGGAGTGGTTTCAAACATTCCTGAATACTTTAAATCAATACTGATTGTGTCTAGAATCTTCCGCCAAATTTCATTAATTTGGTTGGAACCAAGGTATGGAGAGACTGCTTCACAGGCAGTGTATCTCAGAGTTTGGGGGATAGGGTGGGGTGGGTGGGTGGGGCGTGGGGGGGGGGGGGGGGGTTACAGGAGGCCCTGAGTATGTGACATTCCCCCTGCCCCCTCTGGAGGACCCCTCCCAAGTATGACAGTACAAATTAATCAAGAGCCCAGACAAACCCCTCAAACTGAGCAACAAAAGGGTTTCCCCCTCGGCCCTTCATGCAGTGGCCTCCACAGCCAGCAGCCCATCGACGTGTGCAAGCCGGGCCCTTATTATGCTAGTGAGTCCTACTGGGTGTTTGCATGGATGTGTGCTTCATATGCATATGTTGGCATGTATGTCTGTATGTCAATACCAAGATCATACACTGAAGTTGATGCATATGCATGAGTAAATATCTGTGTCGGACCAGCCATGTATATTTAAGTGCATGTGTTTGTGCTGGAGATTGTCTGTGTGCGTGTGTTTGTGCACAAGCAGCCGGACAAGTGTGTGTTTTTGTGTGAAAGGGGGGCACAGAGGGGGGGCCCAGATCAGCTGTGTGCAGGTTGCCTTCTCCGAGGGGAGGGCCTGGGAGGACACGTAGGAGAGTGTGTGTGGGAACCCCGCGCTCCTCACTTCTCATACATTGTTCTCCCCCTCCTACAAACCGTTAATGCCACAAAAGATGCTCAGCCTATTGTGGGCCCGGGACAGCTGAGGGGAGGGGGGGGAGAGGGGGATAGGGGCAGGGGAAGATGGGAGGAGAGGGGAGGAGAGGGATAGGGGAAGAGGGCAAGGGAAGAGTGGAGGAGAGGGGAGGAGAGGGCAGCCCAGGCTGGCTGGGGCCGGCTTGACTCACCCTCCCCCCCTCTCTGTCTCTCTCTCTCTCTCTCTCTCTCTCTCTCTCTCTCTGTCTCTCTCTCTCTCTCTCTCTCTCTCTCTCTCTCTCTCTCTCTCTCTCTCTCTCTCTCTCTCTCTCTCTCTCTCTCTCTCTCTCTCTCTCTCTCTCTCTCTCTCTCTCTCTCTCTCTCTCTCTCTCTCTCTCTCTCTCTCTCTCTCTCTCTCTCTCTCTCTCTCTCTCTCTCTCTCTCTCCTTTCCTCTTCTTTCTCCACTCAGCGTCGCCACTTAGGCCCTCTCGAAAGGATTTGGCCCGGCCCGGATTTAGGGGAGCGATGCTTATCCTACAATGGAATTAAACCAACTCAAGGCCGGGGCTTTCTCTCAAGGCCCGCCGCGGCTAATCTGAGAATGGCTGAAGGAGGGCTTAGGTGATGTTACATTTCTATTAGGCCTCTGATGGCAAACGGGCTACTAATGGCGGGAGGCCTCGGTGACATTGTGATGCAAATGCCGATTATTTCTTTAATTAAAGCGAGGGAGGGGGTCCGGTGACGGTGGGGGGGGGGGGGACAGAGTTGAGAATGGGGTGGCGCTGATACTCAGAGGAGCTGGCTGTCCTTTTGCTCCTACTAGACTGGATGGGGATTCTCACGTCCCTGTCCTAGACTGGAGATCTGGAGCTCTGGGGGGTTACTCTCCTACTGAGGGGGCTGCTTCAGGGGGCAGGGGACTGGGGCTGCTTTTAGGGGCGTTCCACGGGTCACTTCCATCCCCTGAACGGACATCTTTGAAATAATCCGAGCGCCAATCGTGCTTGGCAGGTCACATTCGTCATTTGTAATTATGGATGGAAAAAAAGAAGAGTAGGATGTGGACACTCCCGTCCCATCTTTAGTTGATGACAGGGTCATCACCTTGGCGCAGCACAGAGAGGGTGTTCCCTAAAACCTGAGTCACCTGTAAATGTCCCAGCCAAAAATAAAAGAGATGGCCATCTTCATCTAATAACACATTTCCAGACTGTGGCATTTGCTTAGGAGGAACACACTGTTCTTACACAGGAACATATAAAATGTGCCTTTTCTTGCTGCAGATGAACCAAAGAACTAAATGTAGACTCCTTTTATAATTGTGTTGTTTAGCATTGTTTTGCCACAGTAATTCCCTGCTAACCAAAAGGTTGGAAATAGAATACTTGTGTGAATGTGTCAGGGGTGAGAAAATTAAAACACACACACACACACACACACACACACACACACACTCACACACACACACACACACACATACATACTAACATACTGATGGAAGCAATGCGTGTCTGTTACTGCAGGGTGAGGAGAAAGACACTCGCCGAGGGTTCGAGCATCAGTTTCAGTCCCTACAGACAAAGAGGTCCCACAAACGAGAGACAGGAACAAAATAAAAGACCTGATTCTGGTAGGATGAGCTTCCACCCTCAGGACAAGTGCTGTAGCGCTTTTCAGTGGTTCTGAAATCCAGCAGAACACACAGTCCGTCCACAGTGGGGCTGTGGACCAGATGTGGAGCCTAAAGCCCATCTAAACAGGGAACAGGCGGGACCGGAGGCACTCACCAAACAGGGCAACGGTGGGGGGGGGGGGGGGGGTATGCAAATCAACCCTGTGAGGTAGTGCCCCCTCAGCTGTGGCTGAGGATGAGTAAGGGAAGGAGGCGGGGCTACAGGCGATGAGGAGGGGATTCTGGGAGAAAGGCAAACGAGGAGAGGATAGGAGAGGACGCCTGAGAACCTTCTCTCCCCTGGCGGAGCTGCTTGGCTCTGGGGTAAGGCAGTGTTGGCCCCCTGCAGCTTAAGCCTCTGTCTTTTTTTGTCCACAACACAACAGCCAGTGGCATGCCATGGCAGCAAAGCTGGCTGCCCTGTCACATGGGGGAGATTAGCCAAACTAAGACCTCAATAGAATGCTCACTTTACTCCCCCATTCCAGCAGTGAACCCACCCCCCCCCCTTCCCCCACCTCCATCACCCCTCCACGCCCAAACACCCACACCTGCACCCAATTTATCCATTCCCCTGTCTAGACAACGCCGTGCACAGCGATTAGTACTGGACCTATGAAGCAGGGTGAGTTCTTGTCATTGTCACATTCCTAGTGGTGCACATGAATAAACATGGCACGCAAACGAGACCCGCTTCCCACTGTGTGTGTGTGTGTTTGTGTGTGTGTGTGTGTGTGTGTGGGGGGGGGGACTTCCCGGTTGTCCCGCCCCAGCACCGCGTGACACCTTGGGGCTGTGCAGCAGCGTAATCCCCTGGGCTGGACGGGGAGTATCTGGGAGTGCATTTAAATGCATTTCCAATCCATTTTCTGCTGTAATTGAGTTTTTTTTTCTTCTCATGCCTCTTGGCTCCTCCGGTGCTGCTCGGCCCAGCATAATGCAGTTATTCTGGGTACGGCCACAGCCAATCACAATCCTCCAGCCACACCACCGCCGTCACCACCACCACACCACCAGCTCCGCCCAGGGGACTCCAGCGGGAGGATCTTCCAGGAAACGGAGCTTCGTAGGGGGCTGTAAAGACTGTCCGTGGCTGCCCGCAGGGTGCCGGGCTGAGCTGGGAACGGGAGGCGAGAGGGAGCGGAGGAGACTGACTCAAAGCCCTCCTCTCAGGGGGCCGTCCCAGAACGAAGCCATCTGATGTACAGACAAAGGGGGAAACACATATGGTTCATGTTGTGCAGCATGTCACACTTACACCCACGGCCCCCTGTCCCACTTTCCCCCAGCCTTTAATAACCTCATTTGCATATGTATTATTTCCCAAAAGGGAATTATTAGACAAAAAAACCCCGAAAACACTTAAGACTGTTGTTGATGTTTTTGTCCCCCCCCCCCCCCCCCGATCCCCCATTTTGAAGTTACTGCTTATCAAAATGATGTCTCAGAGATTCATAGCGGTAGACCCAGTAACGTTACACGTGAAAGTTATAGAAGTCTAACCACCATGCCACCACGTTGTTGGTTTAATCCACATCTCCTGTTCTCCTGGTGAGCCTCAAAGCTGCAAGCTGTTTGCTGTGAAGGGCGTGGGCCGGGCCTTACAGGTGATCACTGGGGCTTCCACAACTCTGCACCGGGAGAGAAAACAGAGGTTTATTTCCCACTAATGGTCTGCTGTTTGGAGCGGTTGCCAAAGTACAGGCATAAAGCTGTTTTATCGCCGCCACTTAAAAGGGACTCCCACACCGTCCCCAAAATGGAGCTCCTTAATGAATCAGAGCCTGAGTGTAAAGGGGTGAGGCTGGGGGCAGGCCTGGGGAGGCGGGCGAGCAACGTAGAGAGGGTGGGTACGTGATTGGAGGAGGGAGGAGGTACGGACCAGCCGTGCCCAATCGGTGGCCAGGGCTTC
>JAPMUY010010611.1:462500-467500 GCA_026901105.3 Galaxias olidus
GCAGTACACACGTACATTTAGCAGTACACACTTTTACATTTAGCAGTACACACATTTACATTTAGCAGTACACACATTTACATTTAGCAGTACACACGTACATTTAGCAGTACACACTTTTACATTTAGCAGTACACACGTACATTTAGCAGTACACACTTTTACATTTAGCAGTACACACGTACATTTAGCAGTACACACGTTTACATTTAGCAGTACACACGTACATTTAGCAGTACACACATTTACATTTAGCAGTACACACATACATTTACACACATACATTTATCAGTACACACATTTACATTTAGCAGTACACACGTACATTTAGCAGTACACACGTACATTTAGCAGTACACACGTACATTTAGCAGTACACACGTACATTTAGCAGTACATTTAGCAGTACACACGTACATTTAGCAGTACACACACATTTAGCATTTATCAGTACACATTTATCAGTACACACATTTACATTTAGCAGTACACATGTACATTTAGCAGTACACACTTTTACATTTAGCAGTACACACATTTACATTTAGCAGTACACACTTTTACATTTAGCAGTACACACGTACATTTAGCAGTACACACTTTTACATTTAGCAGTACACACATTTACATTTAGCAGTACACACGTACATTTAGCAGTACACACGTACATTTAGCAGTACACACATTTACATTTAGCAGTACACACGTACATTTAGCAGTACACACATTTACATTTAGCAGTACACACATTTACATTTAGCAGTACACACGTACATTTAGCAGTACACACATTTACATTTAGCAGTACACACGTACATTTAGCAGTACACACGTACATTTAGCAGTACACACTTTTACATTTAGCAGTACACACATACATTTAGCAGTACACACGTACATTTAGCAGTACACACATGTTCAGGGATGCATAGACACGCTGCACATGTACACACATATCAAACCTTTCTCATTCAAATAAGTACACTTTCTACATACACACGCACACACACTATCTTTAATGCAGTGTGATAATGGCTCTTGAAGAGACACCGGCTGACAACCGTGGCCGCTCCCCGTTCCGCGGCCAGCATGTCCCCTTTGACAAGCTGTCTAGTGTTACAACATCCACACGGGGAACTTCAGGGGGCAAACGTGGAAAAGAAAAAACACCTTTCATATCAGGTACCTTTATTCTACATGTCTGCTTTTTCTGCTGTCATGTTGCCAAGCATAAATACATAATACAAACATAATACATTTTCACTATGTGTGAATAGACTGAAAGCTGTACCTCGAGCGAGAGAAATACAATGCACAGGCCTCCCTTAATCTCCTGGTATTACTGTCAGTGAGACAAATCCTCCACCCCGATGGCTCTTGTTTCATGAACCTCTTTGTCAGTTTACGATATCATGTTTTTTTCTTTTAGTTTTGGTACTCTGTTTTTGGCAATGGAGTAGCTAGCCAGTGGGGCATGGTGGCTAATGCAGCATGGAGGGTCTGGCATGTAGCTGTCCTCATCGGCTTCCCAGACCAGGCCTCGGTTCATCAGGGTCATCCCAGACCAGGCCTCGGTTCATCAGGGTCATCTCAGACCAGGCCTCGGTTCATCAGGGTCATCTCAGACCAGGCCTCGGGTCATCAGGGTCATCCCAGACCAGGCCTCGGTTCATCAGGGTCATCTCAGACCAGGCCTCGGTTCATCAGGGTCATCTCAGACCAGGCCTCGGTTCATCAGGGTCATCTCAGACCAGGCCTCGGTTCATCAGGGTCATCTCAGACCAGGCCTCGGGTCATCAGGGTCATCTCAGACCAGGCCTCGGTTCATCAGGGTCATCTCAGACCAGGCCTCGGTTCATCAGGGTCATCTCAGACCAGGCCTCGGGTCATCAGGGTCATCCCAGACCAGGCCTCGGTTCATCAGGGTCATCTCAGACCAGGCCTCGGTTCATCAGGGTCATCCCAGACCAGGCCTCGGTTCATCAGGGTCATCTCTGGACATTCACAAAACAGCCACGGGACATCACAGGAGCTCTTTTTTTAACTGGAAGGGAACGAAAATTAAAAGGAAAAGGAAACAGAAAGCGAAATATTTCAAAAGCAGGAACCACGTCATGAAAATGCCCTTTCAAAATGCTCACTCACAAGCAACGGGGATCTTCCATCTTAGGCACTCAGAGGCCCCAAAGTAGCTGTCCTTCTCCCATCACACAGACTTCCACAGAAGCGCACACAACAATGTCACTTTTCTCTTTGTTTCTATGGAGGAGACATTCCCATGGTGTCAGCTATCTGTATTGCCTGCTACCTTGTTGGCCCATCAAATAGTCAGGTGAGTTACAAAGACTACCAAGTCATAGAGCCAGAATGACCTCCAGTGTTCTGGTGCTGAGCACTCTGGGAAATGGTGTCTTTTCCGTGCTAAACAAAGGCATTGAGGAACTGGAGATACACAAACTAGTATCCATTACCGTTTAATGACTACCTGTTGTACTTCTACTTAATAATTGGACTCATGAATTACCGTTGAATTATAATGTGTGAGAAGGCTTTATAGCAGGGCTTCTCAACTAGTGTGACCTTTGGATCCATATTTTCCCATGGTCATTAAGTTGCGACCCACTTTTTATAGAATTCAAACCAAGCAAATCCATTTCTCAAAAATGGGCAAGTAAACACACATACCCAATGTCATCATGATGTCATTAACATTTTATTTTACATAAAATAAACAAACATTTTAATCACTGCACTCGGATCGCATTATTCTAGCAACAACAGACTGATTGGGATGAACAAACTGTTGAGAACATGATAACTACCTGCTGCTGACCCTGGTAAATATGACTGAAATTAACATCTCTGCTTTGACTTCAGCTGCAGGACAAATTGTAAAGACCAACCCCTTTCCCCCCACGAGCTGCTGAACCTCCCAGTGATACAAGTACATGTGAGTGCATGTGAGTGCATGTGAGTGTATGTGAATGTATATGTGAGTGCCTGTGAGTGTCTGTGAGTGTCTGTGAGTGCATGTGAGTGCATGTGAGTGTATGTGAATGTATATGTGAGTGCCTGTGAGTGTCTGTGAGTGTCTGTGAGTGCATGTGAGTGCATGTGAGTGTATGTGAATGTACATGTGAGTGCATGTAAGTGTATGTGAGTGTCTGTGAGTGCATGTGAGTGTATGTGAGTGTCTGTGAGTGTCTGTGAGTGTGTGTGAGTGCGTGTGAGTGCATGTGAGCGTATGTGAGTTTATGTGAGTGTGTGTGCTCAGAGCCCAGGTGTTTGCACAAATTTGTAACACACCAGCTGTTCTTGGCACTCCGTTCAGTGTGGTTCACCACTTTGTCGACATCTTTTCATGTTTCATGCAGCACTGGCACCATGTCCACTTTTCCCAGCTCAGGCCCACCGAACCAAAGTACAAATCTACAGTGCTGAGCAAGTCCTCTGCCTTTGCAGTGGTAGGGAGCGCTCTGCTGCAGAGACGTCTCCTGTAAGTCCACCTCCTACATGTGTCTCACATAAACAAGTCATATCGCACGGTTAGCAATCTCCATGGATTCATCCATCTGTATTGCACAGTAAGCACTTCCCCGTATGCGCTCTCTGTTCTGTTGTTTCATGTCACCAGACCTTTTGTCAACATGTCAATGCACTTAGCTGTGGTATCCTTTGACAGTGGTATGGCCTTAAGCTTATCCTCCACCTACCTGACCACGTCCATGTCTGCTGGTAAGAGAAGCTCTTCTGCTATTGTGTATTGGGTTTCTTGACCCCATAAAGACCCACCAGTTGATAAACAGCTGCTTCATAGGACTGTGAGAAAGTGTATTGATGAGCTAACACACGTGAAGGCTTGCATCTCCAAGATGCACTGCATGCCAATTCTATCTGAGCTGCCTGTCCGTCAAATGGCCTGTCTGACCGTACGTTTGAAACACCAAGAGTCTGCCTTCCAAGCCTTTAAGCGTTTCTTCCTTTGTTTAATCCCATTTTCCCCTTTTCAACTTCTCCCGTGTTTAAAACCAGGAAACGGATCCCTCCATGGAGTACAGCGGAGTGTTTTTATCTCGAGGTAAACGAGTTCTTCCCCCTGGTTCTGTCTAATGTAATCCATCTGATCAGCGTCAAGGAGACGTGACATGGCTCTTTCTCTGTTCCTTCCTCAGTGGGGCACTGGGAGGTGATATAGCATGGGGCATTGGGAGGTGATATAGCTTGGGGCATTGGGAGGTGATATAGCTTGGGGCATTGGGAGGTGATATAGCTTGGGGCACTGGGAGGTGATATAGCATGGGGCACTGGGAGGTGATATAGCATGGGGCATTGGGAGGTGATATAGCATGGGGCACTGGGAGGTGATATAGCATGGGGCACTGGGAGGTGATATAGCATGAGGCAATGGGAGGTGAGATAGACTGGGGCAATGGGAGGTGATAGGATCGCATGCGGGCCTCAAAACATCCCTCCACCAACAATCGCTCTCCAATCGGTTCCCCTTCTCATTCTTCACAGCAGGACGGATATTTTCCCTCAGGTGGGTTTCTTTAGAGAAAACCGTCTTCAGATTAGTGCGGTTGCTCTTGCGCGAGCTAATGAGTGATTGAGCGTATCTGCGTAGCGGCCCGCTCGTTTCCTCTCAGTAGCGGTAATAGGCAGCGTCTGAGGGGAGCACTTATTTGACAGGTGTCAGTGTAGTATTCTTAAGAATCCCCGTGCACGGGGACGCTGCCTGTTATTAAAGTCAACATTTCGCCGTCGCCACGGAGACGGGCCTACACGGCTGAGAGTGCTGACAGGCCCGTGTCAGAGCAGGAATCCAGCCCTCCATTTAGCAGTTCTTTCCCTCCGTCTGTCCTCCCCTCTTCTCTCTCTTTCCCTCTCCGTCTTCATTGTTCCTGTTTTTCTCTACCTTTCTTCTTTCCATTTCTTCCACACACACCCGCACGCACGCAAGCACGCACGCACATACACACACACACGCACACACACACACA
>JAPMUY010010611.1:472500-480000 GCA_026901105.3 Galaxias olidus
GATAATCCACTGGATATTACTGTAAGATATTGCTGTATTTTTTTACGTTGTGTTCCATAATTGCTTATATCTTTATGGCTACATCTTAGCATAAATCTCTGAAACCAAAGTACTGTCTTGGGACATTGCACACACTGACAGATGAGCTGTTCAAAGTGGGTCTTCTGGGTCGGAACCAACTGAGTAAAGTCTGGGAGCATAAGCCATCAGCCGTTGTTTGGCGGCGGGGCTGCTATGCTACAGCTGAGCGTCTCCACCACGCTCTGTGAGGTCAGCCCCAGGATCCTAATGACTTGTGTGGGAACACCGTGGCGGCACGCATGGATGGGATCTTGAGATCTTTGGAGATGAATAATATACACGTCAGCGATATGGATACCACATGTTTGCTCTGCCTCTCCTGCAGACGTGGGGGATGAGAGGCGATGAGGTGCCAGGATGGCCGCTCGCAGAATGATCCCTAAGCCTGGGATGTGGAGGGGAGAGAGTGGGGGAGCAGACAGAGGAGCAGGCAAAGGGGCGCTGAGAGACCTCCAGAGACAGTACCAATAGATCATACCAAACATGAGAGGACGGGGGTACACTCGACCGACTCACAACACTCTGGACCGGGAGAGTTTACAGCGGGAACTTCCCCGGCGCCCCAACCCTTCCTCTTCCTCCTCCTCCTCTTCCTCCTGCGGTTTTGTTCAGGACGGATCAAGCAAACGAAGTGGAGGACATGAAGGTAGGCGGGCGGCCTGAAACTAAAAATGATGAGATGGAGCCGTCCAAGTGCTTGTGGTCGCCTAGTCATGGAGGAGCCAAGCCCAACCCCTCCCCTCACAGCCCCTAAGCTTACACTGGCCCCAGGACACAGGGAGCCTCCCTCTTCTCTGCTCTGTTTGTGGTGCTCTCTCCCTGGGCAGAGGAGCAGGATGTGGTACCCCTTTAGGGCCTGGGGCCCTGGAGCTTTGACCGGGATGTCCACGAGACACGTGCTTGTATGTAACGGGTGAAATCCCAGTTCTGGCCTCACACTGAGGAGCAGGGAATGAGAGTATGGTGGAATTCATATAAACATTAAACGAAGGCATTTATGATGGGAGACGCTTAGCAGTTGACAAAAGCTGAGACCAGGCGGGGAGGACACAAATACTGCAAACCCAGCAGTACGCTGAAGGAAAATGAGTGGGTGATCGCTGTATTTAAACAATAAAGAGGTCAGTAATAAAAAAGTGTTTTCTGGCGTTGTTTTGTGTTTGTGTGTCCATGCGCGTGTGTTTGTTTACCTTTGTGTATTTGTTTACCTATGTGTTTACGACAGGTGTGGCGGCCACGCTCGTGCCCTGCTTCGGGAAGCTGGCCATCCCTCTCTCTCTGCCCGTTTTCCTCTCCCACTGTGCTGAACCCGCTCCAGCTGCTGCGGCGCTAGCTACCGCTACAGCCAGCCACGCTAACCAGCTCCAGGTGCAGGGGGGGGGGGGGGGGGGGTTGGGCAAACGGAGTAGGCCCACCTAGAGAGCAAGATCTTGGGTTTCACCTCAAACCGCTCACAGTCCTCTTAGAGCTGGGTCAGGCCAATGATAAAAGTGCTGCTGGAATACGATGACTTCTATGGCCTATCTGCATGCACGCCCATCTCTGTGTCTGATATAAATCTATCTCCTCTTGCTCATTGAAATGGCTGAGGTTGTGTGCTCTGCTAAGCCCTTTGGTAAGCTCCACACACAGAAGATTGCGCAAAGCTAACTGGTGGGACAGCAAATAGCAGGAGTGATGCCAGGCTTGAAACCAAGCCGGTTTTTCAAACAGACTCTCTGCTTTCTTTCTGAATCCTGCCCTGTAGTGATAGCTAAACCAGCAGGTTGATAAGCCACTGCGAGTGAACTTCCTGCATTACCCGGACCACTTCCTGTTTCTGTTCCAAAAGCTTGATTAAAAAAAGTCTTATCTTTCTAAACGTTACTATTAATGGTAGCATGTGCTACAAGCAGCAGACATACAGACATAGAGTGCTCAATATCTAAATAGAAAAAAGTCACCTGGCTGGCTGTCTCAAAGAGTTTAGTGAAGAGACTCAAAATGGGATGTCCCCGGCCTCACTCCCCCTCTGTTATTGGAGCGGACCTGCACATGGGCCAGTGGGGGGGCTGTGGGGGCCCAGCGTCAGCTGTAGGTAAGAGGCTGCAGAGGTGAGGGGGGAGGAGGGTAACAACGTGCCTGACAGGCTGTGGGGGAGAGGCCTGGGTGTGAAGGGGGAGGCGTGAGGAGGGGAGAGAGGAACAGGGTCCCATCATAGGGGAGCACGCTGTTTACAGAGAGAGAGGCTTTGCTGCCGTTGACGTGCTGAGTGAAGACACGTCGTTTCACGTTCCGCACAAGTGCATTATGAGAAAAGAGCTAAGTAACAGGTAATCTCCACCACATTCAGCATTGTCCCTATGTGTACCGACACACACACACACACACACTCTATGAAACACCCTTTCTCGTTGCTTACATAGACTCACTGTGTGAGTTCTCTTGTTCTTATCTCTCCCTCCTCCTCCTCCTCCTCCTCCTCCTCCTCCTCCTCCTCCTATCTGAGACCAAGCGCCACCACTTTCCCCCAAAGCCCGTGGTGCCAGATAGCCGTTCACCAAACGCCTTGGGTGACGTCACCTTTTTTTCCAACCACCGCTATCGTCCCAGCTACCCACAAGCCACTGCGCCCAGCGTGATTATCTCATCTGGCAGGATTTGCCAATGATTTGCCTTGGCCACACCCTCCTCCGCTTACACACACACACACACACACACACACACACACACACACACACACACACACACACACACACACACACAGACAGAGAGACACCACCTTAACCCTAGAGTCTAGGCCAAGGGCCTGAAGCAGGCGGGCGGGCAGACGGCAGACTGAGAACATGTACCCACACATCCTCTCCTTCAGAGGCTCTCTGGTTGTAGCTCCTCCACGCCCCGGAGAAAAGCACCACTCTGTTTGTATTCACATTCACACTACTACGACGATAGGCTTTCACTGTCTGCAGCCTACAGACACATCAGTTCTGTGTGGAGGAGCGTGTGGGTTATTCATCTCCTTCATACTGGTTACACATCTCCTTCATACTGGTTACACATCTCCTTCATACTGGTTACACATCTCCTTCATACTGGCTGTAGGTTATACATCTTCATACTGTAGGTTATACATCTTCATACTGTAGGTTATACATCTTCATACTGGCTGTAGGTTATACATCTTCATACTGTAGGTTATACATCTTCATACTGGCTGTAGGTTATACATCTTCATACTGTAGGTTATACATCTTCATACTGTAGGTTATACATCTTCATACTGGCTGTAGGTTATACATCTTCATACTGTAGGTCATACATCTTCATACTGTAGGTTATACATCTTCATACTGGCTGTGGCATCGTCATACTGTAGGTTATACATCTTCATACTGTAGGTTATACATCTTCATACTGTAGGCTATACATCTTCATACTGTAGGTTATACATCTTCATTCTGGCTGTAGGTTATACATCTTCATACTGTAGGATATACATCTTCATACTGTAGGTTATACATCTTCATACTGGCTGTAGGTTCTACATCTCCTTCATACTGGCTGGGTGACTATCAAATGCTGGGGAACTGGCCCAAGCTAATCCCCACCCTGCAGCTGCAGCAGGCTACGTTACAGGCTTTTGCACCGTCCTGGAACATGCACACTATCAACACACTAACGCACACATGAACACACACACGTAGTCAAATTGTTGCATCATGCATGATTACACACAAACAGTCAAAGTCTCTTGTTCTCTCTCTCTCTGACACACTGTGACAACAGCACCGATTGCACGATGTCTCAACTGTGTATGAGCTCACCTCTCCCACCCCGCTACCAGGTTTCTCCTCACTTATCAGTGTCTCTGAAGCGTCCCATCAGACCGTCAGATGGATCAGATTGTCAGCGGGCTCCCGACCCTGGGCCCCACCGGTAGCAGGTCAGGCCGAGGGCCGGGCTGATGTCACTGCGCCGTAAAGAGGCCCTCTTTGTTTGTTTGTCAGAGCGCCGCTGGTCCTGTTGTTCCGCTGGCCCACATGGAGACGAGATGCTTGTCAGCTCTCACACATGACATCATGGGGTGAGAGACCGAGGGAGGGGAGGGAGGGAGGGGGGTTACACAACGATCAAGACGAGAAAGAAAACAGGGAGGTTGAGGAGTGACAGGGACAGAGAGAATGAAGGGATGACTAAAGAATACAGTAGAGCACGTGGGCGAGGAGCATGAGGAGCAGCGAGACGAGCCAACAAAAAACCAAAGACGTGACTGGCGTGCCAGAGGGCTCCAACGCAGCAGACCCCCCTGCTTAAAGCGGCCTTCTGCAGGAGAGACAACCCCCTGCTGGCTCCGGGCCCTCCACTGGCTTCTCCTCCCCTAACAGGACATGCTGTCCTCACTAACCCAGAGGGACGCCTCAGTGACGCTCAGAGGCCAACCCAAAGGCAGGCAATACAACCACCTGTGTTTTTGTAACCGCCCGGTGCATCATCCGAATGTGCACCACATTCAGCCCAGCTCACATCTTACGTGAAAACCATTTTGAACACAATGTCCGCACGTTGCGAAATGACGCTCCTGTGCATAACAGGACACCCTGCTCGCTCACACCCAGAACAACAATGAGCCTAATGAACGATGACCTCTCGGTGAAATTAAAGTGGCGTTAGGTTTCACCCGGTGGCATACTGGGAACCGTCACGCCGAAAGCATCTGTGTCACCTGACGAGACACCAGAGGGATGTGCAGTCAACAGGGGGCGGCTGGTGCCGTGATTCTAATCCAATGGAACGCAGTGGCAGAGGGCGGTGCTGCAGAGTATCATGACACAGAGAGAGAGAGACATTAAGAGAGAGAGAGAGAGAGAGAGAGAGAGAGAGAGAGAGAGAGAGAGAGAGAGAGAGAGAGAGAGAGAGAGAGAGAGAGAGAGAGAGAGAGAGAGAGAGAGAGAGAGAGAGAGAGAGAGAGAGAGAGAGAGAGAGAGAACGAGAGAGAGAGAGAGAGAGAGAGAGAGAGAGAGAACGAGAGAATGAGAGAGAGAGAGGAAGGAGGGAGAGAGAGAGGGAGAAGAATGGGGTAGAACGTGAAAAACAAGTTGCGTTAGCCTGGTCTCTTCACCCGGCTTAAGAAAGGCATGCACACTTCCTCCTGTGTGCCGTTGGTCTGAGGAGCCGGGGATGGCTGGTGGAGACAGCCTGCTCGGAGCGCCATCGCTCTGTGCTCACAGAAGCTGTGGAAGGAGACACAGGCGTGTGGGAAAGGACAACTGCGTGGGTGTGTGGATTAACCTTTTTTGAAAATGCAAAATGTCCTTAAACGTGAACGTGTGTCAAAAAAAGCCGCGTGTGCGTAGGAATTTGTGTGCTAGTGTGTGTTTGTGTGTGTGTGTGTGTGTGTGTGTGTGTGTGTGTCCCAGGTCTGCTGTCATGCAGGTTTAAGGTCGGTGGTGGGAGGTCATGACTGTGTGAAGGAGGTGGTTGAGGGGGGGGGGGGGTATGGCTGTGTGGAGGAGGCGGTGGGGGGGGGGGGTGTATGGCTGTGTGGAGGTGGGGGGGGAGGGGGGGGGGGGGGGGGGGTTATGGCTGTGGAGGAGGAGGCGGTGGGGGGGGGGTGTATGGCTGTGCGGAGGAAGCGGTGGGGGGGGGGGGTATGGCTGTGTGGAAGAGGCGGTGGGGGGGGGGGGGGGGGTGTATGGCTGTGCGGAGGAGATAAAACCAGCTTTGGGCCCTAAGTCCCGCGCACGCTGGGCAGATCAGGGCTCCGAGGTAAGGGGAGGGCCGGAGGGAGCAGTGCTGGCCTGTGGCTGTCACCCAGGCCACCTGACCGGGCTGGCAGCCCCACATGCAGCCTGCCGCCCTGGGCCACACAGCCGACCTGTCCACCCCCATCAGGAGCCGGAGGCTACAGGTCTGACTGGCTGGATCAGTGATCCCCAGCTCACCGCCTCCCTCCTGTTCAGACGGCTCATTCCCCACACTGAGGGACAATTCACAGCACTGGTCCGGTTCCCTCACTGACCTATTGCTTGAGCATGTAACCAGGCCATAGCAGCTGATTCCAGGTCAGTTTGATGCTGCAGTGTGAGTGTGCGGGCCGTGTCCTAAGCAGCTCCCTGTCCAGTGTCCTGCAGCCTGCTTTGAGTCAACCCGGCCCCCCGCTGAGGGCTCCTAGTAGGTCGGCCGCAGCCCAGGGGAACAGGGGGGGGGGACAGATCCTCTCTCTCCACTTTTAGCCTCAGCCTATTTTGAGGAGGATCTGCAAACAGGGCCTGGTCAGTGAGATGATCCCGGCGGGGGCTAGGATGGAGCAGGGATGAGGGTGGGGTGAGGAGCTAATGTGTTCAGCATGGCGGCGTGTATGTGGCCCTGGGGAGGGATGGAGTTGACAGGCTAACTCCAGGGGTCAGGGGTCTTTGGGCCCCTAAATCCTGGCGCCAGCTGGGCAGATCAGGGCACATCCCCCTGCAGCAGCTGTTATGGAGAGAGGATGGAGGAGGGAAAGAGAAGGACATAAGTGTGTGTGTGTGTGTGTGTGTGTGTGTGTGTGTGTGTGTGTCAGCTGACAGGATGCACTCCAATCCCGAGACATAATGTTTCTGTCCAATCCATCCATGGACATGTTCTCCCTATTAAGTCAAAGACCCATAGAGACATGTAACACATCCAGTTCTATCAACGTGAATATTTTACATGCTACAGCATTATGGGCCTGCTAACAGCCCCCTAACTGGCCTAACAGCTAACTGGCCCGCTCTGCGCTGTTCTCCTCCACCTCCACACCACAGAGAGACCATCACCTCCTCTCCACCTCCACAGAGTCACCATCACCTCCCTTCCACACCACAGAGACACCATCATTCCCCACACCACAGAGGACCATCACCTCCCACCTCCACACCACAGGACACCATCACCTCCCTTCACCTCCCCTCACTGACCATCACCTCCACACTACAGAGACACCATCACCTCCCCTCCACACCACAGAAACACCATCCCCTCCCCTCCACACACTGATTCCATCACCTCCAATCCTCCTGATGCTGCAGAGTGACCATGTGCAATCCTCCTCCTCCACAAGCACCATCACCTCCCCTCCACACCACTGAGACACCATCACCTCCCCTCCACCTCCACACCACAGAGACACCACCCTCCACCCCACACCACAGAGACACCATCCTCCCTCCACCTCCAGGCCAGAGACACCATCACCTCCACCTCCTCACACATCAGCTCTTTGAACAGAGAGACCATCAGCTCCACACCACAGAGACAGATCACCTCCCTCTCTCCACCTCCACACCACAGAGACACCATCATCCACCTTTGCCACAGGACACCATCACCTCCCCTGCA
The DNA here is from genome assembly GCA_026901105.3 of Galaxias olidus. Lineage (NCBI taxonomy): Eukaryota > Metazoa > Chordata > Actinopteri > Galaxiiformes > Galaxiidae > Galaxias > Galaxias olidus. The sequence continues at coordinate 479,923 of JAPMUY010010611.1, forward strand.
AACAGAGGCCTGGTCAGTGAGATGATCACCTCCCCTCCACACCATGGAGCAGGGATGAGGGTGGGGTGAGGAGACAAT
>JAPMUY010010611.1:485000-497500 GCA_026901105.3 Galaxias olidus
TGGCGGTAACAGCAGGGGTCACAGCAGGGGTCACGGTGGCGGTCACGGCAGGGGTCATGGCGGGGGTCACAGCAGGGGTCACGGCTGGGGTCGCGGTGGCGGTCACGGCAGGGGTCACGGCTGGGGTTACCTGGGCGACGACAGGAGTTCCCGGGGCTACCAGGGTCTGGGTGGCAGCGGAGTTCTTATAGATCTGAACTCTCTGTCTGATGAGCTGGTGGCGGAGATTGGTGCACTCCCTGCCCTTCTCCCCCAGGGCCTGCTTGGCCCGGTGGACGCTGATGGCCAGCTCCTCAGACCTGACTCGGAGGCCGCTGGCCTCGGACTCCCGCTGGTCCAGCTCCGTCTTCAGACTGGCCACGGTGGCGTTCAGCTCGTCCACCTTCTCCCGGAGCTTGCGCATCATGGGGACATGCTGCTCAGTGTCCTTCAGCAGGGTTTTCAGGGATATGGTTAGGTCGGCCACAATCTTGTTCTGGAGTCTGTTGTCACACTCCAACTGGCAGTTATCTTTTAACAGACGGGCGTTTTCACAGGAGAGCTCCTGGAGTTTCTCTGCGGCAAAGTCATTCAACACAACTTTTAAAGTCTGCTATTCATCGAATATCATTTGAAGTACATAAAGAACATTTATTGAAGTGACTAATCTTGCTGATGTGGCATTAGTAGCAGGTCTTACCTTCCAGAAATTGAATACTTGGGTCTTGAAGATCAGTTTGAACAGTCTTCTTCTTTTGGGTCATGGCCTTGCAGGAGGACGTAACCTCACCAGCAGCCTCCTCATTGTCAAGGGTGGTCTGTCTGGTGGAGAAGTTGAGCGGCAGGATGGGAATCATCAATTGGAGCAAGCCAACTAAGGCAATTGCAACGAAGACTGAAATATTGTGTTGACGCTTGCAAGGCAAACTGCAGGGAACAACCATATCATCCGTTACATTGTTTTGCTCGTCATTATCAACTAAGCCGGGAAATAAAGCTAAAAGCAAAGTACATAATGTCACTATGTAGTAAACTGCCATAGTGGCGGTAGCTGTGTTGCTCTGTATAAATGTTTTTTTAAACTAAGTGCTGTAGTAGTGAACACCAGTTATATTATCACATTCTAAAGTGCATGTCATAATGGCCGAACGCTCTGATGATGTCATAATAGGACTCTCTCTGGCAGAATGTTTGGGTTGTCAGGCCGGCTGAAAATTCCAATTCTGTTGTTGACACATTTTTAAAGAATACAAAATGAATGAATTAATAAAGTTAATACATTCATTAAGAACAAATATAGAAATGGAGGGTGGTCAATTCATCGCTTGTGAGTTGCCTGAATTAAACAGAACACAAAATAAGTAATTGCCTTATTACTTATTTTGATACGTTCAAATAAAGCAATTGTTTAACACCTTTAGTCCACTCAATCTATCATCATAACCATAATAATACATCTATTTATATTGTTAATAATGTAATGGTCTTTTTAAAGAGAACAACACTACACTTGAGTTGTCTAGCAGCCTAGTCCTATGGCGGAGGGGGTGGGGGTTGTCACTTCCAACACTCCTGTGAAGGCCTTGGCTCCGAGCAAACACAGTTGCCTAACACTTCCTGCTTCTCGTACGTGTGAAATGGAGAGGAAAATAACCCGATGTGATTTGTGTGTGTGTGTGTGTGTGTGTGTGTGTGTGTGTGTGTGTGTGTGTGTGTGCACACTAACTGTGTAAACAGTGCCTGAGGATCACACTCTGAGCTGATGACTATCGACCAGCATGGACTGTAGGAATGACACTCCTTATCTGACAACAGGACGGATCGAAAAGAGCTGTGTGTGTGTGTGTGTGTGTGTGTAATTCTCTGTGGACTCATTCTCCTAGACATACTGATAATCGGTTGTTACAGTGGTGTGTGTGTGTGTGTGTGTGTGTGTGTGTGTGTGTGTGTGTGTGTGTGTGTGTGTGTCGATGTCTCTGTCAGGACTCTTCTGTTCCTCACCCCTCTGCCAGCTCCGCACACAGCCGACAAAACGCAAGTACGGCCTGTAAAAAAAAAAAAAAAGAGCCCGGGGTCAAAAGGTCGGCTGGTTCCCTGACACAGAGGATTCCAGACTTGAACCAGAGTGTCATGGCAGATAGGCATCCCTCTCTGCTCCCACAGCCAGCCCGTGAAGCCATGGAGATAAACACTCAGGGCCGCCGCTCACTCCAGAAAACGCAGCCCAGATAGCATCAGCCGGGTGTCGTCTGTGTGCCATTGCCCAGCACAATAACCACAAGCTGCCTTTACATATACGTGGAGATAGGATCTCTCATTCAGCAGACCAACAGTGCACACATTCAATGACATAGATTTAGTCCCGGATACAATCAGCGCCACTTTTCATCTTAAAGAGGACATAGGAAAAAAAAATTGTTGACCTCAGTAGCGGATGCTTGAGGGATTGTGAAAGGCTGCTTTAGCTGTTATCTGTGCATCAGGTGCATGCGGTGTTCAATGGCAGTGCCTTTTGGAAATGGCTTGTTTATGTTGACGCAAACGGAGCTTTGGGATACGACGTGCAGGGAGTCCTGTCGCTGATCTGTTTCTGTGTGTGTGTGTGTGTGTGTGTGTGTGTGTGTGTGTGTGTGTGTGTGTGTGTGTGTGTGTGTGTGTGTGTGTGTGTGTGTGTGTGTGTGTGTGTGGGAGGGAGAATGAGGGATCTCCCATGGTCAGGGCTGTGGGCGCGCTGCCAGGCTGACTGATAGGGATCTACCTGGGAGGCTCAGTGTTTCTCAGGGGGACATTCAGGGGACGGACATGCCTTTCTGCCAGAGGGGGAAAACAAACGGCACGTACACACACTGACATAAACGGCTGACTGCAGAAAAGGGGTGTTTTAAAGTCAACTTATTACATAGAATGGTGCTTGTGGGTGCTTACTGTATGATGTTCAGCTGAGGTTATGAGACAAAATTAACCATAATAAGACGTATTGGTTATTAACTCAATGATACAATCTAACAAAAATATAAATTCTCAATGCCTCACCTATTGTTTCTATCCCAGATGACACGGCAGTCTGTCCCATAGCCTCGCCATTCAACTGTCTGACCTTTGATCCCAGCTGCTTCCACAGTATTCTGACAGTCATAAGAAGAGTAAGGGACTCTCCTGTTCCTCCATCTAACCGGGATCCTTCCTCTCGGCCTGCCAGCGCTACATGTTGAGTCACCCAACATTGGAAACTTTTCATATTTGCAAGTGGAGAGAAAGAAAAAAAGAGAGTGAGAGAGAAAATGAAAATCGTCCGTCATAATTTCCCCCGTACTTGGACGGCTATGGCTCAGTGGGCCAGACCCGCAGTGGTTCCAACAAAGAGGCGCAGGGCTGGGAGCGGCGGGTCGACCCGGGAGTGTTTGAGGTGGTCTCCTCCGCCGGAATGCTGAGCCCAACAGTGAAATGCGCTGTCAGAGTGATTCATGGCAAAGCCAGGAACGTTCAGCGTGTCTCTAGCTGCTGCCCAGCCACTTTCCACTAACGGACAGGTCCCCTGGCACAAACGTACACAACATCTCACAAACAAACAGGCAAACCACCAGCCTTTCTCTCACAAACACAAACAGCCCGTCAACAATTGTTTACTGACACATGCATGATTACAACAACGAGCGTACACTGCACACGGTTACACAATTAACACACACGCACCCACATGTATATATATATCAACAAATACAAGGGTTTTGTGATTGATTGGGATCATGTTCTGTATATATTTTGGTATATGCTAGCAAGAGACAAACGTTGAACTTTTTGGCTCAGAACAAATGTCTGTTGAAACAATTGTGAAATAAGTCAAAAAGATGGTATGGAGAAACTGTCATTTGATTGCAATGAACAGCAGTACGATCTACCAAATATGGATGACAGTAAGATTAGCTCTTAAATGAGTCTATTGGTCTGTTGTGACTCTTGTTTGGGGGTAGGTTGATAACAGTGTCTAGGCCGAATGTCTAGAGCATTTTTTTCTGTAACAATCACTTCTCCAAAACCCTGAGGAGACGGAAACAGTGGTATTAAAAAGATGTGAGAATATGACTGTGTTATTGAAAGGTCACACTATACGTAATGAAATTGACTTAGAAAACAGCCTGTACCCATTTATGGAAATTACCGTAGAAACGGTCCCTTCTTCTCACCACCTTTCTTTGACTGTCTCTCTCTTTTTCTCTCTCTCTGACACACACACACAAACACATGCTCCTGGCTCCTATGACTCTCTATGGTTTCCCTCTCTGGCGGCCCCCTCCTCCTCTCTCCCAGAGCCCCGTGCCCCCCTTGCCTCGCCTCGCCACTGCCTCTCTGTATTGATGGTAATAATTACCGCTGAATGGATCTGCAGATTCCCATGGATGTCAGCCGGAGCACTTGGCCTCTTCTACTGCAGACCCCCCCTCCCCTCTCTCTCTCCTCCTCAATAGGGATTAGGATTGGGAGACAGCAGAAAAAGGAGGGACTCAAAGACACACAGAGATTGGGTTAGAGGCAGATACAAAATATAGCAACAACAACATATAGATATATATAGAGAGAGAAATAGAGAGAGAGAGAGAGAGCGAGAGAGGGAGAGAGAGAGAGAGAGAGAGAGAGAGAGAGAGAGAGAGAGAGAGAGAGAGAGAGAGAGAGAGAGAGAGAGAGAGAGAGAGAGAAAGAGAGAGAGGGGGAGGGATATAGGGGTATAGAGAGAGAGAGAGAGAGAGAGAGAGAGAGAGACATGCATCTCCTGAAGCACCTCACAGGTCACTGAGTCTTAACTCCCAGCAGCATGAAGTACACTCTCCTCTACTCACAATGCACCGTCCATGTACGCTGCTCACAGAAGGAGCAGCGAGGGTGATTAGTGCGGGTGGTTAATGCAAACAGCGCTGGACTAGTTTGTTTCTCTGTGTTCTCAGTGCAACATATTTCCTGAAGACGTGAACAGGGCTAAGAGTGAGTTAAAAAGCAGCCGGTTCCCACAGCTTGTCTTGGTGGAGCAGCAGAGCCGAGCAGGACAGCCTGCTACGTCACTCTCTGTGCAAACGCCCACGCACCCTCAGCCTGTAGCCAGCGGTAACCCATACCCTTGGGCAGGCTCACCAAAACTGGCAGACTGGCACCCGCCAAAACCCGGCCCGTCTTCCAGGGAAAGGATCCGGGGCTCCGCTCGGCACACCACATTAAACCACCCAGGCTCCACAGAGAGAGGAGGGGAGGACGACTGGGGGAGAACCACAGAGTGAAGAGGAGGAGGAAACAGGACAGAGGGAAGGAGAGGAGGAGACAGGACAGAGGGAAGGAGAGGAGGAGACAGGACAGAGGAAAGGAGAGGAGGAGACAAGACAGAGGGAAGGAGAGGAGGAGACAGGACAGAGGGAAGGAGAGGAGGAGACAGGACAGAGGGAAGGAGAGGAGGAGACAGGACAGAGGGAAGGAGAGGAGGAGACAAGACAGAGGGAAGGAGAGGAAGAGACAAGACAGAGGGAAGGAGAGGAGGAGACAGGACAGAGGGAAGGAGAGGAGGAGACAGGACAGAGGGACGGAGAGGAGGAGACAAGACAGAGGGAAGGAGAGGAAGAGACAAGACAGAGGGAAGGAGAGGAGGAGACAGGACAGAGGGAAGGAGAGGAGGAGACAGGACAGAGGGAAGGAGAGGAGGAGACAGGACAGAGGGAAGGAGAGGAGGAGACAGGACAGAGGGAAGGAGAGGAGGAGACAGGACAGAGGGAAGGAGAGGAGGAGACAAGACAGAGGGAAGGAGAGGAGGAGACAGGACAGAGGGAAGGAGAGGAGGAGACAAGACAGAGGGAAGGAGAGGAGGAGACAGGACAGAGGGAAGGAGAGGAGGAAACAAGACAGAGGGAAGGAGAGGAGGAGGCAGGGCCATGCCAGGGCAGAGAAAAGGAGAAACAAACGTCTGCAGTGTTTAGGGATGTTTGAAACGTGGAAAAGGTGGATGTGTGAGACTGTCAAATCAAAGAGCACTGAGAACAGGAAAACGATTAGAGTTCTATGGATCCGTTTAGGCTCAGATCGAGTCACACACAGACGCCGGCTACCTGACTAAAAATACAGATCTCAATAGCTCCATTTCAAACTGAAGGGGAAGGCTTCTGGTCTTCATCTGCTTTAAAGTGTTTGGGTTCTGGAGAGCGCTAACCCTGCAAGCCGCATCACTTATATAATCTGGCTGCACTGGATCTGGCGGCCGGTTCTGAGGCTGGAGTGGTACTGGTGCTGTTTCTCCGTGGGCTGCAGTGAGAAGGAGCTCCCTTTGAGGGGGCCTTAAAGCGGGGCCCATAGGCTGCACGCAGCGCCCTGGAGCCAGCGAGGTTTGGCACGCGGCCCGGCGTCAACCTCACCTCAAATTATCCTCATTAACCACCCTTCCAAAGGGAAATGGCCATTTTGTCTGTGTGCAAGCGGCGGGCGGGGACGGGGGCCGTTGTGGTCCTGGAGGCTCCTCGGAATGACAAGCACCGCGCATTAGCCAGGGTCAAAGGTGATGGAGGCTGTCGGGAGAACAGGACTGGCTGTTGACGTCTCCCCTCGACTACGCACACACGGTGCACCTCATATATACGCCCCGTGGCTTGGGAAAACTCCCACGTTTATTTATTCCCATGTTCACTTCTTTAATTTGGAGCTGGGAAACGTTGAGGCGTTTACGGGCTGCATTTGAAGTTGAGAATAAAAAGGCGAGGATGAAAGGCAGACAAAAGGGCGTGGTGAGTTTGATGAGGGGACGGCAGGGATTTGCAAATATGCATGAGGCGGCTAATTCCTGTCGTGTGATTGGCTGGAATCATGAGGAAGCACAAAGGGTTGGAGGAGGACGAGGAGGAGGACGAGGAGGAGGAGGAGGGGTGGGGGAGCAAATCCCTTTCAGCGCTACCACCTCTTAATTAATTCAGGGAAATTAATCACAACAGGACTTTGGTCCCACACAGAGAAAAGCACACAACGACACAAACACACACACACACACACACACACACACACGCACACACACACACACACACACACACACACACAAACGCACGTACCGAAACGCAAACAGAGCTATGCTCACTGCATCAGACAGAGGGTCGGGTCGGGTCGGCGTGGCCCACATAGAAACAGACAGTACACGGAGGGGAATTTAGCTGGAAGGACTTCTGGTTAGTTTCACGGACAGTTTGATGAGTGACACCTCAAAGCTCACCTTCCAAACACAGAGGGGTGCAGACGGACGCTGGACAGAGAGGAAGCCCCCAGTCTGTATCTCTGCCGGCCTTGTTCCCATCCCCCCTCCTCCTCCTCCCTCCCCCCGTCATTTCCCAGGAATTGTTTACCACAAACAAAACGACGCTCCCGCTGGCTCATTATGGTCTGGCCGAGCAGCCCCCGACTCCACTGCCAAGTCCTGCCCCCTGCCGCCCCAGTGTGCCCAGCGCCGTTGTCAGGGCAACCCAGCATCCAAGAGTGGGTGGGTGGGGTTGGTGGCAGTAGTGAGGGGGGGGGGGGGGGGGTATGATGTCATCCAACGGTGGGGGCCAATCAAACCCTGAGAAAATGATGTCACCTTTTGTTGGGCCGCTCCATTCAGCGCTATAGAAGAGCAGTGAATTGAGAGCTGCTGAGAGGTCACTTTCCCCCTGTGGGAGAAAGAGAAAGGCGAGGGAGGGGGAGGAAGAAAGGAGAGAGAAAAAAAGAAGCAGGCAGGGGAGCACATTGTGGCCATGCAAATGTTGTTGACCGTGGACGGGCCCATAAAGATGTCATGAAACTCAACTTCCCAAACACCAGGGCCGGCCCCAGTCTTTCAGGTCCCTCGACCTCGGCCCCCCGTCCTTCACAGGATCCCCTGAACGCTTTGAACGGCTCGTCAGAGAGTTGTCAAGCGCCGGTCCAAACGCCAAGCGCGGTGCAGCGGAGGACAGGCTGGTGGTCTTTGCTTTTCAAACCGAAAACAACAATAAGGAACTCCCTCCAGGAATAATTACCCACCCCCCCCAGCCCCTTTCCTGTCCTCCGTCTGCCCCACCCCCGTCACCCAATCAGCCCATCCCCCACCGAGTGCAAAGCCTGCGAACAGGAAGGCACCATTGAATAGCCGATGAGTTTCTGAGCGACCTGATGAAGACTGTCCACCTCTCAGTGCCCTCACTTCTCCCTGTCACCTTCCCTTGCTTCCTCTCCTCCTTTGCTCCTGCCACATTCCATCGAGTCAAGGACGCTAGACGGAGGGGGACTGAAAGCCCTCCCTCCCTCCCTCTCAGTGTGCTGACCCAGACAGTGAGAGAGCTGCTGTGACATTCAGCACTTCTCTGTCAACATTCAGTCCAGAGCATCGAGCACAGACCATGTCAGCTCCAGACACTTCCTTCCATGCAGTATGAAATATAGCTTTACATGAGGCATGTCTGTATATATTTAAGGTGTATTTGTGTTATGAACTTTAGGTTAAGTTACCCTTTGGTAAGGGTGCTGTGCTAACATCATACATATATTTAAGGTGTATTTGTGTATAAACTTTAGGTTAAGTTACCCTTTGGTAAGGGTGCTATGTTAACATAATTCCCAGTGATTCCCCATGGAGACACTAACCCTACACTCGTCACCTGTCAAATGTCAAAGTTTACCCTTATGTTTCTGTTAAATCATTATTAATCTTCAACCTCATCAGTCACAGGAATGGTAACCAGTGACCAGCTGTGACCAGTAATGTTCACACACGCACGCACGCACGCACACACACACACACACAGGTGATAGGGTCTGATGCAGCCACTTATCACAAACACACTGACGTTTTTCTTACAAACTCTCTTATCACATATCCATCTGCTCTGTGAGAGCGTTGACGACAGGTCAAACAGGATGCTGTGTCGATGAACCCGTTTCCCCAGCCCTGGGTCTACTTCCTCTATCTCAGACAGACACAACACGACTTCTAGACCGCAGACAGGTGAACTAACGTAAACAGCTCTCGGTCAATATGTGTAGAGAGTAACGTGTTTTCATTAGCCAGGTTGAATATGGAACCTTCTGTATCATAAATACTGCTTGGGATGGCTCGCAGACAATAGATGAGTGACAGGTACACAAACGTAAGCGACACGGTTTATTAAGATAATATTGGATATGATAACAGTTACAAGTGCAAGTCTGAAGATAAATCATAAGATAGGGGATAGTCCTGTTCATTGGAGTATATATAGACATTGTATTGGATTATTTATGCCTTCAACCATACTTGTAGGAGGAATACAACAAAATAAAAATAGCATTGTTCCAAATATTTTGTTGAAGAACGTTAATCCATTGTCTTTTGTTCACTGGAATGTTCCGTCTGTCTGTCACAGACCGGAGTTGACGAGGAGCAGTGGAGTGACAGAGTAACACGGCATTCAGGTCATATCTTCTAGCATGAGCTCCAGCTGGTTATTCATGAAGTTAGTATCCAAGCCAAGCCAGCCAAGCCATATGATGGTCCATATATTGTCCGGTTCCAGTGGAGTCCAGCTCAGCCAACTCCAGTCCAGTCCACTCCAGTCTGGCCGTTAACGCTGCCCCGCTCCTCTTCATTCCTAAAAGCACAAAGAGAGAGCTGGTCACTGGCTGAGTCAACACTTCATCACCTCACATTCAATAAATCAGACAGCGTATCGTCAAAAGTATTCTCTTTCCCATCTCCGATTCCATCCAGAAATGCTAGGAATGGTAGGGACCAGCAAAGGGCCACATCAGACAGCCACAGACTAGGAGAGCAGACCAGATCCATCAGGAGCCGTGCCAGCCTTGGTTGATGGCTCTAACAGAACAGATCTTTTTTCAGACAGATTCACTGTCCTCCAGACACTTTCCATCCACAAGAAGCACCAGAATCCACGGTGACGTCAAACAACCGCTGCGAGACCTCCTCCGACCCGGGACGATCACCGTGCCGCTCCTACGTGGTGGATCAAGGCTCAGAAACAGAGTCCCATTAAACAGGCCTCCCAGCGGCGTTGGCATGGCGACTGAACCAGGCCAGAGCGCAGAGGGCCTCGCCTCCTATTGTACCCACAGCTACATGCTGTCAAACGCACACAGAGCTCACCCCTTCACATCTAAAGAGCATCCGACTCCAGGCAACATCTGGCTGGGTTGATTAAAGGCATCTTACGTCAACAACGTCCTGGAATTCTGGACATGTTTCCCTTGCCTGGGAAAATGCCTGTGAACGGAACATGCACTGGAAAGTGGAGGGAGAAGACTTGAGTTTAGAAAAGACAGCAGGAGGACGCAATGCACATTTCCTTCAGGTTTAGATATGAGGAAGTCTTTCCTTCATCCTCTGACTGTCTCTCTACTATTTGATGGAGTGAGTCTGTAGGAGAGCAGGCCCAGGATGAGATGCAGATGGAGGGCCTGTTGACAACATGAACTTTGTTTTATATCTGTACTCACTCACTCACACACACACACACACACACACACACACACACACACACACACACACACACACACACACACACACACACACACACACACACACACACACACACACACACACCAGGAAACACACCTTCTTAAACAACTTCCCACACAATGACATCATGCCCCCCAATTCCCTCACGATTGCCTAATGACTTCATCACCCATACCCACCCCCCCTCCTCCTCCACCAGCTTGAGGTTGCCATAGAGACAGTGTGCCGTCGCGCCCTAAGAAAGGACGTGAGGAGAGCGCCACAGCGTTTCCCAACCTCGTCCAACCCACGGCACACACTTGCATAAACAACACTTGTATTTATTTTGCGGCACACCCCAGATGTAAAACCTCATACTAAATATTTGTTTATCTTTGTGACTTTCCCACAATTCCACACTGATGATGATGTCTGACGGCACACCAGAGTGCCACGCCGTGATCTAGACACTCGTTATACTTCTTTACCTCTTTTCCTATCTTCTCCCTCTCCCTCTCTCTCTCTCTCTCTCTCCGTCTCTCATGATTACACACCCCGTCTCCTCTCCTCTCTTGGTTCTTACTCCCTTGTTCCTCTTCTCCTTTAATCTCACACATTCCTGTTCTTATTCCAACCGTCAATTTGATTCCCTTCTGTGTGTCTCTCTCTCCCTCACCACCCCCCTGTCGACCTCCACTTCACCCGGCCAGCTATACCTGCACGTCCACACCCAGAGAGAGAGAGAGGGAGAAAGAGAGAGAGAGAGGGAGGGAGAAAGAGAGAGATACCTTGTCTAGAAAGAGGCCAGAAAAAAAGAGAGTGAGTTATTTCAAAAGGGGCGGAGAGAGACAGAGAGATATAAACATGGACAAAAAGAAGCCGGCAGGTCTTATCAAGTCTCCAGACAATCCACCATTGTGTGGCAGGTCAATCATGGCTGCCGTTCATCTCCTGGAACACCCACCATCAGAGCAGCACACAGACCCACTTTCTCCCTAGCATCACACAACATCTAGACACACACACACACACACACACACACACACACACACACACACACACACACACACACACACACACACACACACACACACACACACACACACACACACACACACACACACACACACACACACACACACACACACACACACACACACACGTCAACACGTCACCAGCAACTCCAGGGGTGGCCCATCAAAGCCTGTGCGGGTTTCATCCACGGCGAGGATGTTGAGGCCCTCCGTCGGCCCGGGCAGTGGCGTTTGAAGTGATACCTCTGTGCCAGCGCCGCCGTCCTCCCCAGGCTGTCACTGAGGCAGCGGCACACGAGAAGGGCCCTGTGGCCCGGTGCCCACCAACGCCCCCTCTCGCCGCGTACCGCCCCTGCTCCCGTCTCCGGTTCCAGCCGGCCTCGCCGCCGCTCTTTCCGTTTGATCAGAGTCGGTTACGGCATGGAGTGGCTGCTACTCCCATCCACGTGTCGGGTACCTACCTGGGAGGGGGACTGCCTGTGCTATCGCTGGAGGAAGAGGGGATGAAAAGTGAGTCATTTGTACCTGTAGGGAGGGCTGTAGGGGGGACTCTTTGAGGCTGTCCGCCCTTCTTCTTCAGTCAACACCTGATAGGACCTGAAAGGGGAAAGATAGGAGAAGTGAGTTCATTTTGGTAAGTCAATATCATTTAGTGATGATGGCTTGGCGGGGGTTTTAAATGCATTTGAGGGAACACTTCAAACCTCTTAAAGTTCCTTCATTCTCACTGAATTATCTGTACCGTATGTCATTCACCTCGAAAACTTTTCTGTGAATACTTTCCCTCTTTGATTCTGCTTTTGCTTTCCGTCTGTAAACAAACACCGCACCAAGGACTTCCCTCTGACTTCCCCCCCAGCATGGCTTCCTCCTGTGGGCTTGGTGCCGTGAGCTCCCTGGACAGCGTGTTCCAACTGCGTTCATGATCACTGTAGAACCCGTGCTGGTTCATACAGAGTCTTATAGTGACCCTGTGCCCCCTGAGTCTGACCTGTATATCTTAACACTTTAGAAAGACTCTGATTTAA